>VWYH01006864.1:51275-196565 GCA_013399365.1 Pampusana beccarii
GGCGGCGCGGGGCGCTCCCGGCGCCGGGCGGCAGCAGCATGGGCCGGTGGGGCCGCACCGCGCCCGCGCCCCCTCTGCCTGCGCGCCCCGGCGCCCCGCACCGCCCGGCCCGCTAGGGACGCTGCCCGCCGCCATGGGCTCCCACCTGCCGCCGCAGCAGCAGCAGCGCCCGGAGCCCCAGCTGGTGCTACAGCTGGCGGCCGGGGCTCGTCAGGCGCAGAACTTGGAGCTGTCGGGCGGCGGCCTGGGGCCCGAGTGGCAGGTGCTGCTCGGGCGGGCCGACGCGCTCGCCTACGGCGGGCGGCTGCACGAAGCGCTGCCGCTCTACCAGCTGGCGTCCCGCCACCAGCAGCTGCGGGCGGAGCAGCTGGAGAAGCTGGTGGAGTGCCTGGCGCAGAGCGTCCGGATCAAAGAGGGGCTGCCCGCCGCCGGGAGCGGTCCCTCGCAGCCCCGCGAGTGGGATGTCTTCAGGTGCCGCAAATGCCAGGGCTTCCTCTTCGAGCCCGTTTCCTTGCCTTGCGGACACACGTTCTGCAAAAAGTGCCTGGAGAGGGACCGGGCGGCCGAGTCCCGCTGCGTTCTGTGCAAGGAGGAGGGCAGCGCGGCGGCCGGGCACCTCCTGCGGGTCAATGTCATCCTCAGCAACCTGCTGGCCAAGTGGTTCCCCTGCCAAGTGAAGGCTTCGCAGCTCAGGCACGAAGGGAACCTCCTCTACAAGGAGAAGAAGCTACAAGCCGCCCTGCAGAAGTACAACGAAGCGGTCAGCCTAGGTAACGGCTCCCCCTCCCCGACACCTGCCCGCGGGGGACGCGCTCCCCGCGCTCCGGACGCGGCGGGGGAGACGGGTGTCCACCGGCCGGGGCTCGCCGGCCGCCGCCCCGCCGTGTCTGGCCCCGCCGAGCCCCGGGCTGCGCCGAGNGCCGGCTCCCCGCGGTGGGCGGCCGCCGCCCGGGCCGGGTCCGGGGCAGGTGGCGGAGGAGCCCGGGGGAGAGCCCCGGGGACGGGTAGGGGCTTTTCGGCCCGCAGTGAAACTGGGTCAGGAGAGCAGCGGTTGCGTAAGCCAGAGCCTGCGGTCCGGCCGGGCTCCCCCCCGCTGGCGCCGTTGTGTAACCGGCGGAGCCGGGCGGGAGCGGGCGGCCTCGCCCGGGGCGCCCCGCCGCTCCCCGGGAAGGGCTCCGGGCGGGCGGGTCGCTGTGCGCAGCGTGTCCCTGGCGAACCCCGCGGGGCGGAGGAGCGAGCGGCTCGGCCGGGGCAGCGGGTGCGGGGCGGGCACCGCGCCCGGGAACCGCCGGCACGGGCTGTGCGGGGAAAAGTTTTGCTGCGGTCGTTTTACTGAAGTTTGAGAAAAAGCAGCTGACGCTGCGCGCAATAGGTGGCGATTGAAGGCACGGTGTTACGGGTACGAGCTTCAGTTAAACGCCAGGGTATTCCAGCCACAACCGTACAGCCTTGATTCAGTACACGCTGTGTCTTGATGCTACAACAGGCAGCGTGTGTAACTAGATCACTTTATCTGCGCTGCTGTAGCGTTATCTGATTCTCGTAGTTGTAGCTTGTTTTCCTGTGTTGAGCTATGGCAAGAAAAGATCCTTATGTACCATTTAAAAACTTTGATACTAAAAATTTTGAAACTTCTCCCTACAGTACAACAGCATTCCACTTGCCACCTTAAATTTCTCCTATATGTTTCTATCAACCATCTGATCCTCGTTCAGAGCTGGTAATTTATTGTGTGAGTGTCTCAGCACTTATTTATGCAATGTTCCCTGCAGTTATATAATAACACAGCTGACATTTTCTCTGGAGTTGCCCAAAGAGGTTTCCAGATTTCAGTTAGTACATAGTTATTTAAAGAATGGATATTTTGTGATTTTGTACAACTTTGAGGCACCAACATGTGGTTTTAAATATATATATAGCTTATGCAATTAACTTTTAACTTACTTCAATCAACCAATTTTTCTATTTCCTACAGCTCCAAATGACCACTTACTATACAGCAACCGGTCCCAGATTAACTCTACTTTGAAAGCTTGTGAAGATGCGTTGCATGATGCTGAAATGGCCTGCAGACTGCAGCCAAACTGGTTGAAAGTAAGTTTTGACTCCAACATAGTTTGATTTAAAACCTTAACACTGCCCTGGTAAAGAACAGTTGGGATGGTCAGACAACTGTATCTGATGGAGGCTTTAAGTCCTGTAACTTCTTGGACTTTGTGATTTACACACATTTAACCATGGTATTCTTGAGCTTCCTGGGGCGAAGGAAGTGAGTGATAATCCTGGAGGATGACCTGACACTATTGACTTTGACCTGGATCAATCTCAAGTTCATGAACTCTCTCTAAAAGCTGAATGCTGGGCTTATATCATTTTATAGGGACATAATGACTATTTTAAGAGATTAATGTAGGGGAAGTAGATTTCTCCAGGATCAGTTGGGCTCAGGTGCTGTGCAAATCATACTTGTTTGAGTTAGAAAATATTCCAGTTCTGCCTGTAAGAGTTTTCAGGACACTCGTGGTTAAAAACCCAGACACTGGTGGTGTCCAGGTAAAAGAGATGGTTATAGTGATTCTCCATTACTAACTTTTTCTTCTCTGGAAAGGTCTTTTTTAATTTCATCTTTGTTTTATTGCATATTTGCATGACAAAAGAGCAAAAGCTGCAACTATGGATGTGTTTCACTGCAGGGTCACCTGAGGAAAGGACAAGCATTAGCTAATCTGGGGAAAACAGAAGAAGCTTTAAGAGAGTTTCTATTCTGCCTTGCTCTAGATACTGGGAACAAGACTGCCAAGTCTGAGGCACAGAAGGTGAGTTCCCTAAATCGTTGTTTTCAGTGGCCTTTCATGAAGGAGGATAGGAATTTTTCTTCTCTCTTCCCCTCTTTTCATTACTGTCAAGAGCTGGATGGAGAGTTATATCCAGACTGTTGTTCAAACTTGAATTATATGTATTGCTTATGTGAAGGTTGAGAAGTAGCAAGAACACGTACTTAGCAGGCGCTATGTGGAAACAGTTAGTGTTAGCATCAGCAAAGTAAAAACTGAATTGTTAATAATTGCCACCCACAGACTGTTGCGGTTCCCTATAGTCAAATTTCTAAATGGCTTCCTAGCTTGGCAGTGTGTGACCCATGACAGTGCAGAAGAGGGGGAGTCGCTACTCAGTGTTTTCTCAGGCCGTTGACTGTCAGAATGCAACACGCAGCAGCCGGCAAACTCCGCTTGGGAGCAGCAGCTCGCTTCGTACTGCCGGTCGTGCTGCTGCGTATCCCTGTGTGAAGGAGGCGTGAAGGGAAGCAGTCAACAAAAGAGGAGCTGGTTTAAAATAATTTTTAGAGGTTGCTAATAATTAATGCTGTATAAGCAGCAAAATTAATCTGCAGTGAAGCTTTTTTTCAGCAGCAGCCCAAGATGTGGGGTGCGGATTCTTACGTGGTTTTTGTGAAGATGGCTCGGCTTAGCACGCCCCTCACATCTCTGATTTTCTGTGAATCAGTGTTTTGACATTTGACCATTTTTTTGTTGTTGTAGCTGTAAGGCTCAGCATCACAGTGATAGCTTATGGTAATAAAGTGTAACGGTTCTATTTTCCTTGTACTGAATTTTCTTTTATGGCAGTGCATTCACATTTTTCTCCGTCACTGTTGGGATGGGAACTTCTGGGTTTCTGTGTGCTATAATATGTAAGGTATTCTACGCATGGTAGAACTTTTACAGTGAAGCACTGTTCATGGAAGTAACTGAGTGTATAACCTGGATGGCTGTAGTGCAATCGAATTTTTATCTAATTTTGCATATAGCTGAGATTTCCATTTTCCTCTGAGTTTTTTGCTACTGATACTTGGGTTTGTTTGTGTTTTTTAGTTGTGTAGGTGGTGTAGGGTTTTTTTGTGTGTTGGAGGGGGGGGTTGTGTTTTTCAGTTGGGTGGTTTTCAGATGGTGGTGTGTTTGTTTTGGTTTTGTGTTTTTTCTTCAGTGGGCTCCATGCAGTCTTTCACTGTCATTGTGCCATGATTTGTTCTCATAGTCATGCTGGGAGACTTCCTGTGCACTAGAGCAAGAAAAGCAGGAACAAACAGATATGTTTCTAAATTCAGACTCCAAATAGCCTTATCCAAGACACCTAATTTCTGAGCAGTGGGGTTCTGAGGAAAAACGAGGCTTCTTATGACTGAAAGAATTACTCATGCACTCATCAGACACAGAGTTCATCCATGATGCAATGTTCTACTGGGTCATTTCCAAGGCTGTTTGCATAACAATGACATACTACTACGTTTTACCAAATTATTCGGGTGCAGCTGTGATGTTTTGCTTGTATTAACTGTCTGTCCATGTTAGTTTTGACATAATGTGATCCTGTGGAATCCTTTTTGACTTTAAAAAGGAATCTCAGTTGTCATGTGGCTTCTTCAGGCATCAGCAGGATCACCTCAGGAGTATGCTGAAATTAGTTTTTGAAGTGTGAATCTTCCATTCAGCTCTGTTTCTTTCCTTAAATAATCATCTGATAAGCTATGTCATACAAGTGGCTACAAGCTGCTACTTGATACAGATTCACTCATTTTCCGATAGCAAATGAAGAAATAGCATTTTTCTACTGCCTATATTTTTTTTGTATTCTCTCATAAGTGAATTAAAAATAGCTACAATTTACAATATCAGAGACATTTACTTAACTGAACTTGGATTAAGCCTGTGAGATGAGTGCTCTCTGTACTAGCAAACTCCAGTGAAAGCTTTTGATGTGCAGAAAATAACATATTTAAGAAAGATGTTAGTAGTTTCTGGTGAGTTCTGAAACTGCAGGACAAGAGGACAAAGGCATGTGTGTCACATCACAGAGAATGGTTAATAAATTTATGGGCTTATTTAACTCTGAAAATGTCTTTTGCTGTCTGTTTGGCCTATATTGCATTAGCTCTTGCACTTCTTTTTCTTCTTACCTTAGTCTAAAGGGCTCTTTAAATGGTTTTAACAAGATCAAGGATGCTTCTTTCAGCTATTCCCTTACTTGCTTTTCAAGGAAGGAACTAAGCAGTGAAGTGTTCTGTTTTATATCACAGCTTCTACTTAGTTTGTTTTCACTCATCCCGGGAAATGCTCAGGAACACTTACCCGATATCCTGCAGCTGTTGTCACATCACTCTAGATTAAAGGGGAATCTCCTAAATTCAGTGGGATCTGGAGGCACCAGCCATAACCTACAAAGGTTGCTCAAGGTAACGATCAAGTCTGATGTGTGGTTCTTCATTTGTCGTGTGTTTTATGTTTGCATTGGGAAGCTTTCTCTACTTTTTACCTCTGGGAGAAAGGAGAATAGATTTTTCTCAGATTTTTACTGAGTTTCAGAAGATACAAAACAATGTTGACTTATTAAAGTCTCTTTATCTAACTACTTTGTCTTTAATAGAAGTCCTCTGTTGTCGTTCTGATAAATTTTATGCCAGAATAGAGTGGCTACTATTCCTGTAGCTGTCTCTAGCTCTTCCAAGTAGTTGGTAGTGGGAAGGAGTCACTGAAGATTGGATTGAGATACCCTCAAAAGCTGTGAAATGCTAAAATCTAGGGTTTCAGCTTGAACTGTAACTGATGATGTCAGTGACACAAATCATCCTGCATTCAGATTCTCTACAGTGCTTAGAGGTTACTGCAGAGCCACGTATGATATATTCACTCCCCTGTTAAGTTTTGTCTCACAGCTGTAGTTTTGTAAATGGCCGTTGAGGTTTACATTCATGGGTTTGTAAGTACCACTTTTGTTTCACTGAAACCTAAACTTTGAGGACAGGTTTTGCATATACTGTATACGTAGAAGAAAACTTCACTAGTCCTTATCACTACAAAAAACTTCACAAACAAAAATGGTAGGTTTTGAGCAGCTTTGTTGAGACTGATAAGAACAGTGACATTGCCTTCTGGAAAGGCTTTTAGGATATTCTGAAAAGAAATCCTTTTGTATGGCCCTTTCACAGAGTCATTTGGGGGACAGATCGCTGGTCTTTGTGCATGTTGCACATCAGCGCAGTTCCTGGTCACAACCCACAGTATCTGCTTTCAGGTTCAGCTGGGGGGCTGATGTGACAAGCTGAGAGGTGATGTCCTGTGCAATGGCTCACAGGTTGTTCTGTGGCCACAGTGGGATAAAGACTGATGGGTTTATCCTTTGTGAAAGAAATCTGTCTCACTGAAGGAAGCTCTGTGCACTTTCTCTGTTACAAATTTTGTGTGTTTATACTGCTTCCTTGAAATAAACTCCCATTGTTTTGGTTGGTTTGATGGTTGATACCATGCTTCTGATACTAACAATATGCATTTTTCTATAGGTTAAGTGATAACAATATATTTAACCTGAGATCTAGCCACAGTTCTGCCTGAATCAAATTTCATGACCAAGCTATAAAGCCACACATAAGGGCTGAAAATATTCAGGGGGAAGGGGGACAGCAACAGTTCACTTTTTTTTTCCTTCATTAAAATCAAGCCCTGACACAGCAATTCTCAAACTGTTGCTTCTTGAACTATAAAGTCCTTCCTGTTGATCTGTAATATTAAAGACTTGTGACAGGTTTGGGGTTTTTTTTCCTTAGCAAGTTGTTGGAAGGTTGGTCTAATGTCAATCCTCTCTTCATACAGGTGAATGTGGAACAGAAAAAGGGTTTTCCCATTCAAGAGGAATCAACTGTAGCTACTTCTGGTAGTTTGAAGAAACCTATACAAATTACAGAGAGCAAAAAGGACTGCTCAGAGGAGGAGAACAAACTCAGCTCCATGCCAGCGTCTGCCTTTCTCATATCTGAGAAGTGCAGCCTCCTGAAAAGGAAGTGCTGCTCAGAGGAGATGCGAAATGCCGAGGTACCCTGCAAACTGCCCAAGAAAGGTGCGTTTAACTACGCGCAGGCCAAGTTCCATGGCATGCAATCAGTGGAAATTTTGCTTTTGTAAAACTTAGAGGAAGAGGGTCCAAATTGCACCCCAGCGTTTATATTTTCTCTTTAGCCTAATCAGGGCATGAGTGGAATCTTCATGTGGGAAAAAAAAATAATCTAGATATATTTAAACTATGTTAGTCTAAAGGGGGCTAAGAAGGTTGGGTCGGGTTTATCAGCAGAGCTCTGAATCTTACGGAACAACAGTTTCACACATGGTCTTGGCACTTTCTGGATCAGTTTTTAAAAGTTTGTTTAAAAGCGCAAATTCTGTTTGTTGTTCATGATATCTGGCCTTTTTTCATGCTGTGGGATGTATTTACGATGGCACAACAGTAATTTGTCCCACTTAGACTTCCAATACTCGTAAAAAATGTTGTGACATTGTTAATGCTAGGAGAAATTCAACCCTGTATAAGTGGGTATAATGTCACCAAAATTAAGGGGAGTTATGCTGATTTGTGCCAATAGAAATTATTGCAATCACGCTTAATGGTTCAGTAACTTACAAGTATATACAATACACATTTAAATATCAGATGCTGCTTGTAGATACATTGAATACTGTTGTGTTTACATATTTCTATTCAATTACCTTATAATATGTTGTTTGTTATTGATAGATGCAGCTGATACAAAGGGAAATAGTACTGGACAACAAACTCCATTTGAATTTGTGGATCCATCAGATTTGGACTGCTCCCTGTGTATGAGGTATTCTTTGTTTTCTTGTGGATGTCTTTAGCTTTTAAGCTGTTATCTCTTTCCCTTTTGTGACCTAGTGAAGGTGCCTGAAAGGTTTCCTCTCACCCACTGACACATATAGTGCACAAACCCACAATTTGTCCTCTGGAATTTGTATGGTGTATGGTGTTATATAATGCACAAGTAGGTAAAGGGACCACATCCTATGAATATTCCAAGTTTGTATGTAAAATACTGTGGTGCTGCTATTGCAACAGGAGGATCTTGCAAGCAAACAAGAACATGTTTTTCCTCTGTTGCTTAAGAGATGGTTTCTTAGTTTACTAAGGCCATCACTCCGTTTGCTTGATGATCTCTTCTTCCAGTGAAGCAACAGTTACTCTTGGGGACAGCAATGACTTGATAAAACCAGTAGGAGTTGTCAACTACATCTATTTTACTACTTGTTTTGTAAAAAAAAAACGTTTTCACTTTGGCAAATATACATGTTAGGTTTTGTTACTGAAATAGGAAGAAATACTGGGAAGGTGTTTTACAGGAGTCTTGACCTCTGCACTGAGTGTTGCTTGGATTTGTCCTTTTAATTACTCAGATTTATCAATAATGCATATTGGGGTTAGTTTTGCACTATACTTTAAATTCTTAAATAGCAGATAGCCTCTTTGTGGATTCATTTCTGAAGGCCTATGCTTTGACAAATCTGGATTTGCTTTGTTTTCTTGGTTGGGGGTGGGGAAAGAAGCTTCAATTTGTTTCAGACAAACCAAAACCTTTGGGGGAACAACTACTGTGTTGTTTGATTCACTTCTGCTTGGAATAAATCACATCTGCCCCCTCTCCCTCTGCCTACAGCTGAAACATGCTCCGAAAGCTTATACAGCTGTCAAAACACTTGATGCTGCTACGGGAAAGCCACACGATTAGTCTTAGCTGGTTTTAATGAGTCTGCATGTTTACGATCATTATGTCCGCAAAGCATTTTTCAGATGTTTTTAATAAAATTAATTATTCCTACTCCCTCATCCTCTATGTTAAATCAGAAACAACCAGACTACAAGACATTGGTAAAGGAATTAGCTCGAGGATTGCTGATTCCCTTATAGGAGAGAGGATGGTGACACTGATCTTGTAATTGCAATCACAAATAGAGGCCATTCGCTTTGTAACATCACTGCAACAATGAAGGCTTGTGCTAAGGGAAGCTGTCACAAGACCTTTTTCTTGCTGTTAATGTGGGTTGATTTTAATTATTTCCTGCCGTGTTCCTCAGAAGTATTTTAGGGATTTGGATCCTGAGATACTTTGGACTAATTACCTAGTAACCTACTGACCTGTTCACAATTAACTGCAGGAGCTGTTATTAACCTATTTGTCTGATAGCACGGCCAAAATGTTATTGATCTACATTTGCTCCAGCAGCAAGCAGAAAATAAAAAAGAAACAGTCAAAGCAACATAGCGGTGAGAAATGAAGGAGCATTACTCAGCAGGAGTGATTATTTAGTTTCTGCTGTTACAACAGCTTAAAATGATGTCATGAGAAATCTGGGTACATAGTGTTTCTTTCTACAAGTCATGAGCTTCATCCAGGTCCCCTCAGAGTTGTTAGGAAAAAGCTGCTGCTGGCTTTCATGAGAGCTAGAGCAGAAACATTCATTTTAATTGGAATTTCTTGTCTTTAGGCTAACATTTTAGATCAAGTCACTACTAAATACATATGCAAACCAGTGCTTACTGAAACATGCCATAGAATTCAGTATTTTACACAGTTTGAGCAATAAGGTAGCCTTGGTGCAGTGAGGTATTTCTTCATGAAACAATTAATAAGGGTTTCCAATTATACAGTCAAGTTGCAATAAGATACTGTGGTATTTTAGACACTTTTTCATATGTTCGTTTGCTTAAATGTCAATATTTACAGTAACTTTTATAGTAACTAATGACATTTATTATACTGGCTATGGCAATCTTGTTAAGAGCCAATTATACTCTTAAATCTTGTTAAAGATGCTAATAAATGTGGGCTTAAATACTTATCATTTCCAGATGTGTAATAGAATTTAGTGTACTGTTTTGATAAACTGTAATATTTTAAAGTAAACTTATTAATTGACTTAAATGATAATTACATTAATATTTGAGACCTTAAAATGCTTAGACAGCATGTTGTAAAATACAGTATATGCCAAACAACTTAATAGAAAACATCTGAAACTAGAAATTTAAAAAAAACAAGAACAAGACCAATAACCAAACAAAACCAAACAGCTTTCATATTATTTATCTCTCCCTGAGATACTTATTGGCAAGGAAACATCACTATCGCTTTGCAGTATCACGTAATCATAATAAGTAAAAAATCCCTACATGAAAATAAGTGTCACAGAGGTACTGGAAATAGGTAAAGATTAGATATCATGATACTTTGAAGACCTGGCATTACATATTTAAACTTTTTTTAGATGAAACATGAATCTGATGCTGGTCATTTTCCAGAAAAGCAGTCGTTTGAAGGTTAAAAACTGTCTGTTCCAACAAAACTGCTTTCTAAGTCCACATTAGAGTTGGCAATAATAGTTTATTGCAATCACTTATGTAGGCTATTACTGCAAATAGCTATTTTTGTGCTTAGCTTACCCATACAAGTAATCACATGATTTCCACAGTACTAGTTATGCAAGTATTGCTCAGTTTCATTAGAAAAAGTCAAATGGTCCAACTTCTGCTTTTATTTATTGCTTACAGAGAGGAAAATTAAATCCTGGCTTGTTGGAAGTTAATGACAATATTCCCCCCTGAAAGGGAATTCACTGAAATCCGAGTTCATGGGCTGCCTTTCATGTTAGGTGGCACTAAGCAAGTCTGTAAGCTGAATAAATACAAAAGTTGGTTGAAGAAATGAAAAGCAAAGAACAACTTTAGTAGTCAGTAGTTAAATGTAGTGAAATAATATAGCTTTTTTTGGTAACAGCTTTTTGTTTTACTTTGGTACACGATATTGTTGTCTTTTTGTTTTTGGATTTTCCACTCCAGGCTCTTCTATGAACCTGTCACAACACCTTGTGGACACACCTTCTGTCTCAAATGTCTTGAGAGGTGCCTGGATCACAACCCAAAATGTCCCCTGTGCAAGGAAGGGCTCTCAGAGGTAAGGACGCTTGGATTTTCTGGGCATTAATTCAAGGGCATAGGATAGGATTAAGTGGTACCTTCAGAAACTTTGATATTTCTCAACTCAAAAGAAATATTACATAACTTAAGAAGAATGTGACTTACAAAGCATGGACGGTGTCCTCTGTTCAAACCTTAGGGCCAGACCTGTGCTTAGAAAGCAGGTTGATTTTACTTCCCAGATTTCCCAAGATAATGCCCATAACACAGGGAAATAGTTCAATAAACACTTCTTCAGTGGCAGGACAAGCCTAAAAGATGGTTTTGACTTGCTATAGGCATAAGAGAATGGAGCTAACAGATGACTACCTTGTGTGCAGGCACAGCGCGCTTTGAAATGCCGGGCGCTATCTATGACCTGTGTGTGTTTTTACTGCAGTGCTTGGCTATGAGGAAATACTGTAAAACAGTACTAATGGAAGAGTTAATAGCTAGATATCTTCCAGAGGAACTCACTGAAAGAAGAAAGATTTATGAAGAGGAAATAGCAGAGCTTTCCAAGTATGTAATCCATTTATGTAAAATCCAATCTTTAATACCGCTGCCGTTAGCTGATAAATGGCTCCTGCTGCTGCGGAACATGAGCTAAGATGCTGACAAAGGAGCTTCTTTTTCATTATCATGTGATTTCAAAGAGAAACAGGGTCCAGGTGAAATTGTGATTTGAGTTAGCATAAAAACTGGACACTGTGCTAAACAATAAACAAAAGTAGAAGAAATGTAGAAGGCTGCTTTATAGACAAATTACAAAGCAATGTGGCTGCTTTCAGCGGCGCTCCGTGAAAGCCACAGTGTGAGACAATAGGTGGAAGCAGTCTCACAGGCTGGGGGTTGGGATGTACTGGGTAGGGAAGAAATGGGATTAAGGAAAATAAAGTAAATAAAAGTGATAAGGAGATGCATTAATGCTCTCACTAGCAAAACCAGAAAGCATAACTAAAAATTCTTCTGCTAGTAAGCGGTATATCACTTTCCATAGTATCTAGTTAATAAAGGGGAAAAAGTAATTTTAGTTTTTACTTTCTCCATTAAGAATTTTATTCTAAAGATGTTATAATTTCTATTTAAATATATCATAATTGTAAAGACTGTTATTGCAGAAAATACATTTTATACCTTGTCAGTAGTTTGGTAGAATGTCATGTCTGATTTTTCCTTTCTTTCTTACAGCCTAAATAAGAATGTTCCTATATTTGTCTGCACAATGGCATATCCTACAGTCCCATGCCCTTTGCACATCTTTGAGCCATGTTATCGCTTGATGATTCGAAGGTGCATGGAGACTGGCACCAAACAATTTGGGATGTGCATCAGTGACCCTGTAAAGGGGTGAGTGAGCAGCATGCTCAGACCATGTGATGTACCCCACTTAGTCTGGAGCGAGTCTCTTGGAGAGGTGCAGAAAGGTCCATGGCTGTAATATCCATGATCATTTTCAAGTAGAGAAAGTTTCCTCCTCATCATGCCAGTTAAAGACATTGGAAAGACTGAAGTTTCTGTCTTGAGCACTTAGATTCTGACTAACAGGGCTGCCCATTTTTCTGGAAAAACAGACAGCTAGTGTGTGTTGTATGAAGTTGAGCTGCAGACCTCCTGTAATATATGAAAAGGAAGTGTATCTTCCACTGTTCTGAAATCTGTTGAATGCTTTGGCACATCAAATTGACATGGCAGTAAGGCGTGTTGTGGTGGGTTTAGTTTTTTCTGCATTATGGAAAAAATAGCTAGGCTACTGGGCTACATTTACATCTTCATTGTTCTGAATAAGTGGAGGCTGCAGAGGTACAATGGGACCTTGAGGAGGACTGGCTGAGCATTTACATTGAGCCATTTACAGTCAGTCTTAGGTAACTTGACCTTAATGTCTGTGGCTGTATTTAGCTTTCTTCCCTTTTTATGCTGTGTACCTACAGGGTATGTATACACCACAGAAAGTATGATGTACACAAAACACACCTACAAACTAAAATCTGCCAAAACTGTGGGAAAACATTTTTCATTATAGATTATATAGTTCTTCCATAATTCTAATATTCTGAATTGCACTTGTTCTTCTGTACAAATCAATTGGATTATGGAGGAAGTGTGCTGCTGAGCTGTATAACTTTGAATTTCATAAGATGTTCCCTGTATTCCAAAACATGCAGTTAGTGTTAATCAGATTAGACAGCCTGAATCTTCCTGATAGTTTTGAAAACAATTGTGGAATAATTTGAACCACAGCAGGTCAGTACTATGAACAATAGAAATGAGCTGACACTGGTAAATACCTTTGTGGCAGAGACTGGCTGTATGGCAGTTCTGTGGAACTAAGGGTGGAGAGAATAAGACTTGTTGACTTGCTTTTGTTCTGATTTCAATAGGTTTGCAGATTATGGCTGCATTCTGGAGATAAGAAATGTTGAATTCTTTGCTGACGGTCGCTCTGTTGTAGACAGCATTGGCAAGAGGAGATTTAAGGTGATACAGCACAGCCAGCGCGATGGCTATAATACAGCAGACATCGAGTACATTGAGGATCAAAAGGTAAATTTAGAAATATTTCATTTAAACTGTATTACATGTGAAATTCCAAGTACATATGTTTTCAGTGAGGTGGGGTTTTTTTTGGTAGAACAGTTCTAGTAAAACAAGTTTGTGGTATATACTAATTGCACATATTTAAAGATGGGAAACATAATAGTTACTACAAGCATGTACACACACTGCCTACAGGCTGAAGAGAGTTTTTCCTAGAGGTTTTTAGTAGAAGACAAAACTAAGACAAAACTAATCCAGGATGAGATCTTACCACTCTTCTAGACAGAATAGCTGCAGTTTATAAAGTGTCTGGGGGGAACCTGCCTCCATTTGCATTGAAATCAATTAGAAAGCTCAGGTAAGAAGGAGCAGGATCACGTCACTACACCTTCAAAATTATTTACATTAATTCTTATTTTAAAATAATATATATATGTATGTAGGTAAAATATTCTGGGTGATCTATGAGCTTTTGGTATATAATGGGAAGATAAAATGTCTACTCTGAGGAGCTGCTGATAATCACCAAAAAAAAGCTTTGCATAATCTTTTTTCCTGTGTCGTATGATGTTTATGTAAAAGTTTTTTTCATATAGCAATCCAGAAAAGTGCTTGTTCTGCAAATAAGTATCTTTGGCTTAGAATATATGATAAGTAAGTAAAGGATTTGGTAGATGGTGCTGGGGACACACACCAAAATAGGGGACACCAAACTAGCTTTCATGATTTATCCCAGAACTCCCTTGGCGTGCTTTTCCTTTCCTTTCCTCTACCCACCCCAGAAAATTCTAAAAATTAATGTTGTGCCTTCCCCAACATGCAGACTGAACTAATGGCAGCCTCCCCCCTCTCTTCACTCCTTTCAGGTGCAAGGACAAGAGTATGCTGCATTACTTGTTCTCCACGATTCTGTCTATGATCAGGCATATATGTGGTTTAACTCCCTCAAGCAAGCACTCAAAAGTCGAATTCTCAGTCATTTTGGTCCAATGCCAGCTAAGGATCCTGACCCACAGGTATCCAGAACCAGTGGTTTATGTAACTTTTAAAGACAGAAATAGCAGGGATAGCCGATAAGCTGGGAGGTGTTTTAAGATCAAAATACAAATACTCTTTGTTTATCCTGCATAGGCTGAGTATCTGAGTTATATTGTCATACACCAGTGGTAGCACAGTTGCAAATGAAAAGCTTGTATTTAATGTTGATACGTTCCTGAGACTACTTAACTGACTATTAATCCCAAGAGACTTAAATGCCTTTTTGCTTACTCTACTCCCCCAGTTAAATGACTGAGAGAAGACAAGAGGAAAGTTGGTACTCTTGTTCAAGGACTGCAAATGATAGGGATCCTAAAATAACAGAATGTAACTGTAGAAAGAAAAGATTAACTAGTGTCATAAAGTATGAAGAAGGGAGACAGGAATCCCAAAGAACAGGGTCAATAATAACATGGGAAAAAAAACATAAAAATATCTAGAAGGCCCAACCTATAAACTGTTGCTAGAAATAGAAATGCATCTTGATTATGCCTTCAACATCCTATTTTCAGGAAAGGTGCAACTTGGTTGTAATTTGTTTCAAGCCAACCTGTAATCACAAGCCATCAGGTTGGCAGCGAAATGACGTGCTTGCCAGATTGCTCTCAAAATGCTGTGTTTTCAAAGTTAAATGTTCAAAACCAAGACCATACCATTTATATGTATCCTAACATGTATTTTTTAATTTCCCCTTTCTGCAGTCTAACCCTAATGGGCCAGCCTGGTGCTGGTGGGTCCTCGCTGTCCTTCCCCTTGAGAACAGGGCTCAGCTCCCTTTCCTCGCCATGAAGTCCCTCAAAGACCGCTTGAATGGCATCAGACGTGTCCTTACGTTCATGTCTCGTACAAGATCACGGTGATGGTGAGGAGAGCTGCGAAGTCTCCCGCAGTACTTGACTGTAGACTGTCTCTTGTAACTTCAGCTAACTGCAATAATGTCTTACAGATTTGAGTGTCAGGATGTTTCAAGCCTGAATTTCAAAGAAAATGAGTTATAAAGAGCAAGGGAAGTTTATGGATACTTCCAATAGTTTCCTTTTGGAACTCTGAGATGATTATTCAATCACTGCACTGCTAAATTTATAACAAATGTGATAGAACAAAAAGTGATCTTGTTTGCCATAAACCTTTTAAAAAGCTTAAGGGGTTTTTTAATTTATTTTATTTTTATTTTTTTAGTGGATGAGGGATAAACTGTGCAGTTTAATGTGAAGCAGAAATAATAATGTTAATGCATTATTTCAGTGAACTGCGAAGTCTTTTATTCCAAATGGTTCAGGTTTTATATAGCATTGTGTAAAATGATGTTCACAACTTCTGTTTGATAATTTATTTTTGCACTATGATGTTTTGTTTCAAAATGTTTATTATTTATGTGTTCATTCTCTAAAGGAAAACGAGCTGCTCTATTTATAGTGTTTTTACCCTGTATTTATCACTGAGGGCAAAATGATGATTCTAGCAGTACATAAGCAACTGCTTTCATAATTTTTCAGATATTTGTGTTCAAATACTTCGAATGTTTTTCTACTTCTCCCCAGTCCTGCTGTAGCTTAAGAAGGACTTTTTCCCCCGAAACAGCCTGCCATGAAGTCTTTGAATACACAGATTATGTCTGAGATAATTCCAGCACAGTTTTTGGAGCTCGATCCTCTGCTTGCGACCAAGTTCCTGCTGTCCCAACCCAGTCGCACAGATGCTGAACCTCAAGCGTGTTTAAGTGCTTGGGTCAGTTCAGGTATCGAGCAGTTGAGGTCAGTGGGAATCGGCCATAGTGGTGACAGAAGGATCTATCCCCTAATTTTTCCCAAAACAGAGAATAACTTGGAGTTGAATTTATATCTGAACTCTTTCTTGCAAGAATGGATAATGGCTACAAACAACTGTGAAGAAAGAGCCACAATATATGAAAAGTGGCTTCTACCGAAAACTGGAAGTACTGGTAGCATTTCGTTGTGGGTTACTACATAGTTGTGGGGGTTTTTTACATCAAGTCTTGTTGCTGTTAAGATCAGTTTTATTTCTTTTTTAATTGTTTGGTAGGATTTGGCTTTGGAGTGTGTGTTTGTTCAGGACAGGGGAAGTTTTTCAACTTTAGGGACTCAGAGAGCAGTTTGTGTCACATGAGAAGGAATATGTTATAATAAATGCTATTTATTTCACCCCAATCTTCAGATTTCTGCTAGCTTCAAATCTCTACCCAGCCATTGCATTTCTCTTAAGAGATTGGGTAGTGTTGCTAATAATAGTTAACTCCCAAGGAAAACAAGTGAATTTTAGCATGATTACTTCTAGCTATAAAACAGGGAAAAATAAGCCAGAAATAAGAATAGGAAGTATCTTGGCTTTGATTTTTTTTTTTTAATCAATAGTTCATATACTTGTTTTGCTGCTTTTATTGCTTTCGGTGTACCACTTTCTAGATCTGATCTTGCCTCCATCTGACTTTGACTTTCACTGATTTCAATGTAAGCAGAACTGGGCCTTTTATTCTAAACTACTGTTTTCCTTTTCAGTGGCAAAGAATAGATTGAATTGAGAATGTTACGGAATGCTACAAATTAGTTTACCCAGGATAGCAGTCTTTGCCATTCCATGCCTTTATGGAAAAATGCAGTAGAATTTAATGTCAATTTTCTGTGCGTTTTTCCATCATCTCACCAGAAATAATTATTACTTAAAAGTAATTTCCATACTGTTCAGTCTCCATAAAACTACCCTTGTTCCCTCTCTTGTTAAATTCTATAGAACTTTTCCATAAGGGTACCAAAGAAACAAATGGAAGATAAACATGTTTCAACGTTGTGATGCAAATGGAATATGTATCCTGTGTTTGCATTGAGCTGCTCTAGAAACGCTACAACTTATTTCCATGTGCTAGATTGCTGCACTTCTTCCATACCATAGGTGGTACTTTACGTGCTTCTCTGTAAATAATGTATAGAAATACATACATGTTCTGAATAATAACAAGTGTATGGTGGCTGACACCTGCTATGGCATTTGTCTTCGTAAGTCAATAACAAAGTGATTTCTACTTGTTTGGAAGTGAAGCTGCATTAAATGCAATTCTTCCTTAAACCATTATGTATTATTGCATAGCATAAGGGGCCCATATTGCTCCAACAGAAAAAGCTGTCACTTTGCTACTCTTATCTGTGAGAAAAGGACCTTAAATATCTGTTTTAAACTGTTTTCTCACTGACCTCATTGTTCTTTTTTCCTGCATGCTATGTCTTCTACATACTCATATTCTGCCTATTTTGTTGATTTAGAAATTGGCATGGAAACAATCCTTGCTTTGAAAAGTGAATATTGTCTTTTCTATTAGCCTTGAGTAAAGCTGCCAGAATTTCCTAAGCAGAAACTTGTGTACATGCCCTATATCATGAACGCCAAGTGCATTTGCTGCAACCTGGAAACACTGGACCTGCTGCACATAATGCATACAGTTGATCTGCGTATGCACAACAAATCAAATACACCAGAAGGTTCATCTGTACATGTACAGTACCGTTCTGTCTGTGGCTACGCATCCTAGGTTAATAGCTGAAGTCTACAAATTGCATCAGAAGAAAAAAAATACCCAGAAACAGATTTGCTAGAGAGCACAAACCTGTCCAGGAACAGCTGGACAAGGAGTGGGCTGAGATAGCAAAGTTCCAGTAATGAGGCTTCGAAACAAAAAAAATCTTCTAGTTATGCCACAGTATTGCTGACTTTTTTTTCCCAGTTGTATTAATTGGTACAAGGATGTAAGTGCAACGCTTATTACAGGCATGAATATACAGCTGAACAGATTTTTAAAAATAGCTTCACTTCTAATTATAGAAACAGCATTGATCTGGTAAAACACTAATTGGGGGAATATTTTATTTAAGCTTCTCACATTTTTCTAGACACCAGACCCAGTCCCATAACCAGACTTGCTCATCTGTTAAAAAAAAATCATGATTCAGACTCACATTTCCTGTGTGGCCAGAAATATTGATTAATCTTTACTGGGAGGGGATCAGTAATGCACAGGCTTCTTGCTAATTCTTCAAATAAGTTAATTTCCATTGACCCTAGGCCACAGAGTTCAGATTTCTGAAATCAATATAATTTTTATTTCCAAGGAAATGTGATCAGTCTCCCTTAAAAAAAAAAAAAAAAGAGTGGAATACAAAAGGCAAATCTTCTGTAATATAGGGGCAGAGAGGGAATCAAGAATAGATCGATCTATAAGTTCCAGTCTCCTGGGCAACAGCACCTAAACATCTCCTCAAGACTTCTTGAAAGTTTTAGACTTGCATTTGTAAGAGATGGTTTTGTTAATTTGAAACATCTTCACTTTTCTGTAAGTTAAGTATTTAACAAAATACATTAAAATAAATAACAAAGACTGGCTCTATCACCTTTCCAAACCCTTGTATATAGACATTATAAGGTTTCTAATTAAAAACAGTCAGAGGTTTTCTGCAGGAATTAATACTAATTTTTCATTCTCATATACAGACAGATGACACTCAAAATAACTTTGCTTTGTCTTACATGCTCCTCTGTCTAGCAATAACTTATGGGGATATGTTTCCATGAAAATAGCTATTATCTCGGTTAGCATGACTTGGTTGAAAGTATCCTGAGACAGGGCTGGGTTAATCAGGAAAAATCATGAAACCTGACAGTAAACTCAGACACAGTTGTGGAAAGTAGTTCAGTAGTTGTAATAATTAAATGATAAAATGGTGTGGTATGCCATTATCATGCTATGTCTTAAGTGACATTCTGCTTTTAGTTAAGTGACATTTAGCTTTTAGTCCCTCTTTTTTTTCTTAATTTGAAGTGCTGGTGTCTTATCTTCCACACCTCGTAGCAATAAGAGATCCCAGCTGTCACACTGGATGGCTGAGCCGTTGCTTGGCCTGTCCTGTCCTGTGTGACTGCTGACTCACAGAACACCTGAACCATGGATTTCTGAATCCAAAGGTTATTTTAATCTCAGTAAAATCATCTGGATTTGGATATAGCAGGTCTGGCTTCATCTGTGCTGTAGAGAAAGAGCTTTATAAAATTAAGTTTTGTTTTAGATGGGTATTCTCATAGAACACTGGGTTGAAAGAGACCTCAAGAATCACCTGGTCCAACCTTGCCTGGCAAAAGCACGGTCTAGGCAAGCTGGCCCAGCACCCTGTCCAGCCAAATCTTAGCAGTGGCCAATGTGGGGAAGGCACCGCTTCCCTGGGGAGGCTATTCCAATGGCTGATTGTTCTCATTGTGAAAAAATTTTCCTCTTAATGATTTCTACTTGGTGCTGAAGTTTTTACTGGTGTTTAATGACAGGAGTTATATTTAAATGCACTGTTTAGGAATGGAGAACATGTTCACAAACTCTTATTTTGAAGAGAAGTGTAAATTAACTACCAGGTTTTTGTGCATAAAACCCCAATGGAACTGTATGCACTTTGGGTAGTGCTTCCCTATTCCCCGAGTCCTCCATCAGATGAACTCAACCCCTGCTCAGTTCTCATTCAACTTGGCAGCTTCACAACCTAACTTGTAACTGGGGCAGCACCTGGTTTAGGATCTGGGGGTTATTCCAAGCCCCATAAATCATGGAAAGTCTGACAGCTACAGAAAAATAGTCGTTTCAGCAAAGTCACTATTTTGGAACATTTAGCTAAATAAATATTGCCTGGATACAAGAAACTCTTCTGCTTAGACAGGATTAAATGGTGGATAATAAAAAACTGAACTATTACATTGACTTACTCATCCAGGTATCATGTGAAGTGCTTAATAACGTTGGAGTTTCATAAGGTCTAAAGTAACCCTCACATAGAAGTGCCTGTATTCTGTTATTGCCATTCTTGAGCTTTTTAATAGAGTCATAGCCATATATTTTATAAATATAAACATATGCACCTTTAAATCTTTACATTCAATTTGCAGAACAAAGGTTTACAGAGCAGAAGTGTAGCAGAAACAATGTAATAGCTTCTACAATTCCCTGCTGAGGAACAGAAGTACAGAAATGAGGAGCAAAAGACTCTGTGTTAGATGTCTTAATTTGGCACCATATACTTGTCCAATTTAATTCCATCAAGCTATGTGGTTACAAGAGTGCCAGAAATATCTCTATCAAGCCATTCGAAATAAAAAGTTTTGTGGACTTGTATATTCCATTTGTTTGTAAAACATCCTTTTGTGCACTGTAATGAACTTGAAATGAAACTTTTACTCTCATATCATTGAACAGAGTACTGTTCAGCTACCTCTACATAAGGTTGAAGTAATTTGTTTTTTCCAGATTTGTTCACATTGTCATATAAAATATATTTTAAAATATCATAGTCCAAAGAACCTGTATGTGTTTGTAGATGTACTTATAACTATGTTGTACCAACAAAGTCTGTGTGGAGAGTTGTTTGCTAATTAAAATTTTTGTGTTCTTTACTCTTTGGCTTGCATAACAACGAACTACAGAGGTGAACAAGTATTACACATGAGCTGCTTTTGTAGGTGTGTTAGATAAAGGAAGAAACACCAAATCCTAGATCTTGCAGTCACACAACACCACTTGATGTAAAGGAACCAAACCATAGAAATGAAGTTGTCCAAACCTCATCATTTGTAAATGACATCAAGTGCTCTTTTTTTTCCTTCTTTGCTGTAGTAAAGTAACTGTAATGGGAACTACCATGCACTTCCATGGACTTTGGTACCTCTCATGCATTACTGTTTGCTTTACGGTACCTGTGATTTAAAACTATAACCAGGACACATTTTCATTTACAGTCTCAAGCAAGAATGTATCCTAGCTGCATTTTTACGCTGGATCTGTAAGGCAGTGAAAGAGCTATTTAGAGTCAAGACCCCTTAACAACAAGTTCTGTAGAACTGTCCAAGTTCTAAACTTTATAGAAAAAGTGGGAGAGTAGTTTTATTCATAAACCTGACACTGAGAGGAGTGGCCCCAGAGCTTATTCTACTAAAAATGGGTAAGAGTTGCCAAAATTTTTAAAAGTTGGGTATGTATGGGCTGCTCTTCTTGCATTGTTGTTCAAGCAAGATGTGGCTGCCGAAGTCCCAACCACCTCTGTTATCAGAGATTTGCTTGCTGGTCTCTTATGTAAGCTTGTTCAGGCCCTGTATTTATTTTAGAATCCAGGGCACAGGCTAAAACTGTGTATGGAAAGCCAGCAACTAATTATGTCAAAACTGCTGTTTTCTATAACAAAATACATTTGCATCCGAGCAGAGGAATTGTTTTGGTTGGAGTGCTTTTTCATCAGTACATAGTAAATAGTCAAAGCTGAAGCTTTGCTTAGGAATATGTTGATATAAACAATTCCTTTAAAGTAATTATCTTAGTTTTGAAAGCTTTAAAAAGAGTTATAAAAAGTGGTATTTAGATGCAGTATGAAGAAAATTTAAACCAAACACAGGATAGCACGTTATTTCCCAACTACTTCCTCACTGTGTTCTCATGTACGTACACAGATTCGTTTAAATTATACTTGAAATATTCTAAAGTCATCTGCACTTACCTGATGCTTCATATTAAAATAATCATCCAGAATGGCTAACGATCTCTACCATGTGAAGCAGTTCAAGGGAAACTACTCCCTGCAGTGAGCCCTTGCTCCCCAGCGCGGGTCCCTGGCAGCAGAACCTGCAGGGCCTGTGTCCCACAGCACAGCTCCTGCCTGGGCCCGGCCACCGCTTGGAAGATTATGTCCTTCAGCTGTAACGTGCCTTTTATTCTGTGAATGCCACCAAATCCCGGAGCATCTCTTCGTGTGCTGTGGTTCTCTGTATGACTGAACGAAAGGTACGGCAACATTTTTATCTTCAAAAGGTGCAGCTGACTTCTTAACTCAATAGTTATTTAGCCTCTGCTATAGCAGCCATGGATTGACAGGTCTTTATTCCACACTACTCACAATAACGAGGTAAGGTGTGCGATCTGTCATCCGCTTGGCCAGGTGGACAGGTGAAGGAAGAACACAAACTGCATTACTAAACTATTGCAGGACCACACTTGGGGTTTTTTTAATGTCTTTCTATCAGCAGTTACTAATACCGAGTTGTCCAAAAACTACACAATAGAAGAACAGATTAAGTCATGCGTACTAGTAATGTAAGTATGTCATCAGGTAATGTAATCAGTAATGTCATCAGGTCATCTCTACCAGAAATGGTATGTTTTTAACTAATCAGATAAATTGTATATTGATACCAAAAAATAATATACAGAGGCTACCTGAAAAACAGAGCACTGACATAAGGAGGAAGATTTGCTACGAAGACAAGCCTTCAGCTGCCACATGCTGAGCAGATTACATCTTACGATAGGATGGCTTTCAAGTTGTTAAAGCGGCAAAATTACTGGCTGAAAGAATCCACGTAATGCAAGCCTGCGTATGCTGTCAATACTGGTTTTATGCCAGTGTAACATCTTTTGTTTCAGTAGATCTGCTCTTGATTTGTAATGCCATAAATGAAAGGAGAATTAAGCTATTTATGTAAGTGACTTTATTTATATAACTGACTTATGCTGTATTATGCGATGGAAAAGAAAACCAAGCACATGCCTTTTTTGTGTTTTCTGTGAGCTACAGAAAGATTTTCTAAAAGCAATGCTAGTAATAAATAGTTTTCTCTGTGTGACGCTAGAAACTCAGTCACATCCACACGGAAGTTTTATCATGAGTAGAATACATGGTAATAGATGACATGATCATGGGAAGGATTTTGGCAAGCCTGCAGACAGTCTAGAAGCTCTGAACGCTCAACATCACTATTTAGGCTGTAAGTTAGTTCAACAAAGCAATTGTTATTCAGGCTCTTCCTTGGATGAGTCAATGATTTGTACTGTGACTATTAGTACTGAATGTACCATCTAAAATTCATTTTGAAAGATTACTGAAGCATTAATTATTTAAAAGTTGTTTCTACAAATATTTTTTATCAATGAACCCAAGCACTATCAAGGTTAAAGAGCATACACAAGGATTTTCAACATAGAAGAATTCGTGGTTTTTTTTCACATACTTTTACATGCATTTTTTACTCCTTAGTGAATGATGACTATATAATATTTAGGAAATCAGGGTCAGTAGAGTAAATATTTCTGCAGCAATTTGGCAGACACACCTTTCATAACTCATAAAGTCACTACTGGAAAGGCACAACTGGGTCACAGAAGTGCATGGTGGGATGCTGCTTCCCACTTATGCAACCAGGGTAACTAAAGGTTAGAGCGAGCACTTGAATAACAAGCTTTTTGCCAGAAAGAGTAGAACAGAAAAACAGTGTTTTTAAATGCTGGTTTCTGAGAAGCAGCCGCCTAACGTGTCTAGTTAGGAGTCATCAAACCGAAATAGAACCGGATGCGTCAGAACTTTGAAGAATGGCAGTTCAACATCCCAAAAGAAAAATACATCTGCTTGTTATGCCAAAAGCAGATCCTACCGGTTCTCTCATTCCAATAGATGATACCAGAGCCATTTGCAGCATGCTGCTCAGCTTTCCTCCTGGCCCACTGCAACTGGCTTTGTGACTCATCTCTTGTCTTTTTACTTTCTCCATCATCCAGCAACATCTTAAACTTTAAGGAATTCTACAGTTTGCCTCTGTTCTCTTCCCTGCTTCTATGTATATCTTACTGATTGCCTCTAATAAATAGAATTATTGCAGAATTCTTGCTTCTGACAGAGGAAAGAAGAGAGGAAGTTGCATTTCCACACAAAGATTTTTCCACGTGAAGATTTTCCAAGGTTTGGAGGACTAGGACTATACATAGCCCAAGGACACAAATTATGACATTAACTAACAAATAACTACCAAGTTTGGGATATTAGTT
The DNA here is from genome assembly GCA_013399365.1 of Pampusana beccarii. NCBI lineage: Eukaryota > Metazoa > Chordata > Aves > Columbiformes > Columbidae > Pampusana > Pampusana beccarii. The sequence continues at coordinate 75,493 of VWYH01006864.1, forward strand.
ACAAAAACTGAACACTACTGCACGGAGACTAAACAAAATGGTGCTCTTTTAATCACGTCTCCTGTTACAGCTGCACACCAGATAAATATATTAATCAAAATGACCTCATTTTAGGCATGCGTAGCAGTGTTATGTAACCATGTTAAGTATGCTATTTTATTTCCCTCCTGCCAAGGAGAAATGGTGTTTGTCTTACAAGAGTTCCAAATAAGTCTGGTTATAAAGTGATGGGTAAAAGAACAGGAGGGAGAGAGGAAAGTGAGAGAATTAATAAGCAAAATGACTCATTCCTGAGTGCAGAGGTGATGTTACACGCCACTTAAATCTCAGTTGCTCTGTAGGAAGCTCATGTTGTCACCAGCAGTCTCAGTATTCCTAACATGCCCAGCATTTCTCAGGATGGGAAAAACAGATGTGTTACAGGGGTGGAAACGACGTCTTTTCAGACCTCATCGGTTCACAGCATTCCTGATTTGTTTTTAAAGCTGTTTGCTAAGGCTGCCTCCATCAACGAGGAGTTTGCAGAATCCCCTGCCACTCTTTTTGTTGCTCGTTTGTTTGGTGAAAAGTTGCATTCGATTAATTATTTTCTAGTGCTACTAACGATGCTTTAAACAGGCTCAAAAGCACCCCTAAAAGTAGAATACATGCCCCCACACATATAACAAGGCTGAGACTCATCTAGATTTATACTGCACTACAGAAAAAAAAGGACCAAGAGGCGTACATTTTTGCAATATAAGATCACTCAGCCAGAGAACCCTGATAAGTGCTGAAAATGTGAAAAACAAATGGCAGGGTATGCATTTCCCATTTACTCAATACACACACATAAAAGAAACACTGTGTAGGCTTCACTGCAGCATACCAGTGCGTCCAAAACTCAAAGGTTAGTTACATAAATGATAAGGCGTGGGCTTAAATGCTTCATTCAGCTTGTTAATTACTTGCTTTGTGGCCTGAGCCAATGTTCTGAAACAGGTTCATCCAATATTGTGTCGCTTCCTCTGCTTTTTCATTTAGTGTATTAAGCTGAAGTGCTGGGAACAATTTGTTGCAATACCTAGGAAGAGTCTCTTTTCTTTTCAAGCAATTTGCAGAACAAACTTATTCAGACTAATCCACAGATGCTCTTTAAATGTCCTTGCTATTTTGGAAAATTATGAAATTTAGTTCTGAGAGCATTCTCTTTAAATAAGGGAACTGCTGGCTGCATAAACATGTACGGATTATTGACGTATGTTTTGAGAGTTTCTTCTTTGTGGCTTTTTTTCCATCTACACATCCAACGTGGGAAAATGAATGGCAGTGTGTTAGAAAACTCTCAAAATAAAATAACTAATATGCCTCTGGCAGGAAACTAGTAGAAGCTATGTTTTAATAGCAGATGGAAATATTTCCACCTTCGATTCAGTTAACTGGGATACCTAGTTGATGAGGCTCTTTAATGCCATGACTACAACCAAGCCTTCATTATCACACAGCGTATCCTAAGACAGCCACACCACCTATTTCATGAGATGTGCAGGCAGAAAATGCAGGTTTAGAATTCCTTACCTCTGTGGAAATCAGTCGTATTTGGATCAAACTGTAGCTTTACCATGAGATACCTCAAGAAGACTGTACCTAGGAACCCCGTCTAAGATTTACTCCAAACAACAGAATTTGTTTTAAAACTAAAATTGCCTTGTTTTCATCAGCATACACTTGCAGAAGTCTTGATTTCTAACTCAGACGTGGGCCAAGAACCCTGTTGAGACCTTGAATTCAACAGCTACAATGAAATGGAAACAAAGGGAATGCAAACATTTCAAAGGTTTTTGACTACCAGCACTTTAAAAGACCGTAATGAATATCTGTCAGACCTCACCTTTGTGTTTCTACATGAAGGCTCCATCTTTTTCCTCTATGATAAGGATGCCACTTAGAGATTTCTGAGTCACAAATGCAGATTAGCATTTGGATTTGAATTACAAGTCAAAAAACAGAGGCTGACTGACATAGAAATTTCATCCAGGCCATTTTATGGACCAACTGCAAAATGTAGATTGGAGCTGCAAATCTGGGCTGAAGCTGACAGCGTGCGCTGCAGTGTGAAAGGTGATGGGATATACCACATTGCCACTCTACCTATAACCTTCTTCCTGCATCAATCTCCAGATTTTTCAGGAGTATTACTTCTGAGGTTGCTCATTCCCTTTGGTTCTGCATTTCATATTATTTTCCCTACTTGTACTGGCTTGTTTTACTTTCCACATTTCGTTATTTCCTGCCCATGGGCCATATCATATAATTTCATCAATATTTCATCAGAATGACTCCCTACTGGAACCAGTATGGATTTCTGCTTAAAAATTGATACCGCAATATGGCCCCACATTTCTATCCTTATGCACCTGTTCCTCACGAGTTATAATCCCTCTATGTCTTAATGCTTCCATTCTTCACATTGCTCAGAACACCAGAGTATTCTTAACTGTATTTAAACTATCAAGTGAATACAGTTTCTAAATTAGAACATGTATAAAAATGCCTTTTCTGTTAGCGAGACTCGACTGCACTATTTAGCTGATTTCACTACACAGATCACTTTTGTCTTCAGGCTAAACATTGTTTCTTCAAATTGAAGATGAAAACTGCAATTAAATATAGGCCACAGATGTTCAGGATGCAGAGGACAAAAATATAGGTTTCATAACTCGACAGTTATGCAACCAGTTGCTTTTCACATATTAAAATGAACATATAATTTTATGGTCTTATTTACCCTTAATCTAAACTCAAATAAACCTATAAGGGGCCCTTAAAATGGTAAGACTTAAAGAAAGGTGTTTCTAACCTATTTTAGTAACTGAAAATATTTTCCTCAAGATGTTCATTGTTTTCTAATTTAACTCCACACTCCCAAATACTCAGGTATCCAGTTCTCCATTGCATTAATGAGACATCTAAATAACTTTGAAGACATCAGCCTTAATTTTGTCGCAGACTATTTTAAAATAAGATCATTATATAAAAATGTTATACGTCTTACCTACTGAATCTCATTTAAAGTGTCTACCCTGACAGGCAAAGTTCTCTCTGGGACCGGCTGCACAACACCCCGCAGCAGTGAAACTCTCATCTAATACCACACAGTCACACATGCAAGAGACAAAATTTTTAGAGCAGCTGAATCTAGATGATGGAATTTAATCCCTTAGCAGATAAAAATGATCAGGGGACTAAGCACTTTCTGTACTTACATAAAAATCCTTTCTTCAACTTAGCTTCCCTCTAGTAAATCACACGTATTAATTCTCTCATGCAAAACTAAAGAAACAAACCAAACAAGTTGTTCTGTTTGCTGACTTAAATGCAGACAGAATGCAAAAATGAAATAATGTTCTTACAACTGTTTATGTTTTTAGGCTGGCTTTCTACGGAAGCTTCACTTAAAATATACTTACAATACTGCCTGTCTGCCATTTCTGATAAGTTTTGAAACAGGTGGCTGACTTTTAACCATTTTCTTTGAGATTTCTACCAGCTCCTTTCAATTTGGAAACTTCCAGCCAGTGCCCAGCACACACAAACACACACACAGAGGAGCTGATGGGCTTCCAGGGGGCTCTGGACCAGCTGCAATGTCAAGGAGACGGCACAAGGGATGCGGGGGGACAGACGCATCAGGAAATATGGAAGAGAAGGTACACAGCTCTGCACAAGAGCAAACTTCTTCAGCTTCAGCATTCACAAAATTAATTTCTTAAATATTCAGGAGACACTGGAATATTTTGGCAGTATGAGCACAGTTCACGGAATGAGAAATACAAACTCAAAGGCTTGCTAAGTATTTAGCAATTTTTTTCTAAACTAAGGCGACACAGCACTATCTTAATATGAAATAACAACCCAAAGCAGAAGAGGAAGGCAACAGGTTTGCCTAGAGTCAATAAGGGCAGTCATTCCCCAAACAAGTCATTTTTGGTGATGAATGAGATAGGCCATGTAGAAATCTCAATTCTTACTTTACATTGCAGTGTGAATATGCAGAACTGGTATGCTTTTATTTTTAAGATAAAGAAGTTTAATTCAGACACAACACAGAGCCTCACAATACCATTTCACAGCCATTTTAGAAGCAGAATGGCATTCTAGAGAATGCAGATAAGACGCACTAAGAGCCTAAGATTTCTTAGAACAAAAACATGTAAACAACCAGAAGAGCTCTTGAGCCTTCTACAGTGTCTGAGGATCTGGAAAACTACACAAACAAGACACTTAATAAACTTGAATTACAGCTGCTGGTATAAAAACCTGATGTGTGCGTCTGTTCATTCTGGGTCCCCGCAGCCTTGCAAAGACAGAATCAGCTGCTCCCAACCCCTGAAGAAAACGTTCATTAATCTCTTCTAAGAATCTGACACAAGTCAGTTGGGTTTGTCAGGTTCAGCCAAGCTGCACGAGTTGGATCACACGAGTCAAGAACAGAGTTTTACTGGTAACTCAGAGAGAGACAGAGAGATGGTTGTTTTAACCCCTCTATAATAGCCACTCTGAATCTGGCAGGCCAGTTCCCCTCCACAGCACAAAGCAAGCTTCTCACAGTTTCTAAATGAAGCACAAAGTCCTTAATGCAGTCACTAAATGAGAAGTGGCATCTCAGTGGGCTGCCTCAGTGGATTAATTTTAAATGCATAATTCAATATAGACCCACATAAACCTTTATGAATAGAAATAGAGGTTATATAAGCGCGTTCTTACAGCATATACTGCAAATTTAAAGGCCAGTTTGAGTATAAATCAACTCTATCTTTTATTAATATTTTCACTTTCCCATTGGTTCATTTCTCCAGCAAATGTGCTAATCAGATTACTTGCCTCACTCATACATTGAGATGCCTAAAATAAAAACTGCATTTCATTGCCAGACTTTTTTCCTCAATCCTTTAAGAAAAGTTTATGTCGGGTTTGTTCTGTGGAGGCAGGTTGCATCAGTGATAGTTCAGCAAAGGCACTGAATGTGAAACGATGGTTTCACATCGTTCAAACACCCACAAGTCCTGCAGGGATCTGCGTTGTCTCACAAAGCCTTGTCCCACAAGAGGAGAAAAGGTGCTGGACAAGCTTCTACAGAAAGACGGTGCTAGGAGGCAAATTTGCAGCCCTTTTATGTCCCAGGAAACATCCTGGGTATCAGGTAAGAGCAAAGTGGGACATCTCCTAAAAACAAGGCAAGAGCTCTGTGTCTACTCCCTGCCTTCTTTAGAGCCAAAACACACACTCCTGAGGGAAACCAGAATGGAAACCAGCTTCCTATTTTCAGCCCTTCCTAGCTAGACAAAATCGCCCTGCCAGCTTCAGATACACAGGCACTTTGCTACTTCGTCTACAGTAAATGGTCACAGGTCTGCCAGCTGAGCTATCATTTCCATGCTTTAAGCACACAGCACTTAACTGACCAATGCAAAGACTTCAGAAAGCAAAAAATAAAGACTTACCTCAAAACTATTTTTCATGTGGTTGATGAACCATTTCCCATGAATCCATTTCTTCCAAACCAATAATGGTATATTCACTGCACTGAAAAAAAAAAAAGGAAAAAAAAGTAAATAAAAAAAGAAATTAGTTTAATGATCCTAGAAATATAAAGATAGAAATATAAAAACAGTCATATTTTTAGCCAGGGATTAATTTTGCCTTCAAGCAAGGTAAAACCTTAACCCACTAAATGCCAGTTTTACAAAACTGATTAGCAGCTTCACCAATTTAAAAATATGTCCAGAGTGTTACTACAATTTATTATTAAACATAATCAGGTTAGTTAAAGTCAGAATGTCAGGCTTGGGCTATTAGTAGAAATATTTATCATTAGGTGTTAATAGTAGCAGCTATTTGCTATTAGGCTTTATATTATAATAACAGACTGAGTCCAACATGAACACAGTTTGTAAGAGCTAGAAAACTGAATGGGTTTTAAAACCAAACCCAATCCTCCGAATCTCCCCAGGCTTTGAGGGAGTTCAGATCCAGATCTGGACCAGAGCGCTGCATCTGAATTACAGTTCCACAGTGCACAAAACCAAAACCTTAATCCATCTGCTTGCTGAACTCTGGAGAAGAGTACACCTGGCTCAAAATGTATCTTTTTGTCTTGAGTCCGCCATCAATGCAAACACAAACGAAGAACATGCTGTGAACAACCGCAGGAATGCCTCCGCTGTGCTGCAGGGAGATGCGAGCTTGCTCTGCTTTCTCGCAGCCAGGTGGACGTCGGTCGGTTTTAACCTAAAAGCCGTGATGCCACGGGCCCTGCATTCCACCAGCGACGCTGCTCAACAGGTGACACACGGTGGCACCCAGCCTGGCGCCAGCTCGCATCCCCGCGGCTCTGAGCGTGAGCTGCGGTCCGAATGTCAGATCTCCCACCCTCTGAAAGTTCAGTGGAAGAAACGTCTGCAGGGACATCGAGGAACTCAAGAGAAGCCAATAAAACAGGATTTTCAATAAGAAACAGGTATTCATTACAAGTTAAGTTCTGAAAGGTCTACCTCGGAAACACAGATATTTATTAAACCACTTTTTTCACTACAGACTATCAGACAATGCGAATTTGGGGCAATTTCCCCCAACTTCAGCATAGTTCTGGCATAGCTAGAAGGAGACTTGACCCCATGTTATTTACTGAGATTTATTTTTGAGACATGCAGAAACAAAAAAGCCCAATTATAATCTTCTTCAGACCAAACTAATTCCATTGGCTTTAGTAGATTAGTTCCTGACTGACAGAGCTGTTCCTGATCTGAAAGAAAGCCCAGAGTGCCACTTAGCTCTGAAACCCTTCTTGTTATTTTATATTTCTTTCAAAAAATTGCATAAAGCCTGTTGTTAAGTCACTTCCTGAAAAAAAAACACTCTTTGCTGCAGTACTGTGGTTACAGATGCAAACTGTTAATAAAAACAAATGCAAAAACCTAGCAAAAGTATCGGTGCTGTCTGGAAGATTGTCGGTTTTATCTGCTCAGTCAATAGAAAAGTGTGTGCGCACACTTCTAAAATTCCCATTATTAAGCAGAGTGAAAAGATTGACAAGCTGCCTGTCCAAGGCAAAGAAATCAGATGTTCTAGCAGCTCTGGCTCCAGACACCGCCAGCATTGCTGGCTCAACTTCTTTCACATGGCAAGAGCTATGAGAAACTCATTTTGAAGACCAGGTTATTATGCAACGGCCTTGGTTACATCAGCACAGCGAGGGAAACACTAGGGGAGGGTAAATAAATGTCAAAGCTCTGTGTCTGCGAGACGGCAGCTGCCCGCAGAAACCCGAGATCCCAGCTGGGGACAGCACGAGCGGCACCCGCTCAGCTCGGGAGCTGCTGCCCCAGCCCAGCAGAGGCTCCGACTGTGAGATTCTGGTGTCCCCAGCAGCCCCCAGTGCAGGGCTGGATGGGCCAGCCCCCGGCTCACCCCCTTGCACCCAAACCAGGTTTCAGTGCCGCTGGCCATGGCAGAGAAGGTGAAGCAGGGAGGGGAACAGGCTCTGGGGCACCTGAAGTCTCCACAGAGGGGTCCAGGCATCGTATTGCTCCATCCCAGCTCGCTCTGCTGTGCCATCAACTTTCCAGGGATACAAACTGTCTTTCTACACGAGTGACACGCTCTAAAAATGAGTTAGTCACGGCAGTACATCTGTATCATGTCATCGGGAGCCGCTGCTGTCAAAGGAGAAATCCACAAGGAAAATGATGGAATGAGATATAAACCAGCATTAACAAATTACATTACCACCTAATTCCAGTCAATTCCAGTGACTTTAGTGAAGTTACAAACTAGACTGTCACTACATGTGAACCGAACCTGTTTGGCCAAATCAGTGGCGTGCACTCGTAAGGCCACCTGTGCTCTAGGAAACCTGCTGAACTAAATTAATTAAAGATACTATGAAAGACACCAGGGATTAGGTCTGGACAACGACTGGCAGCAGCTCACTCGTGAGAGTCCCTAAACTGAAGCTGCACAAACATTTCTCTTGGTGCATCACAGTAAGGAGCTTCTGCCTGAAAGTAAAGAAATGCGTAGTGTAGAGCAGGTACCTGCTGGCATGGATGCAAGCACACTGCGTGGAGCAGCTACTCTTCACTTGGATTTCAAAGACCCTCAGAATGACTTATCAAACTCGGCTTTAGGGAAGATGCATTTGCTTGGAACTTCTGACTGATGCTATCAGATCCTTCAGATAACACCATTTGGGGATGCATTACCTAGGAACAAGCAAAGGCCTTCACAGCCGGCAAGTCTTACCCAAACAAGCCACCTAGAGGTGTCAGACTGGTCACAGGCTCAGAGCCCCCAGAGCGAGTGGTAACACCCAACCTTCCCCCATCCAAGGGTGCTTGGACTCCAGACTGCAACATCAAGCTTCGTCACAACAGCCCATGCCGTTTTAAACCCCAAGTTATATTGCTTGAATTTGCATGACATGGTTGATTATCCAAAAAATAACACACTTCTCTGAAAGATTTTGTTCCATTTTGTTAGAATATCTCCTAAAAGAGGACAAATCTGATTTGCACTGTGGCCAGCCAAGAGCAGGACTAGACCTGCAGTCTACATTTCAACAGGCCGCACACCGTCAGTCCAAGCCTTGGCTCACACTGATCCACGCTAGAGTACTTTGCAGAGTTTGGGCTTTAGTAGCAAGTCATGCTCTGAAACTATTAAATAAACAGCAAGTAAAAACTTATGTTGATTCTTCCAGCATTTTACATGCAATGTACATATTCCCAATTATTATTCTACCACAATACTTCTTGCAGACAAAGCGCCTATTTTATAAACAACGTAAAGTAAGAAGACAGCTTTTTCCATAAGGGGTCATTACACTAAGAATGTTTATGTAATAAATTGTCCTGTCAAAATGGAAAAATAATATCAAATGAGGCTCTGTTCCGATGTCCCTTTGTGCAGGTACGGATCAGGTCACTCATCGCTTGGCAGAACTCCCTTTACCAATGAAATGCTCTACTAAACCAGATATATATTCCTCCTCTTTGAAATATGCATTATTCAGGATCCAAAGTGAGTAAATGCCTCTTGTGTTTAAAACACAGCTCTAGTTTAATGTGGATATATCCTAACTTGTACATCTAGCTGTGACAGAAAAGTCACATTATTTACTCCGCTATGAATAAAACATACTTCCACAGCTCACAAAGCCCAGTGAAATTATTTAATCCCACACGCACAACTGGTAAAATGCTGCACCTTTTGGGGGGCACATCACCCCTCTGTTGCTTCTCGAGGACTGTCACTTCACTCCATTTGCCCACGTCACCAGTGACGTGGGTATTTAGCAGAGCCGGAACGAGGCGCTTGTGAGGAGCCAGCAGGCAGCATCTCCTGCTTCGTCAGCTCCCAAGGGTGCCGATGGCACCACTGCGGAAGGTCGCTGCGTGTGGTTTAAACTCTATGGAAACACAACACAGCCCCGGGACTTTGAGCCTTTCCCATACGTCGCTGCAGTTGCGACAATGAACCTGTTGTGTAACTTGGAAAAAGTTACCTCAATGCCACAGAAATGGATTCCCGAGCAATGTGGAAAGCTTCTAATTTTAAAGCTCTCAACGTCACCCTGCTGTGGTGGAAAAATACCTGTAAATCAAAAGTAAATTGGAGCCAGAATAATATAATAGGGAAAATGTAATGAAGTATTAGCTTAACAAAATAGGTTAGGGTGAACTTTGGACAAGGCAGTGATAGGTATGCGATCTTGGATTTTTCAGCTTTCAATCAGATTTGTGTAAAATATGGCTGACTACAAAACATGTTAAGTAAAAAATGAGTTTGATCCCACAAATGAAAAGTAAGAATGGTCTGAGAGAGAAGCTATGAGGCTTTTTCTGTCTTTTTTTTCTTTAACAGAACTGTTCTGAGGCAGATAGAAGAAAGGCTGGAATAAGAGTTTCAGGTACCAAACAACCTTTTCCATGTAGGTTATTTACGTCAATCAATCCCTTCTTGCTGCCTTTTCATTTCTACATAATATAAAATTATATCAATTAAATACTCCACACCTCAGCCATTTTCATACCTCTTTCTTGTTTAGCGTCTAATTTGGTCTATAGATCAACCTAAGAATTAGCAGTTAATAATCCTGTTTAGATAATCTGCCTCTAGATTTTTTTTTCTTTTAGCTGCCTCTAAAGAAATGAACAGCTATTAAAATACCTTATTTTTAAATCTCTCCTAGCACAATAATAATAGTATCTCACATTTTCCATAGTCAATAATCTGCCCTTCAAGTCAGCGGAAGCTGCTAAACTTTGGCTTAGCTCACTCCTGAGACGCTGCATTTTTAACAGGCCGATGATACAGCAGCAGCTCCATCTGAAGCGCCGTGGACTCGACCAGCAGGCCACAACAGCCTTCGATTTGCAGCGCAGCCAAGGTGCTCACCTGCTTAATGTGGTTCAGAACAAGGAATGAGGTCTGGTAACAAAGTGTAACCACTCCTGGACCAAATAAAATGGAACTGTGTGGACTGCACCAAATGAAAGAAAATTAAAAAAAAAAAAAATCTGCGTATGGCAGTGGGCATCTCTGATGTGTTTCCACGCATTTACAAGAACATATGAAGTTCTGCTGCCTCATGTGCAGAGAGAAGAGATGCATGAAGAGCTTTGTTAATTAAAGGCCCCTTTCGATACCTTTTCTTGGGCTCAGAAACATCCCACTATGGAAGAGTAACTAGAATTGTAGCTTCCCACTCTAAGCCTTTGTTTCTCAGCTTGAACTGTCGTTCTTCCCTAGTCATTCACCTACATCCCACCATGCCCCTTCATCCATCCAGCTGGAAATACCTGAGCAACCTTTTTGTTCTGTGCAAATGCATGGGTTTGTGTTCCAAGTTCAGAATTTACAGTTTACTTCACCTGCCTTCTTCCATAAAAGACATTAAAAAGCATTTTCAATGAAAAACAAAGGTTTCAGTCAACCTCTGCACCAAAAACTAACCCAGACCATAACAACAACAGCCTGTAACAAATACTGATGCTTTGGGTGCGGTACTTCCTGATAACATAGAAGAGACAGAATGCAACAGCTACAGCAAGAAAGAAATCAAGGTCAGAATCCTAAACGGATGCTCAGATTTCTCAAATATGAGAGGTCCCACAGTTGGTCAAATCTTATAACCACGATAAATGTTTAACAAAAACATAGGTAGGCAAACACACACTAGAGGAAAAGACAAAGAGAGATGTTTGCCTTATTTATTAGTCTGCTAATCACATCTCTCATTACCGGTATCCTTCCAATGTATCACCTTCCAGTAGCCATTCTAGAGGACAAACTATCCCCACAGGACAATGTCTTTCCTGTATTGATCTCAAAAGCACTTAGCGGAACAGGTGGCACGAGCTCAGGAATTACAGCTGTCCTAAGCTGAGAAATTCTACTGTAATGCTTCAAAATAAATTGCATTAATATTTTAGACTGCAGCATTTTAAAAGATGCAATGTAATACTAGTTAGGGGGGCCTCTCTATCCAAACTTTCTAATGTCAAAATGCATCCTGAAACCTTTCTGCAACTCCAAGAACCCTTCTGTGCTCCTCGGGGATGGCACCAGCACCCTCTGGTGTCACACAGCAGCACCAAAGCCAGCTGAAACCCCAAGAGCTGTTTGTGCACTAGGAAATTCAGGGGCAGCTTTCTACATCCTTCACTAAAGATCCTGAGCCATAAAACCAATCAGCGACATTCTGCCACGAACTCTGCACTTCAAGACAGCTTAGTTGCACAGCACTGACTGTGTCTAGAAATAACCAACCAAATGGACATGGGCTGAAGCAATCCCCAGCACAAATACAGGCTGGGCGGAGGAGGAATTAAGAGCAGCCCTGAGGAGAAGCATTTGGGGGTGTTGGTTGATGAGAAACTCAATGTGACCCAGCAATGTGTACTTGCAGCCCAGAAAGCCAACCGTATCTTGGGCTGCATCGAAAGAAGAGTGACCAGCAGACAAAGGGAGGGGATTCTCCCCTGCTACTCCACTCTGGTGAGACCCCACCTGCAGCGCTGCCTCCAGCTCTGGGGCCTCCTACGTAAGAGGGACATGGACCTGCTGGAGTGAGTCCAGAGGAGGCCACGAAGATGATCAGAGAGCTGGAGGACCTCTGCTGTGAAGACAGGCTGAGAGAGTTGGGGTTGTTCAGCCTGGGGAAGAGAAGGCTCCAAGGAGACCTTATAGCAGCCTTCCAGTACCTAAAAGGGACCTACCGGGAAGCTGGAGAGGGAGTTTTTACAAGGGCATGTAGTGATAGGACAGGGTGTAATGTCTTTAAACTGAAAGAGGGGAGATTTTAGATTAGATATAAGGAAGAAACTCTTCCCCAGGAGGGTGGTGAGGCACTGGGACAGGTGCCCAGAGAAGCTGTGGATGCCCCATCTCGGGAAGTGTTCAAGGTCGGGTTGGATGGGGTTTGAGAACCCTGGTCTGGTGGAAGGTGTCCCTGCCCATGGCAGGGGGGTTGGAACCAGACGATCTTGAAGGTCCCTTCCAGCCCAAACCGTTCTATGATTCTATGAAATGAGCTTATTATACGAGTTATTTGCACTGACCGAACACCTAAAAACTGCACTAGGATGACAGGAAATCAAAGCCATGCTAATATAGCTACCAACTTCTATAAACGCATCAATAAATCACTGGTATTTCAATGTTTATCTTAAAACCCCATTTTCTCAACTCTTGAGATTACATGAGACTCAGTTTTGATTTTTTTTCTCTACACACTTTTTGTTCTCTCAGTTGCACGGAGAAACCTGAAAACATCCATTTCAGAAATCCAGCAGGCAAGTAACTTTCAAATGTAACATCACATGATTCTCATGTATTTTTCTTCTTTTTTAAAGCAACCCCAAAATGTCTTACAGCAGCTGGCTAGCAATACCAAAACACATTCAAATGAACATTTACAAAGGTTGCCGTGACCACAAGGACTAGCCTTCAAGCCAGCCCTGTATTGAAGAAGCAGTAATTCCAGAACAAAAGGAGAGCCATCAGTTCTCTGGTGATGCTTTAAACAAATAGCTAGACTTAGAAAACTTCATCAGTCTGACCAGCTTTGTTGGTCAGTCCTAGGCCACACAAGATCATCTCAAAACAAGATCTATGTAGTATATCCATATATAGAGTCTATATTGACCAAAGACCTCTTTTTATTTTTTCCTTAATGAATGAGGGCCATCTATCACTCTTCCCAGGAATTATATCATTACTGGCAACAGCATTTAATTGTAAACCAAATACAGGAACGGAATACAAAAGGAGTTCCTTCGAGATAAGGATTACCAAAACATATATACATACCAAACGTGAAAGACAGAAATAATATTAAGATCAAAAGTAAACACAGGGAGAGAGATTATAGTATAATTTGCAGTACTTTGGGTGAAAGATCACAATCCACACTAATAAAAAGAGAAGACAGTTTGCTGAATATAGAAATGCACGTATTTTACACAGGGTCAGTAAGCTTGTGATAGGGTGGCAGCTGTACAAAACTTCAGGAATCAAAGCTGCATATGTTCATTTACATTACACTCAGAAGTTTCAGAGAAATACAAATGTTTCAGTTCTTTGTAAGAGAAGATATGCTTCCTAAAATAGAGAAAAACAAGTAGTAAAATAGGCATGGACTACCAAGCCAATGTGAAACTCTTACTCTTTCTGGTGTTAGTTCAAAATAAACAGTATCTATAGCTCCAGTGAGCCTACTTGGGTAAGTTTTTGCCTATATAAAAAATAAATCACAGTCTAGCTCCTAATTAATACTGTTTTCAAATGGTAAGAGCTACATATTAAATTCAGGCCAAGACTGGAAGATTATGGTCTTGCTCAAGCTGATCTGAAACCAAATTTCGTGGTTTGCAGTTAATCCTTTCAATAGACAATGTTTTCCTTAAAAATACCTACCAGCTTTCCAGCTAAAAACTGTCCATCCGCCAAGTCAGCCTTCAAATTTTGCACTGACAGTAAACAAAAACTACATAAATGTGCAATGCTGCAAAAACTGAAAAGGACCAGTAAGTGCCACTACCACTTAAGCCAAAGATTCTTTTCCAAATGTCTGCTTTCCTCAAAGTCAACGGCAAAACTTCTGTCAACTTAAGTGACTGCAAGGCCAAGCCCTGAGAGAATTATCCTTTCCCAGCTGCACATTCTTAGACTGATGTTGAGTTACTGGTTAAAGACTGATGAGGCAAGGAGGAAGCAGATGCCCTTTTTATCACTAATATTAAATACAACTGACTAAATACACATCCACATGAACATGGAGAACAGAGTGGCATTTGTTGAAAACAAGATGCCACCTTTTAGGTAGCAGACAGTTCCCATCCTCAAAACACTCTTTGAGACATTTGGCTGAGGAATCTCACAAAAAATAAATCATTATTTGCCATAATTAGAGAAAGACTTTTTTGGTGTTTTTGGAAGAATGCCCAAATTAACCCCACATTTCCCAAAGTGTAACCAAAAGCAGGATATATGCTAGAGTGTGGTGGTTTTCCAGCGCATGGGGGAGAACGGGTGGGTGTGTGGCTCTGGGCCATAGCAGCGGGCATCAATGAGCAAAGCCCAAGACCCACAGCACTGTGACTTCAAACCACCCAAACCCCAGAATTACTGGAACTCACAATGCTGCTTAGATCTTGTAGCTATCACAAAACAGTTCCTTTAACAGCCAGAAGCAAAGTCCCAGAGCATTAGAGAAAGAAATGTGATGACATCAATGCCCATGAGTCACGATGTGTCAGTGCCCAGCACTATATCTATTTTATAGCACACATTGATTTCTTAGCCAAAGCCACATTGCACAAAATACTGTACGGTCTGTGGAAACTAAAACACCATATTTTGTGAGGGAAATGTTTCAAAAGCCTGAAGCACGTCTTCTTAGAACATCACTGTCAGATGTGTAAGGATACAACAAATTGATCAAGTTTTCCTAGTATTTGGTAGTAGGAAATGCTCAGCTTCCTAATACTTCCAAGTAAGCCTGCGATGGCATTTCTTCATTGTCTATTTACATACAACAGTCTGATCAAAAGTTTTAAGGCTCTTATTTCTCAAAAAAAAATGGTCACAGTAAAGAAGGGATTAAACGGAGTTAACGCAGCTATTGGCAATACAAAGAAGGATGCTCATGTCATTTGCTGTTGTACAATCTGGGGCATTTCACTCCATGCTTTGGCTTTCTTCTTGGCCAGGGACAGCCAGGGTGGCTCGGCGGGGCTGCAGGGTGTCATTGGCAGGTTAGAGCAGTGCCTCGCTTCCTTTTCAACAGCAGGAATCACAGATGCTTCCTGAGCAATAGGTCCAACTTTACCTGCCAACAACAAGATATCCATCACTCATCAGAAGGCTAGAGAGTTAAAAACTCCATTTCTGCCAATATTTCCTTCTCTCTAAAGCAACTGTTCTACAGCCCAGGATGTTTGTGACTCAAAAATAAGTCAGAGGAATTGGCTATCACTAGCACTATCTGGTCCAGCTATAACAATGGCAAGGAATACCTATTGCAATGGAAAAATTGATACTACGCTGTTACTGAATAATCTGCCTATGAAAGAATCTTCTCTTCAGTCCCAACAGCAAGTATCTAAGCCCTGAGAAGTGAAGAAGTTCTTCAAAATTCTTCAAGCATGTAGAGACTATAGCCCCACGTACTTTTATAATTCATATTCTTGGCTAACTCCTTTCTTAATTTTTTCAAACTCTTAATTACCATGACAGTGAACAACAAGGAGTTCCACAGGCTTATTCTGCTCTGTGAGTACAAGAAAATCTAGGAATGAGATGCCTGAATATGCAGGAAAATGGAAAGAAAATATCTGCAGGGCAAGGATCACCCCAGGCTTGCTGTGGGGTTAAAAGTAACTGGTATATGTTTTTCAACACTGAGAAGTCTTAAAGATTTTTTTCAACCTTCACTGCCAGCACAAATATTGCTCCAGCAATATTACTAAATACTAGGTAGGGATCAAACCAGTGCTTTATGTTCTTGGACTTGTAAGCCAAGAAGGCGGGATTCTGGTGGAGCTAGCTGCTCCTCTTCACGCAGTGTAACACAAGCCTGGCATCCTCACAAAGGATGGAGGAATACAGATGACATTCCTTGCATGGCTTTGAGTTACTATTTAGAAAAGGTCTACTCCATCCATCTCGTTTGAAAATGTTCAAAATTAATGCCTTCAGATAGCCTGGAATGGGGCTTCACAGAACGCAGCTCTGAGCAGATGCAGCTCTCATTTCTCAAGACACAAGTCTTTCAACATCGTGCTCTCTCCATCCATTTCAACCCAGGCAGTACTTAATTTCTGTGTGTGAATCAAAACGAGAAAATTCAAACTTTTCCTCATACTTCATTAGTTTGAGCGTGGCATGCAGCAGACATGATGAGGCTGCTGTGCTCCAGCACAAGAACAGAGGCCACATGAGGACTTAAGCAATGTTAAGTACAAGCAGCTTGATCTTGCTTGCACTGAAATCAATGGAAAATCAGCTCCATCAGTCACACTCCTGAGCAAAGCCAAAGTGGTTCATTATCTCCACTCAGGAGGTCTCCGGTCTTTTAAAAATCCTGGCTCGTTGGTAGCTCTTGCAGGAGGCAAGCAATACTTGGGAATATTGGAAGAAGTATACTGGCCATTAAAAACAGGCTGCAGCGCTACATACAAAGCAAATTTTTCGGAAGTATCCACGGTGATGTAGGAATTGAAACATTACTGAAATTTTGATTTTGGAAATGGCTTTTCACATTCTGGGAGACTTCCTTCTTTGTTATAAGTAAAATCGAGTCTTAAGCCCTTTGCATGCTCTCAGCAGCACAAGGTAAAACAAAACCCAAAAGTGGTGGTTCATGCCTATTTGAGGGAAGATAGGCTTTGAGACAAACCTCACCATGCTTAGGGTGAAGCGGCAGAGAGCAGAGCCAAGCTAAGTAATCTTCCCTTGGTTGACATGGGCTGCCGCGCAGCGGTAACAAAGCAGTCACGCTCAGTAAAGTAAGGATCTGATTTCCTGGAATTCTCTTCCAAACGTAGCTGACTTTGAGCTGTCCTGGCTCTGGCTGTTGTGTGCAGATGTATGTATGGCACAAAAAAGCCTCAACCATCCATCGAGAAAACTGCTAGCAGTTAACATAAACCAAAAACCACGATCCAAAGTAGTAACTCCTCTGGATATTAAATCCACATCCTTTTCACCACCAGTACCTTCAATGAGACAAATTGCTGGCTGTGCTACCGGGAACCAAATCAGAGGAGAGTTTACATTTGGGATTCCCAATTTCCTACTCATATGCTGACAGTGCAGAACATTTCCTAAACAATAGGGCATGGTTTTCTGAGCAGCAGAGGAGCAATGTCTTCCTTAATATCAGCACTGGTCAGAGCTCTTCGTGATACTCAAGGAGTGGAAGACTAGAATATGCCTATAAACGCTTTTCCTGGAGGGGAGGAAACAGTCATTGGATGTCAGGAAACCAGGCCAATTCTTGCGAAGAGGTGATGCAGAAAAACTTGTAATTCTGCTGCAAAGTTCACAAGTGGTATAAATTCTAGTAAATGAGTAGCAGTGTACTTGGTGGGGTTCTGAATTTCGACTGAAGGCTGCTAGGCTTCCCAGTTTTAGATGATTCAACACACAGAAAACCAGTCTGTTTATGCCAGCCTTTCAAAGGTAGACCTTCTTATCTGAGCAAAAATGTTGGCCTGTTTATGTTTCACCTTCCACTTTGCACCTAGAATCATAAGATGAAGCTGGCCTGTAACAGAAGCATTTTTAAAAACTATTGTATTTTAATCATACACACAGAGCCTGGCAACTGTCATCAGAGCCTCTGTGCTGGTGCACGTCCTCAGCTGGCCAGCTGCCTATGGTAAGGGAGAAAGCTTATTTTGTAGGACCTGTAGATTCAGAAATGGCTAACAGCCCTATAAACAACTACTACAGGGAGCAGGCACTGAGGTACCCCCCAGTATCTCTAATACAACAGTTCTGGATGCTGGTGGATTAGAAGGGAAAGTGGCCGGGTGCATGTGCTCTCTAGACAGAATCCTTTACTGACAGTGTCAGCAATGAGCACCTGGAAGGGAAAAGCCGCTGCTCTGACACAGAGGGGCATTTCTTGTCTTAGGCTAGGCAGTATGCAAAATCAAGACCTTTCAGCTAGCACAATGTGCTCTTACAGCTGAAGAACTGGCTTATCTATATCTAGCTGGAGCATGTCTCCGAGGCCTGGCACCACACTGAGTAAGCAGGGATGGATGAGCTGCAGCCCAGCAGTAGCCTTGGAAGAGGTATATGAGTCACAATGTCTGAGTCACACTCTTCCCCTGCATCTTTCTCATAAAGATCACAGCTAACAGGGCAGGAGAGGGGCCATTGAGCCTCTGTGTTCACCTGAGGGTGCCACTGACTCTACCTAAATTACTCTTGATACATGTTTATCTATTGAATACATCCAGCAATGGAAACTGCACACACTCTGTAAGAAACACTTGCTATTCCACACTTCACCACTCTTGCTGTTAGGAAGTATTTCCTAATGTCTAAGCTAAACCTCCTCTGGTGCATTTTAAGCTCATACAAGGCATACAGAATAGTCTCATCCTCAGTAATAAATAATAAATTAAGTTGTCTTCTCTAGACTAAACAACTCCACTTCTACCAGTATTTCCTGGCTGACTGGCGGTCTAGAAGACCTTTTTTTCCTGCTCTCTTTTGGACACTCTCCAACTTCAACTGCTACTCTTTAGTACTGACCTTCACCAGTAATAAATCACTATACTGTTTATATGCCATTCCATGAACCCAGAGAGGAGATAAAAGTTCCTCACCTGCTTTCTCTGCTGAGTGAGCAAGCCAGTGCACAGACTTACACACAAGCTATATTCTGAACAGGCCTTACACAAAGTGTGCTGATTATCAAAAAGGTACCTATCTCCCCCCATTACCTGCCACCCTCACCACTTACTGGTGTGAACTGTAGCCACTATGTAAAGATGTAAAGAAAGAGAATACCTGCTGCAGCAGACACAGTGGTCTTCATTTGTGTTTTCTTGTCCTGAGAGCTCAAGCTGGAAGGTATATTCTTCTTCAGTGTGTGCTCACTAGCACAGATCCCTTGCTACAAAAGGAGAAGAAAAGAATGCAACTAAGAAACCTGCAAGCCACTGGCACTCACAAAGCTCTCCCAGGCAACATTTCTAAACCTGACTGGAAATGCAGCAAACCCAGACAAGGATGGCTGGGGACATCCTGTGGGAGAGAAGGAGAAGGCAAGAAGGAAGACAGCTGCTACAAATACAGGGTTATTTCGCATGCAGGCAAGTTATCCTCTCTCTTTTATGCATGGGGAATTGAAGAAATCGCCTGAGCTGCACAAGAAACGTATGCAAGAGTCAGTGGAAGAGCCAGACTTTCAGTACACAGTGTCCAGAGCAGTGAGTGCGGTCTCTAGGTCACTAATAGTTGAGGCAGTGAGTGCAACTCAAAGCTGCTCTTGGGCTATGTAAATATATTCTGGGCAACAGGCAAGCTCTGAAAAGGTCCAGTCTGAGTAGTACAAAGCAGCATATAGGAGGATCCAGATCTGAAACTAATCACTGTGACACAGTCACAGGCGTGTTTGTCCCCTTGTATCAGTTGTCTGTCTCAAAACATTTTACAGGCCAGTCCTGAAAAATCTCTCTTTTGTGTAGTGCTCACAACTGCCTCCCATGAAGATGATATCGAACAGTTTGCAAAAGTACCCAGGCAATCTGTTGCAGGATTCACACCCAGGCAACATTACTTGGTACTCTACCTCGTCTTGATCCACTTTGGTCAAAGCTTTGTCTTCAGCTTTATGTTCTTTGGCAAGAGGGTGTTCCTGGAAACCCTTTTGTTTTAGTTTCGCCATGGAGACCCAAGCTGGTTCAGAGGAAGCAGTTTCCAGAAGTGGAGAGGAGACTTTTTCTACAAAAGAAGCGTTTTTGAAGTAAAGATTTAGGTCAAGTCAGTCTAAAGCTAGTGTTTTGTGTTTTAAATCATTCAGCATTTGTAATACACTTCGAACACTGCAGAGATAAAATTACCTTCCCTGATTATTTTGTCCTTGGCAATAATTGTTTTTCTGTTTATTCTGGAGTTTTTGACCTTACACTGCTTCCGTTTAAGTCAATGGCAGAACTCCCACTGAGATCATTGTGAACCGGATTTGCCTTTGAAATAACATACTTACATTGCAGATTAAATGAGTATGATAACCCATTATTTTTTTTCATTTAGGCAGTAAAATACAGCTTGCCCTTTTAATTTTAAAATATTTTAAATTAAGTGATTGTAGAAAAGAAACAATCACACCTAACACAACTCCTAGTTAAGGTTTGAGATGCTGCAGTCTGGAAAATTAACTTCAGAACAGCAGCAAGTTTTAAAAAGCTGTGTTAAAACTCCAACTATATCCACAAGTAGGTCGTACCAGAAATGTTTCAGAGGCCCTTAAGCTATTACTCTGTTGTTATTCTTGCTGGAACACACCTCTCATTAAGATAAGCCAAGAATTCTCTTGACTGGCCAAATCAAGCCATTTAAATTATGGTGCTGAAGAACTCAAGGCCAAATTTGGTCCTTGTCAAGAGGATTTTTATCTTTTGTTTGCCACTCCGCCAAGGTTCTCACACAACCACTGTTTTCTATGATGTTTGGATAAAAATACAGCATAAATACCTGACGGTTTCTGACCATTTTGCTTCTTTGCCACTTCTTCTGATCTTATCTTGGGAGGATTTTTGTCTTCTAGGAGATCTGTTTTTTTAACAAATGATTTTGTGCTGACAGGAAGGCCTGGAGGTGGCTTCCCAGTGCCCACTGATTTCTGATCCTCCTTGACTGATGCAGAAGTAGCAGTGGGAACAGCTGAGGGGAGCAGCTTTGGAGACTCAGCACGGCTTTCGTTCTGGTATTTTAGTAAAGAAGATGTTCTCCTAAGTCTGACCCCAAATGGGTTTTCAACATTTTGTGCTTCATGGTCAGCCCACTCCATGGAAGAATTCAAATGCAAATCACTGTCCTTACAATTTCGATCAAATCTGCCTGAGTTGTTTTTTGTTGATTCCTGGATGACTGCATCAAAACGTGTGTGCTCTTTCGTCACTCCTTCAAACAACTCTGGTCTTATAGGCGATGTTGGGGAACTTCTGGTGTAGGAATCTTCCTTTGAATTTGAACCCCCTGAGAGAGATCTTTGCCATGCTGGTGCAATGGTAAATCTAACTGGTTTAGCAGAAGCATTCTTCAGCGCACTTTTTACATTTTCATCTGCAGATGGAATGTCTTCCATTATTTTTCTGTGAGAAGCTGTACTGCTTATCTGGCACTCCTTACTGTTATCATTGGAAGAGATATTACTCTTCAAGCCCATCAAACTTGAAGAGGCAAGACAGCCAATGGAAAGCTTTTCAGAAATGTATGATGTGTTGGCCTGTTGACTGCCTTGGTTACCCTTTGAAACAGGAACAGTTTCTGCTGTAAAACATACTTCCAGTTTACTGGGAGGTAGCATGCAACCTGCTTCCGAGGGAGATGCAGCAGTGTCAATTTTGTTTTCTGCATTGCCTTTGGATGACTGAAATTCCATTATTTCACAAGGGTTTTTGTCATTTCTTATTACTGAACTGTTTTCAGGCTTCAGAACAGTCACTGTCTTAATGTCAGAAGATGACTCTGAATCAGCTACCGCAACCTGTGAAGTGCTTGGTGCAGTATCTGTGACAGCATGGTCAGGATGACTCTCTATAGTTGCCAAGCAGGCTTCTACTTTGCCAGTATACAGTGGATCCCCTTTTTCCTGGTCTCTGACATTTGGGTCCACAGAATTTACTGAGGACCTTTGTGCAACATCTGCCAACATATCTATGCACTCTGCTTCCACACCATTGCTAAACAAGTCAGCTACTACTGTGTCTGGAAACACAACAGCTCCTCCTTCAATTTGTTGCAATTTTGGAAGTGCAGATACTTCAGTATTAGTGTTTTGCTGATGTAATTTCAATTCATCAAGGGACTCATCTGACCAGCATGACACTTTTCCACAGTGATGTTCCTCCAGGTTCACTGGAGAAGGCTCAGGTCTCGGAAGCGGCGCAGCTGCTTTGTGGTGATGGTCCATGCCTGGAAGGCACACGTGCTCTCGCAGCAAGGCACAAGAGTCTTCGGCCACAAGAGTTGAATCACAAGAGTCACGGGCAGCATCAGCGGGACTTTTTATACCTGGCATCTCCTTAGAACCGCCTCCCTTTGCACAATATCCCACCTGGGCTGATAAGCCTGTATTAAACAGAGGAGAGGAGTGTGCACTTAAAGGTTATGATTCAAGCACCATCTGTATCAGTAACTCATTCCAGATAGTGCA
This sequence comes from Pampusana beccarii, assembly GCA_013399365.1. Classification (NCBI taxonomy): domain Eukaryota; kingdom Metazoa; phylum Chordata; class Aves; order Columbiformes; family Columbidae; genus Pampusana; species Pampusana beccarii. The sequence continues at coordinate 97,937 of VWYH01006864.1, forward strand.
GTCATTTAGCATGAGCTCCCCACGTCTGGGCACTGTTGTCTGATAAATAAGGCTGTTAAAACCATATTTAGAAATGGGCTGTCCAAGTGAGGAGACTAATAAAGTTTTCAGTTTGAACATACCTAATCCTAGGAATGACTGAAAGTTGTTGTCTGCTTAAGGTACACTAAATCAGCTGTTGTTTAGTTCTTTTCTGTGCATACCCCTAGTTGTAAGGCTACTAGCCAGATCTCCCTAGACATTTCTGTCTAGAATGGTCTGGAGGATTTTCTGTATTTAAGCAGAACATCTCAGCATCGGGTAGCTCTGCCTTCTGCAGCTCCAGGAGGGCTGCTGAACATCTGGATAGCTTAGATGTGTCTGCACACACGGTAACTCCGATGTGTGACATCAGGTCCTGAGTCTGCCCTGACAACAAAGTGCCAACATTCCCACCACACTATAGCATTACCATCGGCCAGTGCATTCGTAATGCAGGGCTAAAGAGAAAAGTATTCCATGCTGTTTTGGAGAAATTTCATTTGTTTTTACAATTTACAATTACAATTGTGTTACCACTGGCAATCGGCTATTATTCAAAGTGTAAGTGGGAAGGTAGCAAAGGAAGAGCTAGTAAACACAAGCCAGTTAAAGTCACTTTACACACACAACAGATATAATGCTGAAGTTAAGGTTTTTCTGAGTTTCCAGGAACTCTGATCCCCAGTCAATGACATCTAGCCAACTGCGTAGCACAAGTGCTTCTGAACATGGTACATTCACCTCTTGTATTTTTTTAATGCTGCCCTCAAAGTTCACCATTTCAGCACCACTGTGCTGAGTACATGACTTTTTCCATCACAACACTTTAGCAGCCAGGATTGGTTTTATGATATAAAACCAAAAGATGACTAGTTTAAAAAGACTTACAATTCAAATAGGTCCTGTCAGCATTTGTAGAGGAGTTTGAACACCTAAAGTAGCAATATGTAAGTATGTATTACCTTCCAAATCACTTTTATGCTGGTCATTCTCAAGTAATTCTGTTGAATTTCCCTTCTTTTCTGGGGTTGCAAGAAGACACGCTTCATTTTCCAGCTGTTCCACCTAATGAGGTGCAGTAACATCTTTTAATTAAAGAATAACACACAAAAATTGTATTTTATAGACACACATGTTTAGGAATACCCAAAACATAGATACAAAATCTTGACAGTGTGCTTTGCCAGCACTGTGGGTGATGTACTATTTCAATTAAGAACCTAGAAATCATTCACATCTAAAATGTCAAAGGCAACCCATTGATCTCTCTTGAATCTGAAACGTTCCAGGACTGACATATTCTGAGTGAACGAGTACATTTTTAAGACATCACCCAAGCTACCTAGTGGCATAGAACAGAGCAAGCCAGAGACATGATCCTCACTTCTGGTCTCTCTGATTGACACTCCACAATTAGCTTTTCTCCTTCAGCACTGCAGTGGTACCAGTGGCAGCACAAAGAATATCCAGCAAAGATGCTCTAGGGCCCAAGTTTCCAAGAAAACCTCAGTCCGTATTACATTCCTCCTGGATTCTCCTTCTCAGGGAAGGGCACTTCTAACTCCAGGACAGATTTTCATGCACGATTCTCTGATGGAGCGGGGAACACACGGTACAGAAGTGTTACTCCTTTTTTTCTGTCACACTCTGGCTCAATAACCTTTTCTAACTACTGAACTTCATCTTCGCAAGGTGTTTCCTAGAAGCCAGGATGAGAAGCGCCTCATCCTAATTTCCCACATGAAGAGCCACATTTACTCCCAAAGTCCTTCAGTCTTTCTTTCGACATACAAAGAATTAAGTTAATCTGAAATTGCAGAAATAGACTTAGGTGTCTTGAAAACTGAAAATTAGTTTTTCAAACAACAGGAATGTTTTTTACAAATGAAGGGTAACCCGCAACTTTTTTTGCTAAATAATGAAAAACTAGAGTTGCACCTTTCTTCAGCTTCCATGACACGGAAGTTTTCTGAGTATTTTTTGTTGGGTTGGCTGGTGGAAAATAAGTGGTTTCCCTTCTTCCAGTGGAAGAAAAATTGGAAAAAATACCTCAAATTATAATTAAAAATTCACATGCACTTCCTTCCGCGCAGTGATTCTTTTCCAGAAAACACTTACCTGGGGGCTTTGCTGATTCTTGCTGGTGAAGCCTTTCTGTTTGCGGGGGTTGATGGCAATCCTGTGCCGGGCTGCTGAGGTGTCCAGGCAGCCGAGGGGACTGGCAGGGGTGGTGAAATCAATGGGAAGGGAGCTGCTGCCTCGTGAGCCGGGGGCCCCCACAGCCCCAGAGGATGAAGGGCTGATGGGCCTGGAGGAAGCTCCAGAAGGTACCTGTAGAACACAAACACATTACTGTGCATTTTGCTTGGCTTGCCCACATCTCTGGAACGATTCCTTTGCTAGCTCGTTCCATTTCAGAAGCTTGACATGGCTGTATTTTTGGACATAAATCCTCACTTTAAAAAGCATGCCTAACGTCATCTCTGCATAGAGATTACTCAGGTCTGCGTGTTCAGCTGTATGTTACACAAAAGTGAGAAATACATGCCTCTCCCGCTCCCACAGGAAGAGCCTCAGCCTCAGTTCTTATCTGAAAAACCATTTGCAATATATGTATGCACCAGCAGGAGACACTGGTGCAGTTTTTTTAGCTGCCTTTTCATCTCAATAATGTGACACTTTGCAATAACGTGTTATTAAAAAGCCACAAAATAGCATGGATACTTGCTCCTCTTTATTTCTAAGAAAATGACCATGGCTACTTTGCTCTTTTAATATCCACTCTCCCAGAAAAATGAAATACTTCTCGCCAACAAGTATCCCAGAACCATCTTCCAGAGAGTGATGTGGATCTCACCCTTGTAGCAAAGCTGCTCTGGGTATCTGAACACCAGTAACCTTAGATTATGCTACCAAAAAAACCAAAAGGGTTTACAGAAGCATTTGTAGAGAACCCCCTGAACAGGCAGTTTGACTGGTTTTGTTACTGTTTTGAAAGGCAGACCAGACTTCCTGGAACATTTTAGAAATTTCACAAACATGCCAAACATACTTCATTCAATATAACATACCTGCTACTTTGGCTTTGGACATAAAGCCAGGTGAAACACAGCCGTCTAACTGTGCTTGGCATTCAGATTTTAGTTTTGTTTTAAGCATAGGACATAACACAGCATTTAATTTGATGAAGTTTTAAGGACAACGAAAGCATCTTCCCATCTGATCTACACAAATCGTCTAGGTACATTGCTTTGTGTTTAAGGTAGCTAAAATTAGTTTCCTTATTCTCCACTGATTTTTTTTAGTTTCTAGATCTGAAATAAACCACAACAGAATGGATGGCAAATAGAGACTCTTTTCATGAAAAATTTACACATTGCGAAAGAGAGAAAGAAGAACATAGCTAGTAAATAAACTAATTATTGTTGTAATTCCACAAGATTAGTGATAAACCTGTAAGGATTGCTAGAACTTACAAAAATAGTAACATGGTTACTCACTACAATTTCTTCTGCTTTTCATTTATAAAATTACAGTTGTGCTTATTTAATATAGAAACACCTAAAACTAGGATCTGAGCTACTGCTGTACATCAGTGGCAACCTCCCTACTCCACTGAGGATTCAGGATATTTTTTTCTCTGAGCACTGACTGAGAGTTGGTACCTTCTCCCCAAGACAGTGGAGCAGACGCAGGATTTCCACAGCAGTGTTTAAGTGAAAGATAAATTGGGTGTTCGTTGGTTATCACGAGAGCCTGCACGAGGAGAATGCTGCAGTTAGGAGGCCCATTTCCTAAAGAGTTTTTGTGCCAAAACACTGTCCTCAGCCCCTGAGACTCTGTTTTGCTTTAAATCAGTCTGGGTTGAAGATGCCGAGGACGTCAGATTTCTGTAAAGACTATCTGGCAAAGTCAGAGTAGTGCTGGTTAATGTCTCTGTGAAGTCACTTGCTGTGATAGCCTCACATTTAGCTTTAGATTAGCCAGAAAGTGGGTATTTATGAATGTGGGAAGACACAGAGAAGTTACACGGGTGACATATCAGGGCTTCGCACAGAGGTGACAGAAGCACGAAGCTCTTGGAAAACTCAGTGAAGCAGCACAAGGCAAAGAAATGAAGTAACTGTCATCTGCAGCAAGACCAGTACAATAGTAAAACACGAACCACTACACTGTGCGTAACTCCAGCTTGCTTAGGATCAAATCCTCTTTTTCCTTTACTAAATATGCAACATCGTTCAATAGAATAACCGGTGCAGATTTCTTGGTACTCTTCACAATTTTCCTCATCTTTGGGATGAGGTTATTCAGGTTACTAACTTGTGTTCTGCTAGCTCAGACCCTGGTATTTCACAGATAGTTTCAAAAGCTACTGAAAAAAATGATGATTATTTACGAAAAGGTTTTTTATTTTGGATTAACACATTGGCAAGATTTCTGCTAATCCAAACTGCTGACTAAGAAAAATGTTTAGGCAAAGGAACATACATGGTACTGCAGAGAAGCTAGCCAGATTCCCAGTGAGTCCGGGAGAAAAAGGAAGAGCCTTCAAGTGGGAAATTCTGTGTAATACGGAAGAGAGAAAAAAACGTCTCCTGTCCCTGTCTGTTTTTCTTACAGGAGATGAGGTTCTAAGACTGAAAGAGCTCGCAGAACTGGATAGAAAAGGGCTTTTTGCATCATAAGGAAAAAATAGCATGCGTGCTTGCAAACTGGAGCATTTTAGTCAAATTACAACACAGGAGATGAGTTAATAAAATGTACGTTGAGTAATGATAAATACAAGAAGTTATTAAAAATAATGACAATCCAAGTTACCTAGATCACTTGGACCCTTAGAGTTGTGTGACTAGTAGTCTACTGCGAGAGGGGGACATTGCTTTATCCGTTTATCCCTAAAGCAAAAGATCTAGGAACAACTGAGCAGGAGAGTGTCTGACCTCAACCATGGACAGGAAAGCTGAGCTGGTGTTGCCCAAAGGTCGCTCTCTCCCTTTGAGAAGTCTGGCCAAGGAGTGAAAGGGAAAGCTTCCATAGCAGTGGGGTTGGCACTAACTGACCCTCAAGATGTTGCCCTAGCTGCCTAAGGCCTCTTCATCAGGAACGCACCTTCTAGGTACCCTGTTACCTCCACTTTCCTTGTGGGCTCTTCTCAGTTTCACAAAGGGTTAAATTGTGGTCTGTCTGGTGAGCTTCTCAGACAGGGATTCTGTACAGAGGACCACAAAGCTTGAGCCAAAATGGTCTGTAGCTGTTCTGGACCCATAAATATTCCCCTTCTCAGCTAAACGGCAGATCACTTTGTGTATACAATTGCAAAGGCTACCCCATGGACTGAATCAGCCCTGCTGGAGTGGTGGCTGCCTTTGCCACTGGCATTTGAAGACCCCATTGGCATAACTGTGGTCTGACTGGTCTTTCAGACCTCATATCCATGCTGGAGAGAGGCAATCGAGCAAACCTTGCAGGCCTGCCTTGAAAGCATGAAATGGGCAGGAACTCAACTCAACTTTCAGCAGCAGGAAAGTCAAGGTGAAGGTCGCCTGGGCTCCTCTCCAACAATATGACCCCTGTAAATTTTTCTGAGCTGGTCAAGGAATAAAATGTAATGGCCTGACAGCAGAACCTGCTGCTGCGGGTGCTTACTTATCATCCAAAGAAAACTGCAAATGAACGCTTCTCCTGTGGAATACCTGGCGTCAGAATGGGCTTATCCTGCAATTATTTCCTGTGATAAGAGAGATGCAGGGCATTGCTCACAAGCCACTGTTGATGGGCAGGTGTGATTAAGCTATTACTGCTATTGACTATTAGGGCCCTGTGACATGGAAGCAGAATTGAAATGCTTTGCCTTGTCCAATTTTCTGTTGTGTAACTTTACCAATTCATACTGTGTCCCAGAACGACTCTGCTGTTCACACAAACTACTTACCAGTAGATTTCTATCTCTCTTTATTTGGTTCTTATTCAGAACTCTGTGCAAGGTACATTTTCAGTATCATTTGCATCATTCTGGACTGTTCATCATTTGTTTGCTAGGATACAGTGTACGCAGAGCAGATTTAAAAAAAAAAAAAAGTTTATTAGCAGGAAAAGTAACTATTTACCTGTTCATCTTCACTGTCTGTCCCGCCTAAACTCAAAGAGCTATGACGCTGAACAGGGTTGGAGGACTGTGGGATAAAATAAGGAAGAGGGTAAGTCAAGGGAAGTATCACTTTCAACTATCTGGGAGTGGATATCCAGTGCTAATTACGAGAAAACACAAGAGGAAAGATAAAGGAATGGTCACTGAGTCCCTGCCTCACAGCGCGGGTTTCATTTGTTCATTGGGATCACACACGAAGTCCAGGAGCTTTATCCTGCTATGAAATTTGCCACGAAGGTTGACCACGAGGCAATATATTTTATAGTTATTTTGGCTTATTGTTTTAAGACCTGTGAATTTACAAATGCTCACGTGCTCACTCAACTCCAAAATCATGCATCTGCTGTGAGAAGGCAATTCCTGAGATAACTCAAGCCCCCTCTGAGTCCCATCAGGATCTGTTCTCCTCAGACTCAGGATCATCACTTTCCTGTCATTTCAACTGATATTGCCCTGGTTTTGAGCTATTTTATTCCAAAACCAGTAACTGTTTAAGATTTTCTTGCATTCCTTGTTATTTTTGTTTTCCTCACTAGCTTTAAAACACCCAAAATCTCTTCTCCTTTCACAGGTGCGAGAAACTGCCAACCTCTGCAGCTCCTTGAAGCTGGAAGACACAGGCAGTTTGTGCAGTGTGAGAACCTCAGCTTGTTCTCGAACTGAAGTGGAACAGCCACAGTAACACAACACTCACCCGTGAATAATTCACTTTTTATGCTTTCTGCCATACAGACCTGCCAGTAGAGGCGGCCTTGCCCAAAGGCACTGAGACTTGTCATGTCAACTTAATTTCTCTCCCCTTTCCCTAGTGATATAGGTCACAACTGCCCCAGCACTGGCCTACATAAAAGCACAGAAAATTGTACTTGGAAGGGGTATTTTTAAGGCCACTTCCTACGTATTCCTCACAGCGACAAGTCCGCAAGCCACCTAGGTAATTTGTTCTAGTTCTCACTGATCTGTACCATGAGATTTTATCACAAGCAAGCAAGAAGGTCTTCCCCTTCTCCAAGCGGATTTTATCTTTTCTGTACAGGTGGTCACTAAAGTGACACAATGATTATACCTTGATCGGTGAATCTGTCAGAACATCATGAAGGGTTGAAATTTCAGGAGGGCTTCTAGGTAACCCATCATCTTCAGAAACAGCACCTGTATCTTCCAGTTTCTTTCCAGTTATAACGAGAGGAGGTGATCCAAGTCTGATGTTCTGCTGCAACTGAAGCTGTGATTGAAAAGAAATTTAGAATATAGACTTTCAATGGCATTACTTATAGGGGATATTTTGGACACTTTTACCCCAGTTGCTCCCATTAAGTATGCAGAATCTCTTAGTTAACAGACCATTTGCAGAAAACAGACATTAATAAAACTGTATTTAGTTACACTTATCAAGGACCCATCATTAGAATTGGCTTTGCTAAAAAATTAAAATAAAAATCAATTTTATTCAGTAAGTTACCCAAGACAGAAATTGCACCATTCCAGAATATGCACAGCAGTTTAAATCAGTTTCAATTTAAAACTTTAAAGATTCTAGATCTAAGTATTCTTTAAATAGTTACATGTATCCAGATGTCCCGAATCGTCACACGAAGTATCGTCAGTCAGCAGTCCCCAAGCCCAGGTTTACATGGTCAGTGTTTCTTCACAAAGCCCTTCCAAATATTGGGACTTTGTCACCACCCTCTCCCACACAAGTAGCTGAGTCCCACTTTTTATACAAAGATAACTTAACTCAATTTCTGGTCCACCCTAATGAATTGCTTGTTAATTTTCCCCAGCATCACATCCTGGTCCTGTCTACAGCAACAATGGCAGGAGCAGCCAAGAGCAACTTTGTTTGTAAAGGAGTATGGGGATTCTTTTCCAAGATTGCACAAAAGAATGCTCTGGCAGGCCCTGACCCTAGAAAAATAAAACAAAGTCTGCAACCTCACAAGCAGCCAGATGTTCCCTCAAACCAAAAAAGTTCAGATCTCAGGAAACACCATTACTAAAATTCTTGGCTTAAGTCTGTCAGCTATGTCAAAGCTGGAATAGAAACAAGGTCTGAACAGAAACTCTGTCCTTCAACTAAAAACATTTCAACTGAATATTCCCAAGATAAATATGCAGACTTGTTTTTTCTGTTTCTTTGCTTATTAAACCAGAATGGGAAACTCTAGGCCTAATTCCGTGCTTTTCTGCAAGCTATGCATTCATTTCTATCTCTGTAAAATAGATCTAAATAGCTGCCATTCTTACGCAGCAAGATTCACTTGGAATGCAATTCCTATAGATCTAACAGCCACACAGGGCAGCACAATGTCACCCTTTAATCAACCAGTTCAAATAGCTTTCTGGCCCTCTTACCCACAACAATCAGAGAAGTATCACCAATACGGTCTGAGTGATGACAAACAGCACAAAGATTGCAATTTATTGGCAAAACAAGACATACAACATACCTGTGCACTTCATGGGAAGGAAAATACAGAAAGTTAATTTCGCTTTTCCTTCTTTTCACAACTTCCCATCTTTGATTTACTAAATGTATTACACGCAGACAGCAAAGTGTTGTGGGGGAAATTCTGAATTAACAGTCTGTCTTCTACTGGTAAAAGCTAATTTCCATTGCTAAGAAAATAACAGCTTTTGTTACTGCGTGGCTTTTATTCTGACAAGTGTCAAGCTCACAGAAAAAGGAGGTCTTTTATGGCTACAAAAATAGTGCTGGCACTATCATGTTACCATGCAGGATGACGGATGAAGAAAGGGCACAGGGGACTGGAGATAGCACGAAAAGAGCTTTTTTCCCCCAACTAAGTTCTGTCATATATAAACATGATTTCTCCTGTTACTCCTATTGTTATAGAAAAAACACCCTGAATTGAAGCTCAGCCTATTTTGCAGTCTTACGGAGGAACAAGTCTCTCTGTGCATCTTTTATTACTTAACATGTGATGCAATTGTGTTTTGCAACATGAAGCTCACAACGAGCAAAGGAAGAATTTCAATGGCCTTTGGCTGCCTTATCAACAGTTTGTTTTCAGTCTCTAGAAAAATCTTTAACTTTTATCTCAGTTCTCAGAGCTGGGCAGCTATTTAAACGCAATTAATATAACCAACAGCTGATAAGGGAGCTGTCAAGGAGGGTTCAGTGTGTGCCTTGGAAAAAGGAAATGATCTAGCAGAATACTATATTCTTTGTTGGCAGAGACTGGAAGAACTAATGACATAAATAAAGCTGTCACTAAGAGTGCCCTGACATATCCATCATCCCACACACTTACACAGCTGCTGGTGCTAGCATGCACAGTGAAAACACCATAGCCAGAACTGCCAGAAAGAATAATATATCAATAATATATAAAGAATAACAGTGTAAGGGACACGCTCAAGTGCCTTAACCCAAAAGCAGTAGCTATGAGGTAAGGAATGGAAATCCCATCGGAAGAGGACATGCTCATTAAGGAAAGTTTCCAAGAGTCTGTGGACTGAATTAATGTCATTCACACACACTAAGACCTGGACAAGGCTGAAGTACCAGGACTGCTGAAAGAGGCAGCTTCCAAAAGGCAGAAGAGATCCAAAAGCAGTTAATCTGGCTTTGGACACTTCAGGCAACAAAATATTAAGCCACACAGCAGAGGAATCAAGCAACAGAGTTTCCTAGGAGACAGCTAATACAGAACAGCGCCATGAATGAGGGGAAGATGTTCTCACCTGCAAAGTTTTCACTCTTCCAGATTTGTTTTCCTGAGACAATGGGTCACCTGCCACATTTCCTGGTGCAGACTCAAAAATGAAGACGCTGTCATGGGACAAGGCTTTGTTGCCCATGCTTCCTTTGGGCCTGGGAAGGAAGGAAGAGCGGTCAATGCACTGGGTACAGCTCTGCAACACCTCCCTGCACCACTTCACCAGGGCCAGGGTGAGATGCATCTCATGTAACTCCAGATTTCTGCATGTTAGCTGTCTAAAATAGCCATTGCTAGCTCCTTTCATACTCAGAAGGGAGGAAGAAACACTTTGTAGGATGCTGCAAGCCCACTCCTTTTATTAGTGTTTGAGGTAGGGGGAAGAAAGGTGACACGATTCCTCCATGCAGCTGCTCTCTCAGAAACAACTGCAGCCTGCCAAAGGAGTCAGTGTTCATTACAAAGACCAGGACAATTTTACATATTGTCCCAGCAGTTTTTTCTGCTCAAATCTTTTTAACTGGAATAAGACTATTTAGGACCCAATTTTCCTCTGTGTAAGGTCTTTTATCCTTTTGATGATACAGTCAAGAAGTCATCCATGGCACATGCTTTAACTTTGCCATTAAGGTTTTTGCATTTCCACTCAAAACTCATGCCTCTCAGAAGATAAAGAGGCAGTGGCACATAATGCTCCCCTCCCCTTCATAGATGCCAAATCCCATTGATTCCCCACAGCCCCCTGACACCTGGGCACATCCCTTTGGCTGTTAAAAGAAGCATTTGGCACATACGGGGGATTGGTCTCTGGTTAATATTCAGAAAAGTTAAATTTTAAAAAGATTACATGGTTAAAAAAAAAAAAAGAAAGAAAGAAAGAAAGAAAACCAATGCTTCTGCCTCAAGAACAAACAAACAGCAGCATTGTTCTAGAGCTGGTTTTGATATTCTGCATGCCAGAAATTGCAAAGCTCGGGGCCCTGCTATAAACCCTTCACAAGCTGTATTTCCACTGGCTTTCAGGATCAGGTTTTCCAAAGGATTATGTTGTTCAGTCTCTCTAGATATTTACAAAGCGTGCTTATGCCATGCGGGATCTGGGCATGACAGTTTTTTCAAGTAGCACAAACATATCCTCTAATTTTTTTTGACAGTCCATCTAACTCTATTGCAAAGGGAAAAAAAAGAAGGGTTCTGCTCACTTCCTGATCTCTCATCTTGCAAAACAGTTCCTAATCACTGGAGGATTGTGCTGAGTTAAATAGCAATTGGACTTGAAGTACTTGGTTAAGGGCAAGAGAAAGAGTTTGCCCCCACACTGCCTCTGGAGCAGGCAGCTGATTTTAAGCCAGGTCCCTCCTATGGGCCGATGGGTTAACTCAACTGTTGCTAAGGTTTTTGCACTGGGTTAGCTGAGTCACTCTAATTGCCCTTACCCCAAGGGACTGGTGGTGTGGTCACTTACTCTGCTGCTGTTATGCTAACAAACAAAATAAAGAGATTGTTGTTTCATTCCCAGACCATTTCCATGATGCAGTTGCATAAACACAACAAAGAGAGCAGGGAAAGGTGGGGCAAGGAGGAACAATCACCCATGAGAAAGCACCATCTATAAGCTGTTCCACCAGAAGAAATGTAGTGTCCAGCTCCACCAAATGCCTTATTTGATGATACAAAAAATTTGGCAGCGATGCTGATTTCAGCGTGTCCCGCTCAAGTCACCTATTCATGCCCTCTGCCAGCGTCACACCCGTCCAACGTCCCCACCAACAAAACACTGCAAACCATAGGAAGTGGCTGGGGTTTTGTCACACGTTGTTAATCTGCAGCTCCACAACCCATGGTTTAGGGTAATCCAAAGGGAGGCCTGGCTGGGTGGCTAACAGGGGAGTGTGAGGAGGGTGGGAAGCTGGAAAAAGACCAAATTATAGGTTGCCAGATACTCATCCATGACACCCCTGGTAAGCAATATAGCCAGGTTCAGAGGGTTGTCCCACCCCAGATTCAGCCAGAGACTGCAGTGGAAGTGTTGTGTAGGCTGACGGCCTCAGGTTATCAACGAAGCCGTGTTAGCAGTGCAAGCTATCAGCTTGTATCAACACTAACTGAAAGAAGGACAAGTTTTCGAGCTAACACCATTCAGGGATCTGAGAATTGTTCTGGACGCACCTTAAGGACACCCACACGCACAGCCCTTCAGGGACACCTGACACAAAACTAGAGGCCTCCAGTTTTACTTATACCTAAATGGCTATGTAAGAAAGTCAAAGCAGCAATGTCATACTGATAATACACCAAAAATACTTCTTTCCATTTACCTCAGCTATGACAGGGGGCACCATTTATGCTAAAAAACGGCAACTCAACTTCACACATAATATCTGTACTAGTACTAGTCAATCACCATCCTCTTGGAAAGTTGCTGCTGATCCGACCTTCCAGGACAGCTTTCAAACACTAAACCAAACCAAAACAACCTGGGCTATCTGCAGTTTTAGACTAAGAGGTTGGATCCCCCCTGCCCCTGGCTGTTCTCCCCCTCCTCTCCAGCCTGGCTTTTGAAGCACTAGCAAGGAAAGAGGAAATTCCTGGAATTCCTTCATCAGCACTAGGACTTGTTTTGCATAAACTTGGACAGAGGTTGCTCCTAAGGGGCCAACTCATGCTTCCATCCTATCGCTGAGAGAGGTCCGTTTTTATTTATATATTTTCCTTCCCTGCCAGCTTACCCAGCCTCCTTCGGTGAATGAAGCGCAGTAGTGTCGAGCACAGAGATGCTGACATCGCTGCTGGACTGGCTCGGTTTTAAATTACTCTCTCCCCTGGGAGGTGGAGGCTCTTTCCTTTTCTTCTTGGCAAAGAAGTTCTTGAAAGTCTGAAATTTGGATTTTTTCTTTCCTGTGACATGAGAAAAATGAAAATTTATGGAACTTGGAGGTGTTGGTTAGTTTAGAGAATGTTACCTCTTAAATTCTGGAGAAGTCCTCAAAGCTAGAGCAGTCCATTCAGTTTTAGTCAGCTCCTTTGTAAATAATTCAGTGCTGAAGTCCAGTGAAAGATGAAGCTGCAGTTCTTACATTTGCTGCCCATAAAGCAACACTGGCTTTAAGCTGACAATAGTGGTACCTACTTAGGTTCCCATTCATGAAAAATACACCTTATGTAGAGAATGCATCTACCTACAATTGAAGAGTGACCATGACAATCATACTTGACATATTTTCAATTAAAAAATTGATGCAGATGTCTCTTATTGTTCTTGACTTAGCTCGGTTTAGTTCTGCTTTCTCTTCACTCACTGCTGTAAGGAGACAACACCTGAAGGATGTTCAACATTCGGCAAAAAGACTGAGACTGGCAAAAGGATTTATAAACTCTAAAACCAAAGTATCTGTTTCCACGTTAAACCACTGCCCCAAAATAAAATCAACACCTCCTCTAAGGACAATGGCGCAAACTTAAACTAAGACACTGTGCTGCAGGACATGAGATCCTCAAACATAGCAGCTCTAAGAACAAAATTAGAAAACTGTTAATCTGATTGCAGATTTTCCATTGCCCAAATGAGAAGAAATACAAAAAGAACAAAATAAACCACATGAAATATCACTGATTTATTTCATTTTTAATAACCTAAGATACTTTAACATTCTTATTTATATTTTTTTTCAGCACACAAGTGCTGCTCTTGGTCCCTCACATCAAGGGGTCAGTTTGGAGTGGTTTGGGCCAAACTGTTGTACTAAGACCGCCGTGATTGACTTGAATACATATGCAGAGCAACAACATCACTGCATATCTGGGCCAAATTCATTGTTCAATTAATACTTTACAGCAGTTGGCATTAACAAATGCCCACAGCTGGAGGATTCCTTCATAAGCAAGGCATTATTTCAACACAATTATTGTCTTCTCCCAGCAATGATTTAGTCAGTGATGCCCTGTCTCAACGTGTGCCCTGTCCGTGCAGGGAACTCTGCCAACAGCCCTTATCTGGGCTGAAGCTGTGCCACCGCACAGCTGCATCACACAGCGCACACTTTGAGAAACAAACAATGACGCTGAGATCTACTCACCCCGTCCCCTCCCTGCTCTCCAGAGCAGTGCCAGCACCAGGCGTCAGGACATACAAGGGCGCTGCTACACTGTCCGGCACGGGATGGTGAAACGGCTCCTACCTCTGTACAAGCAGTAGCAGCCAGGGAAGAGCTGCACGTTGCTCTGCAAGAGACTCGGGCTGTCACTGACACCAACCCTTTCAAGCCATGTAGACCAAAACTATCAGTGGAGCCTCACTCATCTGAATAGTAATGGGATGTGGCGCTCCTACAGTGGGTTTATCAGTGGAAGATCTTTTTCTCTCCCACTGCTGCTTATCAGGCAGTAAGTGAAGGAGATAATCACAGAAAACATACAGGTTGTACTGCCTGTCCCAGACCACAGAGCTGACCCCAAGGGTTTTGGATTTGTTGAGACATTCACAGAGCTCAATGGGCTTCATGCTGCGCCCATAGCAAGAACTGGTATGAGAAGACAGGTCACACAGCAACTGGAAGACCCTAGTGCCTCTCAAATAAAACAAACCTGTTAAAATGTCCCTTAGAGAATCTCTAGAAATACCTCCCTACCGCTACTGCCATTCATATCAGCAATCAGACAATGTACCTTGTATTGTACCAGGAAACTTGTCAAAGTTGAGTTGGTTTATTTTAGGTGAGTAAAAGAAAAGATTTAAAAGTTTCATGAAAGCAGTGCCCCAAAATTATCAAGTCAGCAATGTCTGCTAACGCAGCCCAATGACTCTAAAAGCAAAACAGCAGATTTGCTACGTGCAGAGCTTTGCAACTTGAAGGCAGTGTAAATGAAAAACAAAGACATTGTCATGTCCACTGCTCAGCTGACAGTGGTATGGATGGAAAGCAAGTTTGATCCTAGTGCAAGTATTACTGATGAGCTTAATTAGACGGTTGTATTTCCGGAAAATCAGGGGAATTTGTGTGTGTTTGTCTGTGTGTGTGTGTGGTGGGTTTTTTGGTGTGTGTTTTGGCTTTTTGTAGTTTTGTTTGTTTGTTTTAGCTTTGTGGTTTTGAGGTGGTTTTTTGGGTTTTTTGTTGTTGGTGTTTGTTTTTTTTTTAAGTGATCCTAAGGACATTTAAGAGAAACAGATGTAAGTCCTACTACAAAGGATAACATTGCCAAGGTACCATTCCAACTACTCGTTTAGATGAGAAGTGGTGCTACCTGCATAATGGAGCCCATGGAAAGGATTCGCAAATGCTGCCAATGAGTAAACCTCAGCTGGCGTGGGACAACACTTGGGTATCATTGTGCAAGAGTCTCCTCTGATACAGACACAGCCTCTAATTTATTACTGATGTGCAGGACACAGCCCCTCCAGCAATGATTCCCCTTCAGCCGCTCAGCTCAGCTGCTTCAGATCACTGAGAAAACAGTGAGTTTCCCTGCAGTTCCAGAAGACGGGCACTTGCCATATTATTACGCAAAATAAGATAAAAATCACCGCTAGAAACTTAGTGCTGCATGCAGATGAAAACTGTGGGACTGCTCGATGTGAGAGCATTTGGCAATAAAGACGCAGCTCAGAAAGACGGTGTTCAAATTCGTTTCCTGCTGCGGACGGTCGTGCGCTGGTTTCACACACCGTTAAAAGGATGCCACATTTATTTTAAAGGTGTCTAAATTTCAGAGCACTATGAAGTAGCTCAGCATATCATTAAATTGGTAGAGCGCTCTATGATGCTTGAACTAATAATATGTAAGAGGATCTTATAGCTTAAAATGGAAAAAATTCACTGCATCACAAAAATCCAGTCAAAGCAAGGAGAGAAATTCCAAGCTTACACAACTATGCCTATTTGCCCTTTACCCACTGATGAATAATGACTCATGATTTCCAAATTCTTATGGCTGCCAATCTTCAATTTTATGGTATTAAAAATAAAAGATTAAATTTAAAGGCTACTGCTCTAAAAAGCAAAAGCCTTCCCAAAACTCAGTTGCTTATGCTAACTATGATTTAGCCTACTGTAACAGAAAAAGAGCAGCATTTTGCTTTCTCTGTAAAGTTTGTTTCTTCTGTACTTTTTACTGTTTGTGTACTGTCTGTTTCACTGTTTCTCCTGTGCACAGAGAGAATTAACATGTCTTTCTGCTCTTTGCATGGTTCCTGCCTATAACAAGATAGAAGAAAAAAAGATGCTTTTTACAGTGACAAATTGAGACTGTAAAAAGCACAGGGAATATATACTTATCATATTTAAATTAAACAGTTAATTTGGGCATCTTCTATGCTCTCTGACTTCCTAAGGCGTGTTCAGGACACATTTTCCATTTTTTCCTCAAATCCAAGGACTAGATACTTTCATCAATAAAAACACATTTTAAAAAAATAAACAATCAAAAAAGAAACTATGGGCAAGATTGTCAGAAAATACCATGATTCTAGCTTCATTTAAAAATACCTGATATTGCCAGAAAGACAATTAAATCGCGGAATTCTGCAATGCTAGCATTGTGCGCAGACAGTTTTTGGACTGTGACCTGGTTATAGCCATCAAGACGGATGCCCTGGCAGCTCACTACTACTAGTCAGACAATAAGGTAAACCTCAAGAAATTAATCTAATTGACTAGACTATGAAGGCTGGGCATTTTAGCCTCCTAGAGCCTTTACATCCCAAGCCAATTAAAGCTATGAAGAGGAAAAGGTGAGGCAATTCTATATTACAGGGGAAGTAAATAAAAGCTCCTGAAACGGCTTTACCAGGCTCCAGTCAAGTATCTCTTGAATACTTCGGCAATACTGCAGCAGCCTTTAACTTTTTAAAATGTTGCTTCAGCTAGAGACAGAAATGTTCCTGGTGGGTTTAGAGCCAACACTTAAGACATCGAGTCATCTCCTGCCTTCCCTGCCACCTGCATCAGAATTTGATTCATTTTCTGAATTACATAGTGAATCCAAGAACAACATTTGCACGTGTGGGTTTCACAGAAGTTCATCAATGTGCCATGGATACCACCAGACTATGTGATAAACTAGATAATAAATTTAATAAGCCAGTCACTGCTGAGCATCCATCATTACACTTTCTTCACTCCTATCTATCTGCCATGCAGAGTTCAACTAACAATCACTTTGCCACTTGCTTCTTTCTTCTACCAATATTCTGATGGTGGGAAATGTATTTCTAAAGGATAACACAAGACAGCCTTTGAAACACAAACATGTAAGGCAATTATGAGACATTAGCCAAATAAAAAAAACAAAGTGATATGACGGCCACTTCTCCTGAAATGCCTCACCACGATGCTGTTCTTCATATTCACCTGTCTCCTTAATAGTCCGAGCACTGGCAAAGGGGATTTCCTTTAATTATGATAATTCTTTGGCATAATTAAGACATTTTCCTTTCTTGCCTATTATTCCATTCCTTCAAGGCTGTTTGCGTCAGCCCACGCCACTAGATTAAAGAATAAGTAACAAACAGTTGTCTGTGGCCAGAAGCAGAGGAAGAGGCTGCAGTGGGGGCACCGATCCAGGTCCCACAAACAGAGGCTGAAGGCTCCATCAGAGCAGGCACCACAATCAGCCCTTCAGGCTCTAACATCCTGGTTTTGAAAATCCAGGCCAGAATCAGAAAGGAATATCCTCTATCAGGTTACAACCCTCCGGTACCGCACATCAAAAGATCCCTCCTATAACATTCCCAGTTGACAAAACTACCTTTTTTTTTTTACACTACAAAAAATAAAACCACACTGCAAAGCAAGATACTACAGATCCCTCGACCCAAAGAAAAGAATACTTGACTTCCAAATCAGCTATACACTCAGAGAACAACTGCTCACCTGTGCATTCTTCAACTGTGTCTCCTGTTTCAGGTGACTGTGTGACCTCTGTAGGCCCCGTAGCCATGATATAGTCACTGAAATAGAGATGAAAATCATCAGTTAAATTTTAGTCCATCTTCCCAGCAGAATACGGTCCTGCCCAGCATGAAGAAAGAACGTGGCTGGATCCTTTCTGAAACTGCATACCCAAATGTTTATCACAAATACGGCTTGCACACTTTTTTGCACTTCAGCCACAGAACTCTTCCTCATTTTTCAGTAATGTTTCCCCAGCCAAAACTAACGAACCAGTCTAATTCCTTGCCAGTACCTCGCTCTTTTTAGGAAACCAGGATCAAAGTTTTCATTAATGAAAGATGTCATTAAACTTGCTCAGCAAAGACTATCACGCTTCCCAGTCTCAGAATAATGAGCTTTTATGATTGCTTTTTGCTAGAGAGTGACAGCTCCATGCTACTGTAAAAAACACCTTAGGTAAGTGCTCTGCTGCCGAGGGTTCATGTATTACAGTGTCCTCACAGCAGGAACCAGGCTAATCTGTCAGCATTGTTAAAATTAGTTAAGCATCAGCACTGAGGCATCATCCTAGGCTATGCTACATTTGTGGAAACCAATAGATCAAATTTATTTTGGACGCGGTGCAATCAGCTTTTAGCCACAAGCTTTGAAACCTTATCGCGAGCATGGCTATTGATCAACCAAATTAGTTGATGGCATCATCTTCCTCTCCGATGAAAACAAAAGTTCAGCCTAGTTTTACGATCATTCAATGTTAACTGGCTCCACTTTATATTTTCCAAGACTCCTAAATGGGTGTCTGTCACAGACAAAGGAATTAAGCAGCAGACCGCACGAGTTACAGGACAAATGTCAAGCAACAATGGAAATGTGACGGTTTAGCAGGGCAGCTCGTAAAGACTGTCCTTTATTATGAGATATATCTAGGTGATACATTTACACAGTTAGCAGTTCCAGTACGCTGTGTCAGGACCTAAGGAGTAAGAAATCTTTACAAACAAATGAAAATACCCAGAAGCAAATCCTGCTCTTTTTTCTGCACAGACCTTATCTAACAATTTTCCACCTTCCAAGTGGTATAACAGTGCTGCCAAGTTAACTATCCCAACAGCAAGGAAGGTTATGATTCTATACTAATTTGGCCAAACAGTAAACTTTTCTATTTCTTCTATATCACCCGCACATTCTACAATCTGTCATGCCATAAAGCCTTGGGACTTTCCTATGCGCCCCCGTCCTCAGATAACCTTAAAAGATAGTGGCACAAAATCAGAGGTGATGGGACTGTAAAAAAAAAAAAAATTAAAAACTCTGGATTTCCTGCATGTTTTGATTAAAGTGGTCATCAGCAGACTTACTCATAAACCCTTTCTCTGTATTAAAAAGAAATTCAGTTCTAAACATCATATACCATGCCCACTGATTATGTTAAGATTTTTCTTGAGGGAAACGAAAATGCATTTGAAATAAAACATCAAGAAAGCATTCAAGAAATTTACAAGGACAAACTGGCAAGTCCCCGAACTTGAGCCTATTTTCACAGAATATGAGTGGGCCTGATATTTGGCTCATTTAGACCCCTACCTTCTGCTTTACCCACCTTCAACAAAACCAAAGCAAGAGAAAACGCTGCTTTCAGATCCAGCTTTGTTTATACCGACTCTACATTTATTTAAATCACTCTATCATCTCAGCTGCTCGGTCCGAATCCTTCCAGCCTTTTGACCACTGTGTTTATTACAACTGCAAGCATTTATTTCCAATCTTTTATACAAGTAGAACTATAATTGCAAAGCAGTTCAGCTCCAAGGCAGTCTCTTCACAACCAAATAATCTCCTGCACTAATTCAATTTTATAGCTGAGTTCTCTGGGGCATATCGAGGTCAAGTGTCAATTGCATTGGTTGTTTGCAAACGTGGCCCATTTAGGACCTAATGGTTTGGTGCCTTTGTGAGAGAAACCACCACAGATTTTTGCAAGCCTTAAGTGAGCAAGCATTTAAATGACAAGGGAGAAAAAAAAAATATTTACAGCAAAGTGTAAGTTCCATCATTAAAAGCTTGATGACATACCTGAAGGAAAGTTAGCAATTAGACAATACACTTCAAACCCTGGTGGCAGTGAGCTGTGCTTTACAGAGAACAGCTAGCAAATGTTCCGAGCCACAAACCAGAGCCTGGGGATCAATGTCATGGAGAAACAGAGGACAAACCTCCATCAATACCAATACATGTGAGTGCACAGGCATTAACTGATCGAACCTTCAGACATGCACCGCTTCCAGGCCTTAATGACAGCTGACAGATGCAGTGTGAGCTGTATCGATACCATGTCCACTCAGTTCAATCAGCTGTACTAACCATGTGCACCCAATGCTCTCTCAGAGCATCGCGCCACTACAGACGAAGTTTTAAACAAATGTTGTACGCATATTGATTTTAGTGATAAAAATTTCAGGTGAAATAAATGGCCTTTTGGAGCAGTATTTCTGGTACTCTTCAGGCTAGGAGATGCCAGCACACAGCCGGCATTCCCACTAGAAGTGGGAATCCATCCAATCCATCCATTCCCACTAGGAGTGAAACACTGGGCACATTTCTCCAGTCTACAACTTTCTAATCATGTTCTTAATCCTCTCCCAAACAGCATTTGCAATCCTTGCATATGCACAGGCCTCCTGCTGCAGAGGCACAGCACAAACAAGATGCTCAGTCTCTGCCGGTCACCTTGAAAGACCCGGCCCTGGCCAGTGAGTTCACTGCAGCAATTCCTGCGTAAAGCCACGGAAAAGACTGAAAGTTTACTGAGAGCAGCAAGGACGGAGTACACAGTGTCCACCTCTCCTTGCACGGGGTGACAGGCTGCATTATCGCACCTACGAATTAATCAGTTACTTGCAAACAGTGAAGTGCCATCCTATACAGCTGCAATCACAACAATAAACCTGTCAATACTATACCCTATTTGCATTGCCAGGGTGTATTTTAAAGCAGTAAAACTCCCATAAAGTCGCAGGGTTTGCTTTATTCTCAAAGCAGGGAACCGGACCTAGTTAGCAATCGTCACTACCCTCACCAGGTTTGGTGGTTTAGATCTAGGCTCCCTGCTATCCCATACAAAACTTCCATTAATAACCCACAGATACTTGGAGTGTTCTACGGGAGGGTGGCAACAGGGCAAGAGAAATCAAGTCCCAGGGTGGTGGTGTGACTGTTCCATTTTCCCAGCTAAGCACATTGCTGAACATGTACATTATATGGGGGGGTCGGAAATGCTACAAGAAGAAAAGACAATTCCTTCTCACTGCTTGGTTTGTGTATTTAAGGACTCCTGGGAAGTTAACACTGTACAGGACTCAAATTTCCTGCATTTAACAAAGGCCCAAGACAAACAGAAACACTTTCTGCTCAGCCTCACAAAAGGGACACAACCTCCTTGCTGTTTCTCCAGCAGAGAAGACTTGGAGACTGCACAGCACGGCTCCTACCCCACCTTTAGTGTTTCTTCAGCTTCAGCCCCATGTTTCTGTATAAGCATTCCAGAAAGCCTTATGATAGAGAGATCAAAGGAGATGCTGAACCCTGAACAGCCCCTTTCCTAATAAATAAGTGCTCGAGGAAATAAAGACTCAAGAATACAAGGCACTGCATTCAGTTAGCATCTTCATTGCCTATAGAAGACAGACAATGGCGAGCAGCCAAGAGAAATAAGTGAAATTTTTGCCTGGAGCTTTTAAAGATAAATTTCCTTCAGGCTACACAAATAATTTGAAATCAAGCCTATGCTCCAGATTTCGGGACGCACGCTTTGCCCAGCAAGATGGATCACCAGAGGGAAACTCAAGTCCCTCGGGTGGTGCTCCAGGCCCCTACCCTGCAGCCTCCCCTACCCCAGAACACACCTCAAGCTACTGCAGGACCTCAGAGAAAGCCCCTCTATTTCTGCTGAGCACCAGCTTTCACAAAAACACAGAACGAAGGATGGCTTCATATTCAGATTACATTCTGCAGCAAAAGGTGAGTGACAGGTTAAATTTCTACTCTTAAAGCACATTAGAGGACTTTGTTCTGATGTGATGTGGTTCATTGCTTTCCTCTCTGGGAGCCCCACAAGTGAACTATCAATGAACTAGCTAATCCAATGACTAAATGAAGTAAAGCTTACCCTCTACACTTCCACGGAACAAGATTTTCAGAGTCAATCACAAAGCAATAGCAGAGCCAGCAAGATTTCTATTCAATTTTCACATCCCTTGAGCGTATCAGAAACCCAACGAACAAAGCTCCCTTTGCTCTCCGTGAGCTGAGCTGAGCAAACTGCACTTCAAGGTCCCCCTTCAGGGAACAGGCCGAGTGGTGTGAGATCCCACAAACAGCTCTGAAACAGGGCACAACCCAACACGACAGCAGGAACTGAGATCTGACCTTGCCCAGCTGATCCCATTGTACTCTTGGACAGTGCAGTGTTAGGAGGATGAAATTCCCAGGTTCATTGCCAGCCCCTAGTCGGAACGTCCCTTGCCAGACCGTGACTGTTTTAGGTAAGAGAATAGCACAAACAGCAGTTTACTTTAGGACTCTTGCTACTCCTCCACTGGTAACGGTGAAGGGAGGAGTCCACAAAGTTAATGAATATTGCTCTTGTAATTTTTCATGGAAGGAGGGGGAGTTTAAGAAAGTTTAAGGTCCAAGGATTGCAAATCATACAGCAATAGTAGCCATCAGGAAGTCTGGATAAGCAACTAGATAATATTTAATATCAATAAAATACTCTCCCAGGATCAAGTAGGAGGTCATAACTCCCCAAAGCAACAGACAACATTCAGCTCCTGACTTCCACAAGGTACCCAGAGCAACCAACCATTCACATAAAGAGATCTATTCACAGCTGCCACACTTTGCATTCAGACAACACCCCCTCACCGCCCTCTGTCCCCACACCTTGACTTCTCCAGGAGGCTTGCCAGAAGACACGTCCCAGTGGGCTGAACTCTTTTTACCTAAATCTGCTTTGAGAAGTCTCTGTCTGACAGTGATTCTGAAGAATTTCTGCTATTCAGCAGTGCCCGAAGCATTATGTGCCGCCCTCCTAGTGAGAGTGTGTGTAGCACTAATGGAAAGCAGCTGGTGGGCTGAAGCTGACTTAAAAAAAAAAAAGTACCAGGAGGAAATGCCTTTCATACAGTCACACAGGCTCCGTCTGTAATTGTGTGAGAAGCCAAAAGGATAAGAAGGGGGAAGGGCAAACGAGACAAAAACATTTATAAGCTACTACAGAAACTAGTGGAAATGCACAGTGCTGCCAGGCCGGGAACTGAGAGAGCGAATGCCTCCGTCCCCTGCCCCGGCTGTGCCATTTGCTCAATCCCTGCAGAACGGCCTCCCTGCTCGTGGGGACGGGACTGCAGCACACACAGACCTGTGTCCCCTCCGACTGAGACAGGTTCCAGCAGCAGCGCAGGACTGCAGCACACACAGACCTGTGTCCCCTCCGACTGAGACAGGTACCAGCAGCAACACAGCACTGCAGCACACACAGACCTGTGTCCCCTCAGACTGAGACAGGTACCAGCAGCAGCGCAGCTGTTATTGGTACTCAGCTCAAAGGCCAAACCGAAGCTTCACAACACTTGGCACCCGCGCCAGAGAGATGAACCTGTTCTGGACATGCCACTTCAAGCTGCCCTCATACACTTAATTACCCTGCAGTGCTCATTAGCACGACCTTGTCTTGTTGCTGTCAACATGAGGATCTCCACTGCAAGTTTGTATCTGCTCAGATAATAAAGCAAATATCTACCTGCTTGCCAAAAGCTGAGTAAAATGTTCTGAATGGCCTACCCCTGATAAAAATCTATCACCTGTTTTTTCCAGTGCATTTTCTGGTCTGCATCAATCAGAAGAAACGTGTCAGAACTTTGCTCAAATCAAGACTGGCACCAACATAGTCATGACCTAAGCACACACAAGAGTTCAGCCGATATTTTGGATCCAGACTGCCTCTGTTTGAAAGGAATGTACATTAAGTGACCCAGCTGAATTGCACCATTTGGCATTAACACAGGAATAAGTCAGTGCTTTTACCATGTAGTAATTCTTTTTCTCTACGCTACCACACTGAGGAAATTTCAGGAAATAGCTGGAATAAGGATCTTCTTCCACTCTTTCTAAGAAGAAGTAAAAGAAGCAGCAAAGTCATCCAACAACTGTGCTAAGCAGCTTGAACATTGCCAGCAGCAGGAGACACATTCAGACCTACTTGACACGGATAAATTTGGAGCAGTTAGGAAGGAGGCAGACCAGGCATTTAAAAATCAACAGGGATGTAACCCAAGGCTGCCTTTGCCAGCTGGGGAGCTACACCCAGTAAGCATTACTGCCTTTGGAAATGGTTTCTAGAGCAAAGCAACAGGAAATGTCAAGCCACTATCACTAAACAGCAGACATGCCTCATGCTACCAGAGTCAAGATGTCAGAGTGTCAAGTACGGGAATAAAAGTAAAGCTTACTGTCTCTGCCTCTTCATGTGGCAAATTCAATAAATACGCATAATCCTCCACCCCAGGCCTGAGCGATGGGCCTATTCGGCCACTGTTTTCTAGCTTGCGTGTGTGCTTTTTACCCCCTCTCCAAACTTCTAATTCATTTTGTTCCACCTGTGGTCTCCCAGCATACAGTTGGACGACGGATACCCGACCTGTGGTGTGCAGAGCCCTGGGAGCCCACGGGTGGCTTTGTGGGGATCAGCAAAAGGACTTTACCATCAGTTGGCTTCAACATGCGCTACAGGGCCTTGAAAAACTGCATGTCTGAGAAAACTCCATGGAAATTGCCAATATCTGCAAACTGTGAAGGTGACAACTATTAGTTTAGACATTAAAATCTTTGAGACAGAGCTCATCTTTTAAACATCTCCTAGCAGATGGAGACTACTGGGCTGGGACTTGGGAGAATTGGCTGATTTTCCTGGCGCTATCACTAGGTAACAGGGACAATTACTGGATTGCTGACAGTAGCCAAGTTATTTATCGCTCAGCCTTAAGATTCTTTACCTGTGGCATCGAGATGGTCACACTGAACACCTGGAAAGCTTAACGAGCCCTATGAAGGAGCAAAGCACTAACCTCTGCTAAGGGAGACCATGCACACTGGAGTCAAACCAATTGACACTGTTATCAAGGGCTACCACCACAGAAAAGATAAATAACAGAGCCCATAAAATTTCACAAGAGTAGCCTGCATATCTGCCATGCCCCCGTATTTGAGTCTCCCACTGATTTCCAAGGCCTTATTCTCCTGAAATGTGAATAATTGTTACATCCTGGGCCCAAAAGAAGTGTCCGGAGACATTTTTATCAAATTAAGCTGCCTGAATATTGGAAGGGAAATGAGGCTGAAACAATAGCAAACTGAACACCAGAGCTGAAACATTGGACTTTAAGCTATGTCTAAAGCTTTCTCTTTTTTTAAGGTTTTTCAAAACAGTCACTTATTCTTCAATTTGTGTGCTAAAAAGCAGCTCAAGGATGGGGAAAAACAAATCTTCAGGTAGATCAAACTTCCCAGGACATATTTCTTCCAAGAGGAATTAATACAGATATTTAATGCCCAGGAATTCAAAGTGCACTGAAAAAAAAGGAGAAGCTAAGAGAAGTTTCCAGGGCTAACTGTGTTACAAATTTTCACTCTGAAGATCAAACTGTCACAAAAACAGACAGCCATCTTTTGGCCATAAGAGAGCAAATAAAATGCAGGCTTTGTGGTCTCGGAGGCTGCCTTTGGCAGGAAGCTCAGGAAATCTCTCTTCTTGTGAAGTCCCAAAACCTGCTTGGGGCAACGAATACTGCCTGTGCACACAAAAATAAAAAGAGGGCCAGCTCCCTCCTGTGTTGAAACACACTGCGTCTGGCTGGCTAAACCCCCTGAGATCCCACTGCCCATGAGGATTTCTGGAATTCAGACCCCGTTTTGGCTGCTGATCGAGGGAGGCCTGGGGCGAACTCCGCACTTGCAGAAGGAGCAATTCCGGAGCTGCGTGGGGAGTCCAGGGTCTCTCTTCTTGTGCCCTACAGGAAATCTCCTGCTGTCCCTGCTCTTCTCTTCTGGCTGCTCTCTCTCTAGGCAGCTTCTGAAGTACCCTTGGGCTCGAAGCACATGGAGAACCGTGAGAGCCAAGGGAGATGATGCATGTGCTTAAAACAGTCCCTGAGGCATTCCTGTCCCAAGGGCATCTGCTGACTTTTCTCTTCAGTGTGAGTAACCACTAAAAAGTGATCTTACTTCCCTGGGATTCCATCCACAAATACCTCTCTAAAATAGGATCATCTAAAATAAGATTATCTGAGCTAATGCTGTTTTGCATCAATGGACTATCAGGCTGTATTCAACTGTGTTTTGAAGAAGGCAGCATGGTAGCATCAGGGAGCAGAGAGGGTACGTGACGGTAGGAAAAAAGGACAAAAGATGGGATACTGACAAGTAGGCAACTGGGAGAGGGGGAAGGAATCAGATGAGGACAGACATTCTGTAAGATCTTCACAGGCCGAGGCTGCAAGAAAGGAATCAATATGACAATTCGTATTTTTTGAAGGAAAGTAATGAAAACTCAACTTCTGGAACATTCCCTTCACTAAACTGAGATGATGGAAAGCAGTTTGACTGCTAGAGTGAACCAACAAACAATCCCTCTGTACCTCTGTCATATCTGTATTTTCCCACATACACAGATAGCATGATGATTCACACGATGCCTGCATCATAATTCTGAGCTAGAGTGTTCAAATACATCCCATTTGCATCCGAACTACTGTGTGGATCAGAACTGCGTTGTTAGATGAGTGATACTTACAAGCCTGGCAAAAGCACGGTTACATATTTCTGAGAATGAATAAGCATAAATGAATTCATCATGAATATAAGTCAAACATTCGGTTCACTAATTAGCACCAGATCCTTAAAACTCAGAGGCCAAAAGAAACAACCACCACAAAAATTTGAAGCTGGAATGCTGCCTTAGCTCTGGGTAGATGGTTAAAAAGCAAAATCAGGCAGCTTGGTCTGCACAGCCAATACGACCCCCTCCAGCAGTCACAGAGACACAGCATGGTGACAGGGTCCGACAGCCCACAGAGCGTTCTGATACCCGTACACCTATACAATGCAGCAGCACGCACTGCTGTAACGATACAGGTAAAAAATGAATAATGGTGTGTGTGGCCCCCGTCTCAGCTTCTTCATGTACATCGCGTTGGAAATGTTGAGCTGTTAGCACAACCCTGACTGTTAAGGCGGTGATGAACAGCGACAGCTCAGCATCTGCGAGCAAAATCAGACAGGATATTAACTGACTTTTTTGTTTGTTTGTTTAAACAGTGACTCCCACAATGAAGCCTCAGAGGGCCACCTGCTATCTTGATACAAATAATTATGAATAATATAACGATACCAAAAAAAAACACCAAAAAAATCAAAAATCTGCAGTTAGTATTTGCTGTATCCAAAATACTGCTTAAAACTCCTTGATCCATAATAGTTTTACCAACCTTGAAACTACAACAGTTTGAATGTGGAACTATAAACTTGGATGACGTAACAGCGGAGCCCCTTGTGCTCAACTGTTTTCTTACAGCAGCAACCCCTAAGAGAAATTGGCGGGGGGGAATCAACCCTGGCATCACTTGGGGATTTCTCCTGTCTCCCCACAGACCTATCTCAGATTTTCCCAAGGTTGGCTGGTAATCAGCTCTAGCTGCCTACACCAGCTCAGGTAGGTTATCTACTGGAAGTACAGCTTACACCTACCACATTTTTGTCTCGCATGTCTATAGCCAGATTTCATCTTCTAAAGCCAATTATAGGCCTTCATATCACAGCTATTAAACTTTCTAGACCTCTGCACAAGGAGGAATGATAAATTAATCTCTGCAGTTGGCTGTAAGGGTATAAAGCTAGACACTGAGCAGAAGTTTTCTGTGTAAGAAGAGATCATAAGGCAAAATTATGACAAGATGTTTTCATGGCTCGGCCTGGCAAAATAATGCAGACAAAATCCCTGCCAGCCAAATGGTGCGGAAGAGTGAGAATCACATCCAGCAGATTGTCCCAAACCAAGAAGCTTCGGCTCCAGTGCAAGAAAAGCAGGACAGGCAGCATTAGAGGTGCACATCTCTCAAATACTGAGCACCTTGGAGATAAGGAGAGGGCTGTTCTGCTGAAACCAAACAAACAGGGATGCCTGCTTGGAATTCCTCTGCCTGCAGCCAGCACACACACCGCACCGCTGTGGCTGCTGAAACAAACACCATCCAGAGAGAAGCACCAACAGAACGAGGAGGACTGGGAGACGTGGGGTGACTCACTGGTGTATTAAGCCAGAACTGAACTTCTTGCACAGAGATGAGTCAAACGGAATGAATCAACAAAGAGAAATAGTTGATCTTTTCGTTAATAATACAGCACCATTGTACTATAATAACTGTGCTCAACTGCCTGCAGTGCCATGGCTCTGCCACCTCCTGCTTTTGCTCACCCTCTCTACCATTCTTGAGTAAGAAAACAGGACTTAAGCCTGCACACATTTAATACCAGGCATAAGTGCTGACGATCCCCATGGGCTGGAGACAAAATGCTCACAAATGTCCAAATACTCTGTATAACTGCCATGTACAGGAATGTGCTCATAGGCTGTGTGCTGAAAGATTCCCCCGATAGAATCATGATGCTCAGGGAGTCCTTTCACCTCAGCTCACTCTGCCTTGGCCCCAGCTGGGACAGCTCTCCACTTCCCACACAAGCACATCCCTTCTCCTGCGCAATGCTTTGCCTCTTGCCAGCTCCCATAAGCTGTTTCTCAAAACCCAGTGTTGTCACCCCTGTGTGGATCCAGGGATTGCCTCTGCACTGGTGAACTCGCTTTGCTGGGCAGGAACCACCTTTCATCCTCAAATGGTTTAAACTAAAAAAAAAAAAAAAAAGAAAAGAAAAAAAAAGAAAAACTATCACTGAGTGTTTCTTGCCTTGATTAGAAAATATTGTGTCAAAGTGGTGTACAATAAAGACAGGTAAACAAACATATTTCAGGACATCAAAGTGTTGAAGGGAAGCATTTTATCTCACCAGAATTCACCATGCACACAGACAGACCCCCCAGCTCCCCAGGGGACCGCAGCACCAGCTCTGCCCCAGCCCCCAGCACTGACCCAAGGCCACTCAGCCCCCAGCAGCTGCCAGCCCCACCGAGCCCCGGCGTGCTGGCGGTGCCACAGGTAGGGAAAGCCAGGGAACCAGCATGTCACTTCAAACAGCCCGTGAGTCCTGCAGAGACGCTCCATGTCTAAAACTGGGCCGAAGAGCAAAACACCACGTCCTGCGGACAGGCACCAAACACAGCTACTGGGACCCGCAGCGACGACGTGCCTCCGAAACGGAGAGAAGCCACAGCAGGCAAATGAGCTGCTGACAGAGAAGAGCCAACAGTTTTAAACCGCCCCGTTCCCCACAGCGCCAAGTTGCTACTTCAGTAGCAGTTGGTGGAGCTTTAAACCACTTCCAATTCACTTGCTGGTGTCCAAGCTGAAACAGCATCTGCTTGCTGGGGATGGGGAACCAAAGGCTCTAAGGATCCCACACAGATATAAAAGCTGTAAAAAGCATATCATACACCAGGGACGAAGGGACTCCTGGCATTCCTTCCACTGTCCCCTGTGACCCCCTCCAACAGACGGCTTGGGGCGATGGTGCGGGAGGCAGTAACAGGCACCTCCGCTTAGCTGGTTGTCCATCAGGCGGACAGCACTACACCGTCTGCAATAATCCCAGTTAACACCAAACTCCCTTCCTGACACTCAACAGGCAACAACACAAGCTACAGCAACAGAGTAACAGCACCTAACGCAGAAAACACATTTTACTCCACTTCATGGTCATAACATCATTTTACATTTGCAATTACTTTCATCTCAAGCAAGCTAAAAATATATTCAAAATTATACCGATGTATCCCTTGATCAGCTTGCTTTACCCAAATGCTGAACTTGTTTGCAGGATAAAAGTGCACATCAGCATGTTTTTACAATTTCAGACTACAAGAAAATAACACAATATCCCACTGGAAGTGCAGAGCATGGTATCGCAAAAACCAGTCAAATTGAAATATGTCTATAATTCTGGGATTGCTTGTGAAAGGCATCATGAAATCCTGAGTGACCGCATTAAGTACAGACCAGTTAAATACATTTCCTTATAGGCTGTTATAGAAACCAGTTCTGAGCTGGCATGCAAAGCCTTCAGCCAAATATTTTATATAGCTTCTAACACACTATATTTGTCCTTGGAAACTGGCAGTTTGTGTTGACCATCAGTGAACCTTACTATTCAAGTAACCACATTTTCAGCTCATAACTATGCATTTGGCCAGCACCAAAAACTGAGAGACGTATGAAAAGATTCCTCCACAAGCTTTAGAAAACTTCATCATATCTGTCCAGATCTAATATTTTTTTCAGACACCATACTAGGACCAAGCACAATGAAAATTTGCAACAAGCATGACGAGCAACAAACTTGCTTGAAGAACAATTTAAGATTATTCAGGTTGCAGATGCTGGTTAAAGAGAAATATGGAAGCAATCTACAACTTCTGTTTCATTGGAATAGCAGCCAAGATTGTGGCTGTGATGAAGAATTACCTGGATTAACACTTTGGGCTTTTTTTTTTTTTTTCATGTGACATCTCATAAAAGAACATCAACGAAGCACAGGGACAGGACTCTCCACACAAAGATCAGATTCGGCCATACATTTCCACCATGTACCAAGGCAGAGGCTTTGCTTCCCCTTGCAAAATGTAGGGGAGTGAAAGTAAATGTGGCAGCAGCACAGCAGAGCCACCCAAAGCAGCTCT
Source organism: Pampusana beccarii (assembly GCA_013399365.1). NCBI lineage: Eukaryota > Metazoa > Chordata > Aves > Columbiformes > Columbidae > Pampusana > Pampusana beccarii. The sequence goes on from VWYH01006864.1 coordinate 128,579, forward strand.
TCCAACAGCCCCGGTGCTTCAGCTGGTCCCAGCAGCTCAAAGCCCTGGACAGGCCCCATTCCCAGTGTCAGGGGCAGGTTTTACAGCCTGCACTGAGCTCTGTGCTAGTCTGGTTAAATCCCTGCTGGTACCCAAGCCAATTGTTTAAAACATAAGTAATTTCATTCCAAAATAGCTTTGATTCAGAAAGCAAACTGACTCCTACAGGTCAGAGGACCACGTGCAGATTTGGGGAAGCCTTTCCAATGAGCCATTTGTCCACAAAGACAAACTCTTCAAGGCAAACTCCAAACAAATGTCATCCAAAATTAATCTTAGGCTAAAAGCATCACTGTAACTGCAACTGGTGCCTTAGACTCATTTTAACTGCCAATAATCACAGCCAAAGCAGCATATAAAATTTGTGAGGACAGCAAAGTAATAACAGTTGCACTAATCCACTTGGGAACATATCACGGGACTGAAATAACAGGTTGAGGAACATAACCTGTATATATATCAAGTGTAGAAACATAACTGAAGAGTAACGAGAAAGAAGAATTTGTTGAAGAAAAGAAAAAACAACAACACAGTTCCTCATAAATCAGGTGGAGACCCACCAGAAAAGAAGAGATCGTACGCCCATGAGGGGAGCTTCATCTGCCCAGCCTTCAGAACCTCAGCCATCCAAATTGGCTTTAACTGCATCAGATGCTGGAGGATTTGGGGGAAAAACAACTTGGCATAAACCTAACAATATACACTAATTTTTCTTGTCAATTCAAGCACCGATCCTCCTACCTTCATCAGGACTCGCTCTTAGCCCTTTTGCTAGTTCTGATCACATCCTCTCCCTTTCTCTAAGGCAGTCTTGCTTTCCAGGTACTTAGGTCCATCTCATAGACACTGTTGCAACTTTCAAAGGAGGAAATGAGTCAATATGGGATGGAAATGCTAAGTGAGATCCAAAAGGAATTGTGTGCCTTTGAAAACGCACATTTCCACCAGAGTGATGCGAGGTAAACTGTTGGTATGGGGGATACAACCTTGGGAGAGGGGGAAAAGGAGAAAAACTGAATTCCCAGCTTCACTTTTTAACTGTATTTTCCCCCCTCTCCTAACCAGGACTTACCCATACATTTAACTACCAGCATTCACATCTTAAGCCTCAAGATACAACTTTGCTTGCCTTTCACTGTGCATTTCCACTTTCTGTAATCCCATACTGTATGCAAGAATAGAGCCCTCTACAGTCTGCAGATGCAAAACATCGCCAAAAACCACTGCTCAGTTTTTGCAGCAGCAATTTTGTTCCATTCCTTAGCAGGGAGAATGTCAAAGAAAAAAATAGAATGTATCGTCACAGTGGTTTAAAGCACAAATATACTAACATACATCATCCCATTCTCTTCTCCCTTTATAGTCTGCTCCAACGGAATACGTCAGTGAAGCAATACAAAATATTTATTTTAAATGCAACCAAATCTTTCAACAGGGAGCAATTACAGAAATAAATCACAGGTTGCTCATACAAAAATTAAGCACACCAAGTTCTCAAAGAGCATTTACTGCCAAATTTCTAGCTGAACATTTTTTAAAAGCCAATGTGCATTTCTTTATTTCTCATTTTTATGTGTTCATATATAAACAAAACAGCTAATCAATAAGGAAGAGGACATTTTTCTTCTTGCTATAATTAGACAGGAAAAGGTTCTTAATTCCTTTTTCAATATTTCATGTTTATACCTCTGAAGGAAAAAACATGACCAATTTTCATCACTTTAGTATTTCAGCCAGAACTGATTTTTTGCATTTTTGTACTCAGAATGGTACTTCGGTCTCAACGCACAAGCATTTTCTTCAGTGCTGCTGCTGAAATACAACAAAGACAGAATTTCCAAGTGCCCAGTAGACTCAGCTCGCTTTGGAAAGGTGGAGGGGAGGGCTCAGCATGGCACTTACTTTTTACTTTTCAGGCAACCGTAGAATCCAGCCATGGTCCTTCCCGGGAGGCGTGTGTGCATTTAATTCATCCTTGTGAGCAGATGCCAGCACAAAGAATTCTGCAGCTTAGTGTCCCGCTCACCGAGTGCCCCCACACGCGCACAAGAAAGCCAGCGTGCCGATGCAATTACTTGCCAGATAAAGTTCCTGATCGGAGGCCCTCAGACTCTGCTGAACGGGGTCCAAGGAGGGCTGTGCCTGCTCCATACATGGTTATGAATTGTTAACTCCCCCTTTTCCTGCCTCCTTCCAGCTCTTGGTTAAGCGGAGCATCCTAAGTGTAAAATACCATATGGCATTTGATTCTGCCTCCCCGTGGGACTAATGAGAGGCTTGGTTGTAATTAGGATGTGAAGAAGCCCTGAGGATATTGTTATTGTTATTTTTTTAGACAGAGAAAGGCTACAGAAAGTACTTGCAACATCTTTGAAATAATGACTGAAAACTGGAATCATTCTCCAGTACATAAGGGGTGCATGGGACCTTCCAGAACAGGCATTATCCCACCTCGATGTAAATCACAATCTATTCTAATAAGCTACTCTGCACATTAACAGAAAAGAAAAGAAAACAACAACAACAAAAAAACGGCAATATTGCAAGGTCAGGCAAAAAGCTCTGGAGTTTAAAGCAGTCAGCATGGCCGTATGAGAAAAACACTGTTTGGTGATGCCCCCTGACGATACACACAACAGTTGTTACCCGCCAGCACAACCAAGGAGACCTTCACTGGGCGTGGAAGGAGGAAAGTGGGTCTGGTTTAATACTGGGAAACATAAACCTCAAACAGCTTCATTCACAGGGCTGACCCAAGCCCTGGCGACAACATAGCTGCACACATTCCTGACACTACATTGCATTAAATTCATATGGCAATGAACCTGCCAATATTTGAATACTGGCAAGGCAGTATTATGCGAGTATTTCTATGTGAGGTCCTCTTAAAGATGTTGAGTAGCGAGGCCAGATTTAAGTTGGAGCAGTTCTTCTGGAATACTTGAAAAAAATATTTTCTTTTAACACCTTTCCTGTAAGAGAGACATGAAGTTTGAGAAATGCATGTCTGGTGACGAGTCCCATAACCGACTCCGCTACAGCAGTTTCGTAACAGGGCACAACTTTGAAATTTGTGAACAGACAACTCCATTCCTCTATTTTCTATCAAGCCCGCTACACAAAGGAAAGCCGTGACACAAACAATAAACGACAGCAAGTGCAGAGCCATCACAACCAGGAACCAAATCATATTCTAGTCTAGTTTCCCACTTAGCAGGAAAGAAAGCCTCTACGAGCTGCCAGATTCTATGCCATCCACAGAAGAACCGCAGATCAAACCTGACCTCAAGCAGATACACTTTCTCACTCTTGGAAAAAGACAAAGAAGCACAAATACAGTAACACTAGTTAAAGTCTTACCCAAATGTGTTTCGCTGTTGTCCTGAATTACTGCATTTGTCACAATGACTTTGTGCTGAACTCCTAATGGTAACAGAAAGAGGCCAGCTAGAGAGCATTAGTCTTCACTTGTCAGAAAAAGCCCATAGGAAAAAAAAAAACGACACAACAACAAAATCAAGACTCTGGTTACTGGGTAGCAACCACCAAGAAGGAATTCCTGGAGATTACTGGAGAAACCTTCTGACTGGCTTAACGTACAAAACCTTGGATGTAGGATTGCATCTGAAATCTGCCTGGAACTCAGTTCAGAAAATGCTGCCAACAGAAACATTTATAGTAAGAAATGAAGGAGACCTCATGAAAAATTCACATTTGTATTTAACAGCAAGACAGATCAAATGGCCTTTCAGTGGGAAGGCCCAACCCCTAAAGCCAATGGAAGGGTGTAATTCTGATGGCTTTCGAAGAATTTCATCACTTTAACTGGTGTAGAATACAGCCCACAAACTGCAAAAGATCAGATTTTTTGCTAACATGAAGCAGATTCGCCGTCTCCTAAGCTCCTCAAATGTTTTGCTTTCATAATATGTTGCCTTTCATTATTCTTTTTTTTTCATGTATTTTTGTCTTGAAGTTACTTACTTGAACATGAAGGTTTTCATCTGTCGGTTTTCACTTAGGTCACAGTCCTGTTCCCAGGAACTGGCAGTTTAGCAACACACATTGCACCATCTAGAACCCCCCTTACTTTCCAAGAAGCACAGGCTAATAAACAGTCATTAAAAATAATTACCCCATCTCAGGATTTAATCCTTTTTGATTCTTTATCTTTGTACCAGTCTCCAAGCCACTGTATGGCAGCATTTACTACGCACTGCTTGGCCTCTTTATCGCTAGCACAGCTCCAAATGGCTGCACACTGAGCTGCATGGGGACAGATCTGAAATCCTAGATGTTGATAAACATCATTGGCTCTGAGTCCACAGGTAAATCAGTGTGAGTAAGCAGGTAGGTGCTGTACCCCAGGCCTGACAGCCAAACAGTCGCTGAGCTACGTTAGCTCTTCACTTGTCAAGTGCTAAAGCAAATGGGCTGCTCTGCTGCCAGTTAATTAAAGCTGTTTTCAGCTTGGAAACACCAAACAACCACAGAATACAGACTTTGGCAAAGTAAAGATGGTTCTTCAAAGATGGGGAAGACAGCAAGTTTAGACACCTGGAAGTTGAATCAGATCTGGGTTTCCTCTAAAGTTTGTGGCTTGGCTTGACTGAAATAACCCAGTCTGGGCTCACTTTCATTCGAATATTATGGCACTCCCCATTGACTTCTTCAGCCTCACTGTCACTGCTTTCCCTCAACAGCCCAACCTCGCACCACCCCCCTGTGATCACTGCACATCCAAATCCATCTGGCCTCACGTTCTGAGCCTGCAGGCAGCACAAGCAGCCCCGACAGAGCCGCCCTCCCGCCATGGTACCGCCAGCTAAACTTCCCAACAAGTTTCTTAATTTCTGCAAGGGGAATGAGGGAAGCAAGTCTGGGCAAGGCCCAGCAACCCAACCATCGAGAAATGCTTACACCAAAATACAGCTCCTAAAACCAGCAAGTTGTTTCACAGGCGCTTTCACCTGTGCCATTGCAAAAAAGGTGTCTCCAACATAAGTAACCAACAGCAAGTAGTAAGCCAACGGGGGAACAAAGTGAGCTAAAAAACATGGCACGTTTCCACAGGCACTTCCCACACGTATACACATGGTACACGCCAGTAGCCTGACAGCAGAGGTGTTAGGAGCTACACACACGACCAGAAATTCAAAATATGCTTCACATCCTACAGTTCTACCGCTTTTCTTGCGGCCTCTTGCAACTGCACCCCTAAGGGCTATCGGTGTCCTCAGCTCCTCGGCTCTCAGACAGCAAACACTTCACACTTCACACGACGCCCGTTCAAGGCCGGCCTGCATGCAGGGACACACACAGCGCACAGCAGCAGGGATGGACCAGATGTCACACAGTTAGGAAATCCCATGATTCACAAACTGTGTGTAAACACGGATATCTGTTTATTTTTATTTTCAGAAAAGGATTAAAGTTTCATGTAAATCTTTCACTAAACAAATGTAAAGGCAGGAGTAGAAATCCTACAGCAAACTGATAGCCTGTAGCATTTCAGATTTCTTCTGTATTTTAGTGTCTCTGAACTGATTTATTGTTCACAAGGCCAACTTTGGGCTCTCATTTTTAGCTTTTACCTTCTACCAAATCCAGCCCTACTGCCCTCTCTCCCAGTCACTGTAACAAAGTCACATTTTGACTGCATTCCTCTGGTAAGTTTTGCTGTTGCAAAAACCACAGTGTCTATTAGCTGAGAATTCCCTGAAGGAGGTTTGCACCTCCCCTGGCATGGTTGCCTTGAGGTGATCCGTTACACCGGCTGATGTGTATGCACCTGGATTTTATATAATGAAGATGCTGTGTGTTAATTACACGTGTCTTGCATTCATACCCCTAGCCACATTTTGCACTTTTTGGGTATTTTGCCTCTCTCCACCTTTCCCAGCTCCTGTCGGCCTGCGCGGCCTGTGCTCCCACAGCCCAGGATGCAGCTGCACGGACCGTCCCCTCCTCTTCGGGCAGAGCTGCAAACCCTCAAACAACTGACACATCTATTCATTTAACTCTGAAAAAGTAACCCTACCAGTGTGTGGACATCAATTGAGGTATTTTGCGGCAAATCCAGCAGAATCCAAGTCTAGATGCCAGTTCTCGTGCCTTTACCACCGAGCAACGAAGCCCAGCTTAAATGAGAACTCTCGGTCGAGATTTTATACTGCACTTGATCTTGACTAAGTATTTACAAACACATGCCATTCCAGCTGAATTGCTTGTAAAGCATTTCTTCCATTATAACTTGTAATAAATCCTGTGCAGAAATCTAACTAACAGTGCAGGTCACATTCTCCATACCACAATTCTCTCTGTATTTGGCATGTGGATTGTTTAACTGTGTGCTAACACAGATGTGACCCTCAGGAAACACTTTACTGAAGCAGAAGTTAATTTAGGTTTCTTACAAGTGAGCTTCCCAGGCTGGCACACAGGCCTGGTTTGGGAATTTTCAGTGGAAACTCTTCACTAATACTAAAGAAACAACTAAACATGTATCACTGTTAGAAGCTGCAGTATTAGAGCTTTAAACAAACAAGGGGTTGGAATAAAACGGCACTCTGCAGAAAACAAAGAAGTGGAGATAAGAGGATTTCTGCCTTGCAGAGTTTACATATCCATCTGTGATTAATATTAGGAGGAAAATGAGGGTCAAAGCCTATGTCTGAAACTGAAGGTGTAGCCAGGGACTTCTAACTGTGTACTATATCAGCTTTTTATTCATGCATATAAGCCTGAAAAATTTGCCATGATACTTGCTCTGGAGTTTTAATTACTGCATGTTGATCTAATTATGCCTATTTTTACACTTTGTCTACAATGTCTGGGATTTGGGGGATTTTTGTTGCTATTCCCTGCCAGAAGACTTCCTGTAAACTCCTTCAATAAAAATAATATTTCAAAGAAAACAGCAATTTATATAATCTCCTTGACTCCAGTGTTTGGTAATTCTGAATCTGAATAGTTTCTTGCAGTTTATCATAAACACAATATCTTGACCTCTGAGGAAGCAGTGAAGATAAACTTCGATGTGTAGTATCCAGGGCATTACTGAATCCTAAAATATGGCCAAAAATACACTGGTATGCTAAATCTGTCCTTTGTGTTCCCACAGTCAAATGTGAACTCTTCCTGGATTATCTGGAGATGAAGGTCAGGCCACGTGTCAATCAAAAGGTAATTTCCCCTAGATTTGCAACAGGATCACAGATGTAACCCCAGACTTCAGTGTCAGAAAACGTCAATTGCCAAACAAATAATACAGATAGAGAGACAGAAGTGTCCGTTCAATCTGCAAGGATTTATTTGCATATAAATACGTCATTTATTTATAGAGAAAGTAACAGCATCCCTGTATACACGGACAATATAGCGAGGATGTGCTGCCTCTCAAATATCTGCTTTTTCATGCAACATCATAAATCTAAAAATCTAAGATTTTAATGACTCTGAATGAAAAGCAGATTATTTTTGACACAGTGGAAGAGCTTGGTATTTCCTGTGAGAACACTAGCACGGTCAATATTTTATATACTGGGAAACTGTGGTTCTTTTGTCTAACGGTGGGTAGTGCCGAAGCTGAACAAAGGGGCTCTATTTCTACACGTTCTGACTTAAGAAAATACCATGTTAAAAAATACTGAGTTCCAACATCACAACTTTTGCTTGTCGGTGTCCAGGCAGGCACCAATATACAAGACCATCTGGAAAGAAATGTGAGAACACAGTCTGTAGCTACAGGCACATGGACCAGTGCCTAGTCTAGATGTCAGACATCAGAGGTAACAGTTATTGAATCTAAACAAATATCCTGAGATTATGTGAATAATGAATTGAGTTTTCTACACTCCATTCTTCCCAAGTTCCCCTATGGGGACAGATCCAGTCAATGTCTTTGCAACACTCTTGCCAAGCTCCCTTGGAGACAGATCAGACTGACATTGCCACTAATGCTTTTGCTGTGAGTAGCAATCAAGTTTAATGACTTCCCATGCATATTAGTTTTGCACTAATGTGGACCCGCCTCTTTGACAGAATTATTCCTGATTTGTTTGTACAGGTATAAGCAAGAGGAGAACCAGGGACTCGCACATCCGGAATACTATTCCTAAAACCATTGACATCCTGATTTTCAACTGCAACTGAGATAAAAATTCCAAAGCGAAGGTCATGTCTGATACCATCTCGCTGGCTGTCAGCTGCAGTAATAATATGGGAAACCAGGGAAGCGCAGTTCTGGGGAAAAGGCTGTCAGACTCCAGCGCCTGCAAACACAAGGCTAAAGATAAAGTGACCATTAACCTTCAGAGAAGGGCAGCAAGGTCCCAGAATATCCTGTCTGCAGGCTTTGTTGCTCCAAGGGGATCTGAACAGAAAAATAAAAGTCCAAACTGCATACTCTCGACATTTAACTCAAAGTAGCAGGCAATGGTAACATCTCGCTGCCTTTGTTAGCTTTCCTCTGGATAAAGGCACAAATACACTCCCCAGTTCATTCCACAAACTGCAAAATAAGTAGAAAGTATTGAGTATCAATAAATTTACTTCTACCACTGGATATCTGCAAGATTAACCACAAGCACCAGACCTGTGCCCCTCTGCACAGAACATAATGCAGGTACAACTGGCAGAACCGAGGCAGAGTAATTCAGTGACTATTCCAGGAACCATAAACTGCAGCTGAACCCAAAGTTCCTGGTGCCTGGAACCGTGTTTTAGAGTCTTTCCCATCCTCCCTCTCAATAACAACAGCCAGAAAGACCCTGCAAGAATAGGCACCCTATAAATATCCGAGATAACTTTAAGTTCACCAGCCGGTCTTCAACCGTGGGAACTCTTACGGGATTCACTGGCATCAAAATGCTGAGTTAAAGTAAAAATCGATGACTGCACTACATGATTTGGCCCAGCCTGTCCAGAGTTTTAAAATCATCACATAAAAATACCTCATACTGAGCCAATTTCACCAGAACAGACCCATAGCACAGCAGAGTCCTTGCACGGCAGCCCAACACATTGCTTAGATTTAAGTTCTGGGAACCTTCAAATATTCCAGTGTGTTCCCAGTTTTCTCTTAAATGTGCTGGAGCTGTTCCCATCATAAGGGGAAGGGAAAATATCTAATAAATATCCAGAGGCAGGAAATATGCTAATTGCAGAGGAATTTTACTTAAAACTGTTGAATAAACTACAGCTCTGAGTCACTAAGTCACATAATCACATGCTTAAACTGGACCTCTCTTTGGTCCTTCCCATTTCAAACAGTGCAACCACAGACCTTGGCAAACACTTCAGCGATGCCCTGAGCTGGTGGGTCTATCAATCACCCCAGGATCAGCAGCATTTGAAAAAGCCACAGTTAACAGTCACAACAAACTTAAGCCCATTGCTTTAGTATCCTTCTCCTTTACCACGGGGATTAGGGGATACCCAGAGCTTCCCTAGAACCACTGCCACGCTCAGCCTCACCACTCTGGTGGTGATCTGATGGTGATCCTCATCAACGAGAGGTTGATGAGCTAAGTTAAAAGACGGATTTCCACTGCTCCCTACAAGGTGTTAAATCATTTGCTGACAGACTTGAATATAACACATAGATTGAAAAAGCAACAAAATCAAGCAAGCATAATTCATACACTCTCCCAGCTTGTAGCAGATTCCTGGGTAATTATACTACGGGTCTATAGTTCAAACATGTAGAGAAACTTTTGGACCATTTCTCAAATGTCAAGTAAACCACAGAGCCTACCTCCCCAGTTTTCTTTCCCTCACCATTTCACTTTCTCCTACTGAGATAATGAAATGTATCATACAAAAAAGGAGAGAGTAAATTCAGGAGAACTCGGAAATCCTGACAGTGCTTTGAAAGAAAATACGACGAGAAGACGCATCTTGGCTAAACCTTCCTCCCCCTGTTGTTACCAGTGCTTGGGAATATACGAATAGTTTCTTGAACCACAGGGATAAAATTTACCCTGACATTGCCAGGAAGAGCCTTAGACCCCCGTTATCTGGCTGCAGTCACGAGCAGCAAGTCAGCAACAGGCCTGGGAAAAGATGCCGGTTTGGCAGATACTATGATCCAGGGTGAGACAAATGTCCCCGGCCCTCATGGTAAGGGCTGTAGCTCCAACTCTCCTAAGATAGGAATCTTGGGGGGAAAAAAAAAAAAAAAAAGAAGAAAAAATAATAATTAAAAAGTCTTGGTACTCAAAAGAGCAAAGACTGGCAAAGACCCAGCCAAACTACAGCAGCACTAACCCCTTGTGTGCTGGCAGGTATCCTTCCCACTTGACCTAGACGAATACAAAAATGGTCTCACAAAGCGTGAACTAGCAGAAAGGAAAGGACACACTTGACTACAAGCTACTGTAACATTTTTTCTGGCAAATTATAGCAATAATATTTAACAGACTTCTATGAATGATAGCAGCCTCTTATTAGTAGTAAATATTAGTTAAATTTAAGAAATGCACGTTCGGCAGAAAGAAGAAAGGGCTGGAAAGTAGATGAAAAGCCAAAAGAACAGCAGTGAAAGCAGGAGAGGCTGTAGAACTCTTTGATATACCATTTTGCTGAGGTTAGCTCTAGAGAGAATGTCAAAGTTGTAAGCAAAGTAAGTGTGTGCACCAACCTCCATTTTCCCCACAGGCTTTTAAGCAGCAATTTAAAAAGAGGCTGTGAAATAAGATCCTTGCTGCTTCCTACTGTTTAAAGAGCTTGGAGTAGTGCAGCCACCCCAAATTCAGCATTCTTGAGTCAGCAAAACTATGTGATTGCTTAAACAAGCAGGTATATTGGAAATAATATTTGGCACTCTCTTCGTTTTCAGTTTCTTAATCATTAAAGATCCTGCTTTCAAGCTTTGTGGCCGAGTATGTATTTTGGTGGTTTTCCCCGGTTTTGGTTGGTAGGAAGAATATTCAGAGTCTTGCATGATCGCTTGGCTGTGTGAGCTATAACCTGATGAGATCTCATGAGATTTACAATGCAATAGTCAGCAGGAGTACAACAGGAATAGTAGTTAAAACGATCCTTGTTAATAACATCGGCTACAAATCTCAGCGTCTGCTGCACGCCGAAGGGGTGGTTTCAAGTTCTAACCTGTAGCACCCCTTCCGTTGCACATATAAGCTGTCAACCAAAGATATGGAGATAAGCCTCTCCAGATGGAGAGAAGTCTGTTCAGCTTTATGCTTAAACGACACAATAGATTGAGCTTAAACACAGAAGAACCAGTGCAGAAATTCAACTGAGGGACTGATGGGGTGAAAGAATGACATTTCCACTAAAACCAACGTCAAGTAACTAAATCTCATGCAATGTGTTCGAATTCATCTAGGAGAAACTGCTGAAATTCAAATGGCATCTATGCTTGTGGCACTGGCATTGCTTTTGAAAGCTATTTTAAACTTTAGGAGGATGTGTACGTATCTGTGTACGCATGACTCAACACGATGCTGGTGGCACTCTATCCGATAAAGTCAAGCCACCGATTCTCGAGTTTGGGCCACATCCAGAGCTCATTAAAATCAATGAGAGCCTTTCCACCGGGTTCAGCTCCTGCTATCCCAGCCCAGGCCTGCAGCCTGAGGGACAGCAGGGACCGGTCACGCCGCTCTGTCCCCTGCCTGACTTACTGCACAGCGTGATGTTTACGTTACATAACTAAAGATATCGAGACCAACCACACCATGTACACTGTCCGCAGCACAAATATAAGGATTACCGAAAATCCTCAGGAAAAATAAAATAAAATCCACTCCGCAGTTTGCTAAACCAATGTGTACTTTCTTTTCATTTATATAGAGTTCATATAAATAAATAAATGTGACTGAATCTGTAACACACATAAATAGTATCAGAAGCAGTAAGCACGCTGGTCCAAGTTGTAGTGGATTTTAGCAGAGATTAAGTAGTAATGATTAAAGATGTGTTTGTTGGTATAAAACGTATTAGACTCTCCCCCGTGTACACAGAATATTGTTCACTGAGTGCCCATTTTCACAGCTGTTCAAAACTGAGTAATATCTTAGCCCTTCTCATGATGCTTTCGCAAGATCACAGTATTTGCACTTGCAGCTAGTGCTTTCTTGTGAAATACTCTAAGTAACCACTGGACTCTAAATAAGTGTATTTAAAATCTAAATAAATGGCCCAGTATCAAGCAGGTCTTTGGACCAAGTACAGTTTCTCATTTCTTCTTTGACTGGCACACATCTTCCTCTGGTAATAGAAAACACAGGAGTGCACTGTCTGTGGCTAATTCTCTGACTGGTAAATTAAGACACATTTCAAGTGGAGACAAACATTGACTTTGAAACAGAAGGCAACGTCAATAAACCCGCTAAAGTTGTAAGACATAACTTTTGTTGGCTAAGTCTGCACTTACTGGCTCCCAGGAAGACTAAAAGAAGTCTAAAAGGGGATCTACATCCCAAATGTCTGAATACAGCCAAAAACCTGTGCTGTGGGTTCCAAAGTACAAAGAGTTTTGAGTCATCAACTCCACACCGGGCTTATCTCCATCTTTGTGGCCACAGGAATTTGCGACACTTCACTTTCAGAAAACTTCCATCAAATCTTTGATGGAAACATAAGCAAACCACTTAACTGGAAAAGTCTTCCAACTTGCAATGATCTAAGAAAACAAAGGAGTTTACTTTTGATTCATGTAGCACCCGAGTAACTTGAGTTTGGATAACAGAAAAAGCATTTATATATATACATAATCACATAAATCTATCAACATACAGATACTAAACTCGAGTCAGTCATAAAGTCTAAGGTAAGAAGAAGTGCTGTGCACTTTCTTACACTATAAGAAGAAAGAAGCCAACTTTTAATTTTGCAGATATGGACCCAAATTCTCTGTTGGGCTGGACAGTTCTAGAATCACACACCATCTGTGCAAATTTTTTAATGACAATGTAGGAGCTCAGTCTGGAGAAGTGTAACTGTGTTGATCTTGTGGTAAGCCATCTACTGACATTCTACAGCAACAGATGAGCAATTTCACTAAGTCAATGCAACTTTCAGGTGCAATATTCTTCAGGAATTGCTCTGAAGCACGAACTGGTCTGCACATTCTGTAGTAGAAGTCCAAACTAGAAACAACCAAACAGTGCAAAAGCGATTCCATACCCATTAAATCACTGGTATTTGTTTTATAACAACAAAACTAATTCATATTTTGATTGCCCATCTTATATCTGCAAATGTACTGGAGTCCTAATTATTATTTATTATATTGTGTGAGAGAAAAATAAATAGAAAAGTCATATTCATTAAGCTTTTAGCAAAAAATAACGCCACCAGGCTTGCCTTTCTGTTTTAAAGGTTCCTAACAGTATACTTCCAAGTTACCTGTAACCTTCTTCAGTTTCTACCAGATATCAGGACAACACAAAGTGTAGAAAGAATATCTACAGTGAGTGTAATCCCCAGCAGTTCAGAATATGTGTACTAGGCTACCTCTGTCCACTTCTCCAATATGCTACACCAGGTATGCAATTAATAAAACCTTGTCCAAATCTGCATCAGACAAGCTCTGATGGTGGCGTGTGTCTAGGCAGAGGAGTCAACCCACACAGAGATCTCCACAGGATGTGGTGCAAGGACGCGGCACAATGACTGGAAGGGAAAAGGGACAGTTCAAATGACATTTCCAATAAAGCAGTTGGACTAGACTATGGAAAAGACGGAAGGTAGTTTGCTGGGGTTCTTGGATACTCTGTGCTCAAGCCCTGCCTGCAGCTTGTTACCTTGATGAAAGCATTTGCCCTTACACGAGCCACTCCTACTTGCACAAAGATAGTTATCATAGGAAATTCATCAAAGTCATTACATGATTGAGGCTTTACTCCAGTAAGATCAAGCTCCTAAACTATGGAGTGTATCTGCAAAATAGTCATGAAAGAAATGACACAGTAGGTGTCTTTTCATTCTGCTAGAGGCTATGGATACAACCTGCTCCCTTTACCATACCCTATTGCTTTTCTCACATCACCAGCGCACACTCGCTCTGAGATCACGCGGATTCTCCCAGTCCCCGACACCAGTGTTAAGACTTTGCATCTGGGAGACAGGCAGCAATTTCACTAATGATGCAAGAGACAAAATAAAGTCCAGTGACATTAATAACTGTGATCCTTGTGTGTCCATTCCAACTCCAGCTAACTAACATAGATTTAAAATATTGGTTTAGGGCATATAATGTGGAGACCTGACACCAAAGGACTGCAAGTCCGTGACCTGAGGATGAGGATGCCGATTTAGCCCGACAGACCCAGGGGCAGGGAGACGCCAGCCAGCAGTGGGCGACTGGAGCACCTGAACAAAGAGCGCCCCGCAGAAAGCTCACGCCGCTCGCGTGCGCCACCGGACACCCGTGAGCGTCACCCCACTGCTGCCGAGCGCGGAGGGTTTCTCCTCTGCACAGCCCGACCCCAGCAGCTCTCCCCGGCACGGCCCCGCCGCGCCGCTGCCGACGGGCCCGGGGCGGCGGGTTGGGAGCCGCGCGCCCTCCCGGTTGCCGCCCGCCGCCCCTGTCCCGCTCCGTTCCGTTCCGTTCCCGTCACTCACCGCCTGCCGCCCGCCCGCGCGCCTCGCGCCGCTCNGGGATTTTGGCTCTTTCTTTTGCCTTCACGGGGTGAAAAGTCTGTGCTGTGTCTCCAGGGCTTCCTGGGCTTCCCCACTGGTTTGGAGTTCACGGCCTGGAGAACAGGAGGCTGAGGGGAAACCTTATCGCTGTCTACAACTACCTGAAAGGAGGGTGTAGCGTGGGGGGGTTGGTCTCTTCTCCCAGATAACAAATTATAAGACAAGAGGAAATGCCTCAAGTTGCACCAGGGGAGGTTTAGAAGATTTTAGTTGCAAGCTCCCGTCAGTATGTTTCCATGGAAAGCAATTCTCCAACATGAGCACTCCCTGCCTTTCCAGCTCCCCTCTCTGACACATTTTCTCAAACTTGGTAAAAATTCCCACCTGGAGCTGCCTTATACTGCAGATGTTTACACATACATCTCCAGGAAGGACAGGATCTCAACAGCCTTGAGCATAATGCCATCTTCCCATTGCAAAGTTCTTTCTTCTAGCACTTAGCTGGGTGAAGAACACAGCTAGAAGGTCAGAAGATACAACTGAAAAATAAACAGAAATGCAAAAAAAGATAGAAATAAAACCTAGAAGTAGGTCGGGGCATTCCTAGATCAGATGCCTGCTCTGCACCTGGAACAGACCCACTCCTGACACCAGCTGAACACAACCCTGCTGCAGCGTTAGGAGCACACTCGACCTGCTGGGCCCCGCAGCTTAGGGAGGCACCAGTCAGTAAGAGAAGAGTGAGACTACAGCTCCTCATCGTGCCTTTCTTCTTCCTTCTTAGTAAGTGAAATTATTACCAGGGCTGGGGGAAAAGGAGGCAGAACTAATACCAGTATGACACCAGCTGTGACGAACAGGCAGGTGTGATGGAGTTTGCCAATGTAAATTTATTGGATGGTCTCATATAATATGTTGTCTCTCCCTAGAGGGCTTGAATTCCTTATGTCCCTGCAAGGCACATTTAATCTTGCTTTCTAGTTTCTCTATTTAGGTTCCTGAGAAGTCTACAGATTCCAGGAGGCTATTGGACCTCAAGGCAAAAACTTCTCTCTGTGGCTGCCACTTGATGTTACAAGCTGTTTGTAACACACTCCTACAGCACTCCACTGAAGTCTCTCAAATTCTCAGGTCGGAGTTATAAATCTGACTGGACAGGTGACCAGAAGCTCTGGGAATCTGCTTACAAATAATGCAAATCAGGTATTAGTATCTTTGCAAACTTCTGAAAACTTTCTTGCAGTCATAGTTTGAATTAAAGTTTTCAGTCAGGTAAGTTAGAGAAAGGAATTCCTGCGGAGGCTTCCAAAGGAACAACGAGATAACACGAGGACAGAAACCAGCTTGGTCACGATGGTCCCTGCGTACTCGGCCAAGGTAAAGTGTACCATGGGGAGCCCAGGCAAAGCACACTTTGTTTATAAGCATTAAATATGCTCTAAAAGGTTCATTAAATCCACCAGACAAGTTCCAAAGTGAAAACAGAGCAGTAAGAAAAATGCTGCAATGTAGTAACGCTAATTTTGCTTTATTTCTAACAGATTTATGCCAGTTTCTAAAATATTCCTACTTGGTTATTTTTTAAACTGTTTGAACTACTCCAAGTTGCAAGGACATGAAGGTTATATGAGTTCCAATGTTTTCTTCACTTAATAAAAGAGCATTATATTGAAACTGCTTTATCAACCCATCTCATAGATGTTGTTAACAGAATGGCTTCAAGGAGGAAACTATCCCTGTGTATAGAATGGAGAGGAAAACCTGTGTGGGAGCATAGCTAATGCTTGTGGTATTTAACTGGAGCTGGGGCCAACTCTGTTCTGACTAGAACCTCAGTTACATCTAAAATAATTGCCAAGTGAGCTTGCTAGAGAGAAATGTATAACAAAGCGTTTATGAATTTAGACAATTCTGACTGAAATAATTTTATGTCCATTTATTTCTAAATAGCTGTTTTGGTTTTTTTTTCTTAACTAAGATGCATTCTGGGGCATATGAATATTTTTTATATGCTGCAAGGTACAAAAAGAGCTTGAAGTTGGGCAACTGTAACTTGCAGTACCAGTGCTCCTGTGGCAGATAACTTGAGATTCTATCAATCTTGGCAATGTTTCCTGGCCCGTTTTTATCTAAGAATGAACTGTTCTTGGATGGTTTCTCTAGGATACCAGGCATAAACAGAGCTTCTTTTTCCCTCCCATCAGTGTCTGGTTCATGGTCAAATTCAGGGTTGGGGTTGGTTTTGAGTCTGGGTTTTTTCCTCTCTCTTGAACAAAATGTTTTCTAAAAAATGAAAGAAAAATCTCCCTCCAAATGTCTGTTGTTTCTACACCTATTCCTCTAACATATCATATCAACACGATTAAGTGTAATAGTGTCATGTCTACACTGAGCAGAATTAACTGCCATTTAGGTAATACAGCTCTCAGTTTGAAAAGTTCTGAAGTTTTGGAGATGTATCTACTATCCTAAATAGGGTCAAAACTCAGACCTGCTTTACTACTAAATACAAATCTCAGCCATCAGACCAATGAAACAATGAGTTTTTCACATTACATAGCAGGTGGAAGCAAAAATGCACACCATGAAAGGACAGATCAAGGTCCAAGTGCTGACCGATAAACCAAGGAGCTGCAAGTTACACAGCAGGTGGAACCAAACACCCTACAAGAGCCAAAATCTTCAAACACCTTATTACTGAGAGGTCTTGTTTGTATCCCAAAAGGCAAAACTCTTTATCATTAGCCCTGGTGGCCCAGAGAGTTAAAATTTTCCTGACACTGCAAATTAGAAAGTAAATGAAATGCCTTGCTTTTGATTTTAACTAAATGTTCCAGTAGCAGGTTCAGTAAAAGCAGCTTTCATCCACCAAAGCAGCGACATGAACCACCTGCCAAGCTACAGTGCAAGATCAAGGTTGGTACGCTGCCTTTCTTCTCCATGTGCACCCTCCAGGGCATTACTTGTGCAGAGGGGATCATGATATTCTGACTGGGCAACGCTTTGTGTTCTTTTTGAAGGATGGCAAGAACAGAATTTGCAGAGACAACTCCTCAGACCCAAAACGTCACTTCTGCTTCCTCACCCCTGACACCGAGCAGATGGCACCAGCAGTGCTGAGCTGTACCCAGGGCTCCTGCTGCTCCATGTGAACACCATATCGAGTAGATACAGCCAGTTAGCATCTCCATCACCTTGACCCCACCAGAATGTCAGTTGAAAATAAGTCTGGATAAAGAAGTCCATGACACTTTTTCATGGCATAATAGTGCCTTGTGTTTGCTGCTTCTGTGGGTTTTAGGGGCCAAGGGAATGAACAGGAATGAATGGGGAAAACGCAGAAGTTTTCTCCCTTTCGTCCCCCGTCGGAGTTCGGCAGGTCAGCTCACCAGCCAGGGCTCCAAAAACCCACAGCCCCAGCAGGACGGTGCAGATGCGGCGTCCACAGGAGGAGCGAGTGCAGGGCAGGGACGGGCTGGCTCCCGGCAGCCCGGTTGACAAGGGTCTAACGCAACTTCAAGGTTATTTTTGCTAAAATTTCTGTGAAATCACGTTCCACGAAGCCGTCGCTGCAGCGGCCTGGCCTTACCTGACCCGCTGCCGCCTGGGGGGGTTCCCAGTTCCAGGTTCCCCCTCCGCGGAGCCGCCCTCGCCTCAGCTGCGCCGCGGGTCCCCGGGCGGCCATGGCCGGGCTCACACCACCACCTAGTGCCGGAGGCGCGGCAGGAGCCGCCCGGCCCCGCACCCCCGAGCGGGAGGGCGGCAGCGCCTCAGCTTCCTCCCGCCCCCAGCCCCTCCTTTCCCCCGGGCCGGCCGCGTTCCGCCCCCTCCGCGCTCCGCGGGGCCGGCTCCTCCTCCCGCCGCCCCGCGCCTCGGAGCCCGCCGAGCCGCAGCGCAGCCGAGCGCGATGGCCCGCGACGAGGCGGTAGCGGCCGGCGAGGAGGCGGCGGCCGAGGGGGGCGGCCTGCTGCTGGAGATCGTGGGGTCCCCGCTCAACCTGAGCCTGCTGGGGCTCTGCCTCTTCCTGCTCTACCAGATCCTGCGGGGCGAGCGGCCCGCGGGGCCGGCGGGCGAGGCGGACCCGCCGCCGCTGCCCAAGATGAAGCGCCGCGACTTCACGCTGGCGCAGCTGCGGCCGTACGACGGGGTGAGCGACCCCCGCATCCTCATGGCCATCAACGGCAAAGTCTTCGACGTGACCCGCGGCAGGCAGTTCTACGGGCCCGGTGAGGGCGGGGGCGGGCGGCACGGCAAGCCCGGGGCGGCGGGGCGGGCCCAGCCCGGGAGCTCCCGGCTCTTTGTGCCCGGGGCCGCTGGCTGCAGGGATCCCGGGGCTCTGCGCGGCTCGGCCTGCGCCGCCCGGTGCCGGGAGGGCCATGGCCGGCGGGGCCGGTGCGGGGGGAGCTCGTTCCCTGTGCCCGGGGATCGGCGGCTCCGCGTTAGTGCCCGACCCGCCTCCTGGCCCGCGGGGTGAGCGCTCGGCTGAGCCGCCCCTGCGCTCTCGGCCCTGCTCACGATCCCGAGGTTTGGGAAGGATTCGTTCTGCTCAGCGCTGGGTGGTGCAGCCGGCAGCGCGGGGGACCCGCCCGCCCGGGTAGCCGGGGCACGGTCTCTGCCGCTGCCTGCGCTCCGGGTCGGGCCTCGGTGTCGTAAAAACTCCGGCTTTGCCAGCTTATGTTGCTTCATTGTTGTCTTTGTTTTCGCAGGGCAGGTTACACACACCGCAAGGGGCTGTGCCTCTGTTGGGCTGGGCAGCTCCATCGGCCCCGGGTGCCTTTACCCGGTGCCAGGCAGCAGAAGTGAGGGGTGTTCTCTGTGTTTACATTCCATTCCCAACTTGCAGTGGACATCACGCAATTGTGTTTTTATACTAAATACCTAGCAATTTGGATTATACCAGCTTCCTATCAGGAGTGTTGGCAGTTAAAATGTGCAAAGATTGTGCCTTGTGGAGACCTAACAGAGCAGCTAGAGATGAAGTGGGTGGGAGTGTGTGCACCCAGGTGTACGAGTTTAATCATCTCCACTAGGGCACGTTGGTTTTTCGTTTTCACTGAGTCTTGCTAATGTGTACCGGTATCTGTGTGGTCCAACCACTCCTGAGCTGTCCAGACAGCTGGTAGCTGCAGCAGTGAGCTGCCAGTGCTGCTCGGAGACAAGGAGAACAGAGCAGGAGGTACTACGTATTTGGAAGCATGATGAGATTAGTAATTCTGGTCCAAACATAGGCTGGAGTCTGTCACTGAAGGATGCTGGACTGTAACTTTGCATTCTGCAGCAGTCGAGATGATGCGTACAGCTGAGTTAGACGTGCAGTTTTGTCTTTGTGCAACCTGAAAACAACTTGAGGACCGCGCTTTGGATGCCACCTTCCTTGACAACAGCAACAGCTGCCCACTGTATCTGATTTGGTCATTGCTGAATGGTTCATCACAGTGTCTGGCTACTTTGGGTTTCATCTTAATGGAAAAGTAAGATTGTTTTGATGAATTTAGGAAAAGGCGCACTCTGGGAGGTGTGGAAGATGGCATGCTCTCTACAGTAACTAGGGTCCACAGCTAACGTCTTTAAGCTCTCTTAAGAACAACTTTCACCGTCTAGTTGCAACACATGATATCTCAATTTTCGGCTTGTCATGCAAGCAGTTAATAATTAATGAAATTTAGCAAGAGTCTGTCTTGATAAGATATCTCTGATCTACTGTGAGTTGCATGTTCTGATCATTTGAGTTCATCTTACGTTTTGAAAGTTTTAATAGCAGTTTCTTCCAAGTTGGTAATTTCTAGTATCTCCACCACGTTTTCTGTCAAGTCATCCTTTCAGCTCTTTAAGTCAGAAGCATCTCTTAGAAAACTTCCATTTGACCTCAGACTTACAAATCCTTACTCTGTTCCTCTTTCTGAGGAGGTGCTTCCCATTTGTATGCTCGTCCTTACCCTGTTTGTATGTTCCGTGCACCGTTGTGTGGTTCATTGTCCTGATCTTTCAGCAAACTCAGTATCTCTTCCCATGGCTTTGTTTCTTGTCCTTTTCCTCCATTATCCATTATTACCAAGTAGAATAAAACTTAAAAACATTTCAAAAGTTTGAGGCAGCTCTGACCCACAGAGGTCAGGGTAGGAACTCATCACGTGTTTCACTTTGCGGATTCTGACCCATGAAAACTGTACCGCATCCGTTACCTCTGTAATAATGCTGCTTATGTCTTTATTTTAAAGATGGCCCGTATGGGATTTTTGCTGGAAGAGATGCATCCCGAGGTCTTGCCACTTTCTGCCTGGATAAGGAGGCTTTGAGGGATGACTATGATGACCTCTCTGATCTCGACGCTACACAGCAAGAGACCTTGATGAACTGGGAGTCACAATTCACTTGTAAGCGATTTTAAACCTATTTACAAAGCAGTAGCTAACTAGTGTGTAGTAAGGGAAGCAATGGTTAAAAGACTGTTACCAGCTGGAGGCATTGGTCTAGAAACTTGAGTTAATACCTCAGTATTACTAGAATTACCGTTACTCGAAAGAATTAAGAGAAATGTCAGGTTTTCCTTCTGCGTTCTCCCTCCCCGTGGTCTTTACAGAACCACAGGAGAGATGCAAGCTCTCTGTCATAGGATAAGATCTATAAGACCACCCAAAAGTCGACAGGAATTGGAAATTTAGAGCATGTTTTTGATGCAGTTAAGACCTTATCTATAGAGACAATTAGATTATAATGCTCCGGAAGAAAAAAAAAAAAAGCTTATGTCCCATTCAGCTTCTCAGAAATAAGAATAACGTTTGAATAATCACCTGGTGAGTTTTCTGAGTTTTGAGGACTGTTTAAACTAGGACTTTTCCCATCAGAGCTCTTGATACAACTTTTCTTTTTTACTCAAAATGGATTTTTCTGCCTGGCTTTATCAGATTCATGGACAACTGTATCCAGTGGACTTTCTCCCCCAGAAGGTGATCAGGAACGGGCAAATGCCACCTCTGCCCTTGCAAGCAGCCTGGTCACTGCCATGCCAGTGATGGCCAGAGCGGCAGAGGAAAAAAAGGCAACTTGCACACTTGAGATGTTCTAACAGTAACAGAAAGAAGTCACTTTCATAGCTGCCTTCTTTTTCTGTGCTTAGTATTACAAGTTTTAAAAAGGTAATTCCAACTGCCTTGTGTTGTGTGCCTCAACTTGCTCCTCAAAAAGGAGCAAGTCAAACCACAGTTTTATGGAAACGGATGTGTTGACCTTGTACCAGGGCATGCCCACTGGTATGTTTGGGGTTTTTTTCTCCTATTGTGTGTCCTGTTGATGAAAAATAATTCCTCCATATCTCATGATGCCTTTTAGGCAAGTGAACACCAAAGGGATTATTTCTACTCAGATAAGACAAAAATAAATGTATCAGTTGTTTAAGAACTTTTATATATATATATGATGGAAGTTGCATCTACAAAAAAAGTAGTATAGTGGAAATCAAATGGTTTTTGGTTTTAAAACTGGTATTTGGTATTAAGGATTTACTATTGCTAGCTGGAATGGAGCTTTCCTCCACATAATGTCATTAGAATGTCCCAGTCCTGACCTGATGTGCCCCTACTATTTTGGTGCTCTTCTTGTCTTAATCAAGACTGTTAATCATGCCACACTGAATGGCTGTTCTATGATGCTAACAAGTGTGTCACAGAAACCAGAACTGTGCTACCAAAGATCTGACCTAAACTAGTGTTTAAATGTACCTTTTCAAGAGTCTGGCCATCAGGGCTGCCAGTGAACTGCACTCTTTTTATTACTACCTTTATAGTAAATCTGGCAATTAGTTACTTTAAATTTGTATTAATTGCAACTGCAATGCTAGTCTGAAATACCTGTAGTCAGAGGCATCTTTTGCTTTGTTGAAGTTGACAGATGGGCAGCATAGCGTAGCTCTCAATTCTTACATGATATGATCTTGGCATTTTAGCATGTTCAAAAAGAGATAAAAGAAGGCAGAGGCTTAGCTGCATAATCGGATACCAGATCCATCTTTATCTTTGGGAGAAAGGATCTTTCTTCTGGCCTATTAGAGATTAATATTTTCAACATATATTACAAAAACTAAAAACCCTTGAAAGCTGAGTACGTGTCCGCATGTATATATGTGCATGTATAATACATAATGTAAATATTCTAACAATGCCATTGGTTGGAAAACTAACTTTGACATTGGCAAGAGAAATAATCCAGGATTCTGTTTCTTTAGCTGGATGAGTCCCTCGGTTTACATGTGTCTTTACATTCAGTCATCTTTTGGCTTAGGCAATAGAAGGAGAACTATGTTTACATTCACTTTGCATGTTTCTTACACTTACTACAACATTAATAGCAGTTCAGATAGTTTATTTCGGCTTTTCTCCTTCCCCCTACTGTTTGGAAAAAGTTGCTGAGAGCTGTTTTTTTATAATACAGGCATGTTGTTAAGTCAGGAAATGGACAGAAGAGTTAAAAAAGGTACATCTTCAGGGTACAATAATGACTTGGATTATTACTTTTTTCCCCCAGTTAAATATCCCTATGTTGGTAAGCTGCTGAAGGAAGGGGAGGAGCCCACTGTGTACTCCGATGAAGAGGAAAAAGATGCCCAGGATGCAAAGAAAGACTAGAGACTGCAATGGGGAACAATCTCTTTTTGAATCATCAAGGATCATTTGTAACATTCCACTTCTGATTTACACGTTGCAATAGCAGCAATTCTTACAAAAGGTCCAGAGTTCCAGTAAATTGTTCCTTTTCGAAGATTTCCTTTCCAAATTCAGTGATAAACTACTGAAGGTGTAAGTTCTTTCTTTAAACCTGCATAATCTGAAGTATGCACGAAAAATGTCTGTGCAAAAGTAAACTGCAATTTTGGCAATAAAGGACCATTACCGTTTTTCTTCTATCACTATTTAGTTCAGAGTAGGTTGAAATCCATTTTTTTAATTAACAACCTAGCACTGTGGACACAAGCACAAGAGTAACTTCACATACGCAACACAAATTCCACTAAATCTTGTTTTGTGTTAACTTCTGAAGGATCTGGGCCTTGGGTTCTAATTCCTTTAGAAAAGGGACTATATTTTATTTGTCCATGAAGCATCACACTCATTTGTGGTACACTGTAATTCAACATTGTATAAGATAATTTGGCTTTTATACATAGTGGCTTACAGATTAGAAACTACTTTTTAAAAAGATAAGAATTTTTGAGAGGATAAATCACTTTTAAATACTTAAGAGGTTAAATCACTTTAGATAAGAACTGATGAATACTTGATGTGTTCAGTCATGTACAATTATGCATGGATTAATATTATTTGTTTACTTTTAAAGCACATCTGAAGTGTTACAAAGGCTTAAATAGCGTGTAACTAGGCATCTTTAAAACCAGGTACACCACGAAGTGTGACTTGACTGGACTACTATTCACTCACTTTTCCCCTTAGTAAAACTCTTCTGTGAGTTTTAATGAAATTACATTAAGCTGGGAAGATGAGCTGCTATTGATTCTTAGGCCTAAGACTTGCTGGTATGACACGATTAACAAGTGCTCTTGTACGTGCAGCTTTAACTAGCAGAAAAATGTTACTGGTCAATGTAACTTACTCAAGTTTCCTGTACAAAATAAAATAACATGGTGTAAGCCATTTCTGTGTTGAGGCCTTTGTTGCTCTGGATCGTTGCCATTAAAAGAAACGGTACAATCTCACACATAACATGCGATGCCATACCTAGGGCACCTGACCTTTCAATTGCTTTTTACTTACTTGCTCTCTCAACTCACATCCATGCTTAATTACTAAATTTGTTGTGACTATGTAACCTCGTCTCCTACCAGCAGGGGCTGGACAAATGGATTCAACCAAGGAAAAATGTCACCGTGCTCCTTCATCATCCAGAATACTTCTGCAAAACTTTCTTAGAAATTCCAAGGAGATAACTAATGATTTGCTGATGATTCATAAATGTGTTTCTCGTCCAGGTGATTGTGCTTGGGTGCCCATCTGATCAAGTTTCCTGTATTTAGTTTCACTGCTTTGGCTGTTCAGCCGAGTTGTGACCGAGTCCTGAGTGGGAAGGTGTAAAGTAGGCAAGATTGTTTGGAAGTAGAGTGCACCGCACAACACCAACTTTCAAAAACAAGTTGACACAACGTATTTAAGTGCCTGAGACCATCTGTGCTGAGAACAAATTACCTCAGTCCTAACGCTGCCATGGCATTTTCTTTTTGTTATACCGGGCCTTCGAATGAAGAGTGTGGTTGAGCCAGACAGCCCGCATGAAGTGGTACAGTATGAACTACCTAATGAAGGTATAGAGACAAATGTAAATCTCATCATAACCTTTGTGTTGCTGTTTTATATTTTAGAGACATTTACAATCTGCAAACTACTACTAATGGTTTACCTCAAATCAGAAATGTGCTGGTTTTATTTGTTTAAGGCAGAAAATAAAATACTCTTGCATAACAGTGGTGTTATTTACTGCAACAACATGTGATACTTAATCCTCCCCCAATTTTTCAAGTTTTATATTGTCTTTCTCCAATATCTTACATTACCCAACACATAGCATGTATGTTCTAACTGAATAGCTGTGAATGAACAATATTAAAATACAGAACATGGTCATGTTGTATAATGTGCTTAGCTGTTGCAAAAACAGAGTTAGGCATATAAAGGCCCAAGTAATTGTTAACACTGAGCAAAAGCTGGAGCTTTGGAAGACTTCCATGAAGTAGAAATAGGCTGGGCTGGAACCCACCCTCCGGTGGACCCAACCATCTGACTCTTACTTCCTTGCTGAGAGGCACAGATGCATCACACCTTGGTAAGACCGCTAACTTTTTCGGAGAAAACAAATAGAATTTATTGTGAAAGGGGAAGAAGCAAGTCACAAAAGCAGTGGTTTCACGAAGCAGCAGACAGGGATTTCATTTTCTTCTAAAGTGCTGGAGAAAATGGATGGGGTTTAGCTTCATTTTTGCTCTCTGTTCATTGCAACTTGATCCCTCCCTCCAACAGCGACTGGCTGCAATGACTAAGCAAGAAGGACTGTGCCAGAGAGCTGACCGGACTGCACATTAACCAAGTGAGACACAATGGCCAACTAAGAGCAGAGATCGTCAGCAAGCTCCCTCACCTGAAGTGTCCCGACGCCCACTACGTGTCTGTCACGAAGGCGCACCTGAGGAGCTCTAGGACAAATCAGAACAATTGAGTAGCATCTCGTTTCCAACCACTTCTGACATACTGTCAACTGCTTTGTAAAGTTCAGACGTTCTTTTATCTGGGCTCTACCTGCTCGTAATCATCTTTATTAGCTCTTACTTCGTGCTGTTTGAGTTACACAACAACAAAAATATCAGTAATGAATGCTTATGCCAAGAGTTACGCAAGAGGTTTTACAAAAGGTGAGGCGTTTCTATGCTTTGCCTGGCATCTCTGGATTAAGAAGGGCTTTATATCATAATTGCTGTACTCTTGTATTTCAAGCAGATGGACTGATGTAATAACGGACATTGCGTATTTCTGCTTTTTAAACCAGCCTGGAGGATTTTGACTTCAGCATTCAGCACAGGGTACAGCCAAGAGGCCGCATATTTCCAATAGCAAAGCTCAGTGCAACAGCTCCCTGAGCAGACTTCTGCTCTCACTGGCTCCATTAGGTGACATTTTCAGATTTGATTGTGAAATCTGCCATCTCAGGGCTCTACTTCAGACATGTCAAACACCGCTTCCAAAAAAAAAAAACCCAAAAAATGTCTCAAAACAACAGCACACACCAGGCTCAAACTGAAAGGTGTGAAATTATGCCAGCAGTGTTATACCTTTCCATTGTTGAACTATGTAAATGCTGCTTTTAATGCATCTTTTCAACTTCTAAATGTTCTAGTGGTCTAAATATTCTGTAACTTTCATATTTGAGATGTGACATTTATTCCTACACTATTGAAATTTAATCTACAAAGCTACGTATTTTAAAAGTTTTAAAGCAAACTGTTAAATGTATTTTTAAATCTCAGCCTTTAGGATAATAAAATTACACTCAACAGTCCAGCATGTGAAAGGGTGGGGCTCAAATTCAGTGTGTCAATAGGAAAAGTAAAGAATTAATATTAAAACACCTGAAAACAGGTTCTGAATAACACCACGTGTAAACAAATAGGAAACTCAAAAGTTCTGTTTCAGTATGAAGATTACAGTGGTGTCTCACATGTTAAAGTCCACACACATTTTATTTACTAACAATGAGGACTTGGGAGATAGAGGATTTGCTTTATCAATTTCAATCGATAAAGGTGAACTCAAAAAGCAATTACAGAACCAGTGTATTTATTTGTTATTGAATATTGTGACATGTAGACAAAACACTGGAAATTTATACCAGAGGAAATCTTCAGTTCCTGCTCCCCTAGATTAACAAAACAAAATGCTTTCTCACCTGTAATCGAAAGGCCTGTCTCATGGGAAAAGGGGACTTATGCACACAGAACTGCCTATAGATTGACAAAGGAGGAAGTTTTGTCACCTTTAATCCACAAATATTGCATAGAGAAAACACACCCTTGATATGTCATATCAGCACAACAGAAATATTTCACACGGCCAACAAATACAGTAGTTGATCTTCATTGTAACTGTATAAAATACTAAAATGGAGAGTTAAGAGGGGCATAAATGTTCTCCAAAATAGTCAGAAAATATTTATGTCAAGAAAATAAGACCTTTTTAGATAAAAGTAATAGGTTAACAGTACTCTGGGTAGCAACCATTTGTCATTCATCACCCTGAAAAGGCACTCAACATCTGAGCGTGTAAACAGAGAACATGGATAAAAATTGGCTTAGAAGCCTGTAGGAACCGTCAGTATTGAACACTGGGGGAAAACCATGAACAATTACAATTTTTAATTACTATTTATTAGAGCAGAAGTTATAAACATGGGTAAGATTCTATGTAATGAAGGCAACATCATCACGTTAACTTAGTATATTGACATGTAATAAATAAAGCATATTAAAATGAAAACTGAAATAAACAGTGTATTGAACTTAGAACTGATCCTCTATATCTTGCTAACGGACTTTGTCCAAAAGTAGTTGTGGCTGTCTTCTGAATATAGCCAGCTGAATAAATATGGATATAGCCCAAGCTCCTAGACTGCATTTTCACATTTTCACCTACATGCAGCACAAATCTGACAACATTTGACAATTTTTCTGGAAATTATTTGTAAGCAAACTCACACTACATAGCAATCTCGTTGCGTGTGCCTTCAAAAGGGCACATTTTGAAATCCTGTGAACAAATGTTCAACCTGCATATCTCTGGGGACTGTCATTATGCTTACAAGCATTACCCTTTCACTATCTAACATTCAGAGTTTTGCTTAGACAATCATTCAGATTTCTGGAAGCACTCCATCTACGAGTTCAGTGAAATCCACCCTCCTAAAGACCAGCAAGTTTTCAGAAACACCTCTAGAATTGTAAATAGAAAACAAGTATTTTTTTCAGTGTGGGTTTTACAGACGATGGGAAATTTTTTTCATATTTGGACATCTATTACTTCCAGCAATTGAGTGTAAAAGTCCCCCACACCTTCCAGTCCCATCATTTTAACCACCTGATTGAGGATGCACTTGATATGTTTGCTCTAGGATTTATATAGCTACATTTTTTTTGCAATGACTTTTTATTACTAAATACCGTAACTCGGATATTTACATTATTCCCTACATTTAATCAGAATATAACACTCTGAGGTGTCAATCTGTAACCTTTCAAATTCTTAGCAACTGGTCCACACAGGTCTGTCTGGCCCTGGGGAAGTTTTGGTCCTCTGTTATCCAACAGGCAAACACAGATTCTGGTTTTGTGGCTCACTACATCAGTTTGATACTCTAACCAAAGCAATTACCTAAGCAAAAAAACCCCAGTGTTTCATACCTTTAATGGTCAAAGGGCTTTCTTCTCCCACTTCTATAGAAAAACTAAAAAACTACTATACAGTGGCTGTTCAGCATCCTCTTCTGGGCTCTGCTGCACAGAAAGTATCTGAGCAGGGGTTTGTCTGAATTACCTCAAGAGGAAACAGAGGGCATCCTCTGACATCAGCATCCATCTCTCTTCTCAGCATTATCTTCCTCTCATCTCCTGCAGATAAGTACATGAAAAAAGTTACTTGAAGTGAGTTTGCTGGGGTGCAGGGAGGTAAAGGGTATGGGGAAGTAGCTGTAAGGTATCCACCAACAAACTGAAAACACAGTAAAATGTGAAAGGGCTGTGAGTGACTACAGCCAGAAATGCAGCAATTAACAGACTAACCACCTAGCTGCTAAGGCCCACGACAGATACTTTGCTCTCCAATTAAGCAGACAAACACACCTCTTCAACTGCAGCTGCACAGTGTTTGTTTCCAAGCTGAACTGAACAAACTTTGACTGTAGAGAAGTCACACTCATTTTTTACGCCATGTTTATGCTTTTAAAAACTCTTCTTAACAATGCTTACCACTCATCATTTTAAGAACTGTGGCAACTAACCTCGCCTGCCAGAGACCTTAGTTCTGGTGTCCCTCTTTCTCACCTGTCCTCTGGAGGGCCTCTTGAAGCGCTGAGCCGTCATGAGGGGTAACATCTGGTGCTGCCATGGCGGTGTGAAGTGACTGGAATTTCACTTTGCTGTGGAACATTTTCTTACATTTTCTTTGTATCTTTCTGAGAGACTCCAGCTGCATGCAACTGTCCACCTCTGAAAAGCCACATTCATCAGATGAAAGATCAGAAGAAAGGTTTTTTCGCTTTTTCTTCATTTTGTGAGCATTTCTCTCCTCTTCCCCGGGTCGTCTCTCACTTTTCTGTTCTTCATGCCTTAATTTACTACTAGACCGCTTACGCAACTTTTTAAGCTTATGTTCACACTGCCTTGCCAAGCCCTCATGAACAGAATTAGAACAGAGGCTACATTTGCTGCTTTCCTTCTCTTGACCTTCCAGAGTTACATTTTTAAGATAAACCATTAATTTTCTTTCTCCAGCTCTTGCAGGCAACCAGCCTTTATTACAATTGCTGTAAATTTCTTCACACCTTTCTGTTCTCTTCATTGAGCCTCTATGTGGCTCTCTGAAGTACTCAGAATCACTGATCTCGTCCAACAAATCCTTTAATCTGCAAGCAGATCTACATGTCTTGTACGGTACAGTGTCCCCATCGATACCATCTTCTTGTCTGAACTCCTTATCACGAGTAACAGCAGTGCAATCCAAAGAATGATTCAGTCCAGTACGTGTTAAGTTATCAACAATGAATGAGTCATTTCTCTGCACTCCAAACGTTTTTGCAAACGTACCCACGTAGGTCTTGTTTTCTAACACCATGTCTATTGACTCAGGTTCCCCAACAGTGACCAGTCTATCATTATCATTGCTACAATTTCTCTTGAGGTTCTGTACAGGACTCACTGCTCTGAAGTGCTGACCGTGTTTGCTACTCAAGCTGATGTCAAAATCACTACCATCATCAGACACCACTCTCTTCCACCAGCACTTGTTCGCAGTGGCTTTTGGCTCGAAGCAAACACGTGCATAGCGTGGTGTCTGATAGTAGTTTAGTAAATAATGGATGAATTCATCAGTCTCATAAACCTTCTGCTTTTGGCAACTATCTCCATCAGACACTGCTTGCGTGTAAACTACGTTCAACCTTGGGTAGTCCCTTCCCTCGCGAGATTCGATGACCCTGCAGTCCTGAGTGACTGTAATCAGCAAAGATCCGCAGGAGCTGCAGGCGCCTCTGCCAGGCAGCCTGGCAGCACCTGGGGCTGCAGAGGGGTCAATCAAAATCGTCCTGACTACACGACCAGCAGATGCACAGAGGTTACCCACGTCTCCGTCCTCACTAAACAAGCTGCTACCTTCTTCGGTTAACAGGCACTTAAGCTCTTCCGTATGTTGCAACTCTTTGTGTGGATGGTAATGGGAGTGAATTGGTTCCTGAAGTATGTCTTTCAACGCTGCTTCAGAAAAGGAATTGTCCTCCCTTATGCCCAACGAAAGATCCACTTTTTGACTTGCCAACTGCACAAAATCCTTCAAAAAAAAAAAAAAACAAACCAAAAACAAAAAACACACAACAGAAAAAGCATTATGTACATTTATCGAACGGTATAAAGAGTGATAAACTGCAAGCTCATATGCAAGCACTCCTACAGTCAGAAGAACTATACAGATGAGGGATAAGTTGGGCTAACGTCACAGCTCAATTGTATAGGCTCACTATTCCGAAGTCAGAACTACAGATCTTTAACCATCGCATTCTCAATCAGATAAGAAAGCGGTCTTTCCAACCAATTCACCTACCTCACTGCAACTGCGTAAGAAAATATTTATTCTTTCTCTGATCACAACACCACAACCAGTATTGCATGCAAGTGGAAAATTACAACACTTTTGTAGAGCAAATATTTGATTTAGAATAAATTGCTTTGTTATATATTGTTTTAAATGGGCCCAAATACAACCAGTCTAAAGCTTTCCAAGTGGTGAAGCCAAGAAAATAGAAGCTTATCTAACACATCACCTTCATAACTAAGAAGGCAAATGACAGTTGTCACCGGGCTCTAAAACTCACACAGAATGGCAAGGGCAGCCTCTGACTTCAACTCTTAGTAAATTACAGTCCTTTAGAAATCGTTAACCTTAAGGACTGGGGAAAATACACACTTGTTAAAAGCTGCAAGCAGATTTTTCCTTAGCAAATAGTGAACACAAAGCCATGTCAGCACCCCTGAGACATGAAAACCCCTGTTTTCATTTAAAACATTTTTTCTTAGCCCAAAGCACAGAAATAAACCTTCAAACATTAATCTGTGAGCAAAAGCCTCTAATTTTTATCGCTCCTCTGCTGACTTTCCCAAGACATCAGCTGAATCCAACGGAAACACAACTGACAGTTTAGCGTTGGCCACAAAAAAGGCTCCTAGAAATGCAACTGGCATATTCTGTGTCCGCTTAATTCCGCCACTTGTGGACCTGAGACCAAAACAAGCAGAGACGGCATCATTTGCGTCCCTGCTCTGAAACTCCTGATTTGCAACGCTGGACCAAGTCCAGCCCTATTTTTACGCAGTAATGACAAGGCCTTGAACAAGCACCAAAGGCAAAGTTTCTGGGTGGAAATGCACTACCCTTGCTCTCAGGGCAAGGCTGAGAGCAGACTCGCACATCTTGGACCTCAGGCCTTCTCAGTGTTTGGTCAGTTCCAAGGCATTCTTCTGAATAGCATCAAGACATCAAATGTCTAGCGAATTATTCAAGCTGTAACAAATAGCCTTCCAAATTTAAAATATGTTTTAAAATAGTCTTACTTTCACACGGCTTAACAGCACTGTAAGCAGTCTGACAGACTCCACTCTTCTCTGAGCTAGCAGGGATTTCCTTTCTTCCCATTCAGGCATATTCTCTGGCCACTGCTGTTCTTCAGCTGGTACCTTCTGCTGCTTTGGGGGATGTTTCTCATCTCCATCTATCTGCCTTTCTTCTCTCCTCTCGAGCTTAGTTTTCTTTTTTTCTCTCTTGAACTTCTTTTCATCACCACGTCTTTTTCTAGGTAATTACCAATATGGGACAATTTAGATGACACTTGTTTTACATTTTGAGTCCTGGGGAATTGGATGCAAATCTTTGAGGTGCTAATAAAAAGCAACCAGTTGCCAAGAATCTGCATGTGGCTAACAAGAAATATTTTTTGTTAGAATACATTTAAAAAAACCCACAGCACATAGATGACATCCATCTAATTGATACACCGTCTAGAAAGTTCTTTGTCCCTTCAAATGGTTTGCATTCGAGGATTTTCTTTATAATCACTGCCAAGACAACAGATTGATCACTGGGATCCAGTTCTTAAGTTAACAAATCTCCCCTATAGATTAGCACGAAGGTCCCATTTAAGACTTATTACAACATTATTTCCACTGTTCTCAAAGCTAAAGTTGAAGCTTTGTGCTGGGTTTGGCTGGGATAGAGTTATTTTTTTTCACCATAGCTAGTATGGGGCTGTGGTTTGCTTTTGTGCTGGAAGCAGTGTTGATAACACATGGATGTTTTAGTCACTGGTGAGCAGAGCTTACACAGGGTCAAGGGCTTTTCTGCTCCTCACACCCACCAGTGAGTGGGCTGGGGGGCACAAGGGGTTGGGAGGGGACACAGCCGGGACAGCTGAGCCCAACTGACCAAGTCACCGTCACGTGTGACAGCCCGGCTGTCCTGGGGCTGGCTGAGCACCCGCCTGCCACGGGAAGCGGGGAATGAATCCCTTGGTTGGCTTTGTTTGTGTGCGCACCTTTTGCTTTACCTGCTACTGTCTTTATCTCAACCCACAAGTTTTCTCACTTTTACCATTACAACAAAGCGTGTTAGAAATATTTTTAGGAAAGTATTTGAACAATAAGGTATTAACAACGGAAGCATAGCAATGTTTTCAGAGACTTCGCATTAGAGTGACTATGCTTCGGGTGCCAAGTGTTGGGGTTTTTTAGGACATGTAGGTGTGTAACATGATTAATTACCAGTGACAGTTTAGAATGCTATCCAAACACACTATTTGCAGAATTAAAACTTCAATATACTACTATTAAACATATACAAAATTTAAGAACACTGCCCTAAAGATAACAACAATGAAAAAACAACACTTCAGAAGATGGAAAGGCAGAACAGTGTTCATCTCTAGCTTTGGACCTTCCAGTCAACTGGAGGCACCTAGAAATGTACATCACAATAATTTTACTTCAGAGCATCAAGACATTGATTTGTGATGCTGCAGCACAGAGCAACACAAAAAGCCCACATGCAGAATCTTAAGCACTCAAGAGCAATTTGAGAGCAACAGCGCTCTGATTTCACTCCAGGCCCAGAGTCATAGAATAACCCAATCTGAAAGGGACCTCAGGATGTCTCTAGTCCAATGTTTCTCATAACTCAGAGCCCTCCATCTGACACCTTACACACAGAATTATCATAATCCTTTTCTTGTCAACAGTAACATTAATTTAAAACTATATAGCATTGCTTCAAGTTTTCCAACTCCTGTTTCCTCAAAGTTCGGATTTTTACAGTAGCTGCTCTGCCTGTATTTTACTTGGTGTGAGAGAGAATAATAAATTTCAAGAAAACGGGACATTCTCTAAAAATACACTCTCACCTTTCAACCCCCTCTCTTTTTTCCCCCTTTTTCAAACGTGCTCCTGTTCTTGCAGCTTTAGTCTTTCCAGGCTTCTCTTTCTTATGGCTCCTTCACTAAAATGTCTGGTTGTATCAAAAGTCACCTGTCACAGAAGAAGCAGAAATCAGACTTATCAGTCCAGTTTGCCATGTATTTACACAAACACAGACAACCTGCTGAGCAACGGAGAGACCCCGGCTGACCACCAAACACCACTGCACTCGTGAGAATGTTTCTGTCTACCCTGGCACACCAGAACATCTCTTCTGAGGTTCGCGCTGGGTTGCCAGTCAAGCTCCAACACCCTACTCCAAAATGTCGCTTCCTGCTGTGACATCAGGGGCCGACAACCTGACATCGCACCGTCGGCCAAACCCACGCCTGGCACGCGCTTCTGGGGACCAAAGGTTCGGTATGTTCAGCAGAGCATTCCTGGCTGCAGGATTCGTGCAGTTCTGCCAAAAACAGAGTTCACTGAATCTCAGAGCAACGTATTTTGGATCAAACGCTTGCTTGCTTAAAAATCGATTAATTCTGTTGATGTGTGCTGCGTTTAATCAGCTTCAATTGCCCAGATGTGAGCACATGAAAACACTCAAGCAAATTGTATCAAGGTCTATCTACACTGAAGAAAAAAGTAATATGAAGTGTTATTTCTAGCACAGAGGTAAATTTTAAGGTCAGTTTAGAAATTACTTGCTGGGAAAAAATACCAATACAGGGTACACACTAATAAATACTGATGAAGGTAAGCTATTACGCTACTGAAATTAAGCTTACAGATTGCAAGTTTTCTTCTATAATGCTAGACTAAGCATAGCATTTAAATGGATTCATCCCTCAGCATACCAAAGCAAAAAGGTACCAAGAACAGAAAGAATACCCTTTACTAGGCAAGAACCACTTAACACAGAGCAGCTGCTGCACCTACTTCATGCTTTACAATAAGAAGCCAAGTATCTTTCAAAGAATCTTGCCAGCTCCTGAGATCATCTCCCAGTTTCAGTGCCAACCACACTGAAGATATTTACAACTTTTACCTCATCCAACAATTTTTCACAAAACCAAAACAGTAAAATGACATTTTTTGATTAAAGGACTTAAGTTTGGATACATGAACTTCATATATCACTATCTCTATACCCAAACAGGACAACCAGGAGGTTTTTTCCCCTCACATGCTGAAGTGTCAAAAGAGTTTATGGAGGGGCTTCCACTGGTTAGCAAGGGCTTCTCAGGCCTAATTTCAAGGAAAAAAGGAGTTGGCAAACCACCATCTGTGCCAGTTTCTTCCACAAAATCTCAGCAGCTGTAACAAGCAAAGGTTAATATATCTTAATTCTGTCCATACGCCTGTGCTAACTGTATTGGCTGAAGAACCCCTTCCAGGAAGGCATCTGACTCCCGTTTGAAAACACGACAGTATGAAAACCTGCCACTTCCCATGGGAAGTTTGTTCCATTCCTTAAGCACTCACCATTTGAAATAGAAGTCACTTCCAGATATTGATTCTTCATAAGCCTTCTTCTATTAGATGCAGATCCTTTTATCATCTAGGTGGTTTCGTGGGGTTTTTGTTTGGGTTTTTTTTTTTTGGTTCGTTGGTTGGTGTTTTGTTTTGTTTTGGTTGGGGTTTTGTTTAGTTTTGGTTTTATTTGGTTTTTTGCTTTTTCCTCTAACAGACTATAATCCAGGTGCCTCTCAGTCATGTTTCTTATATAAAATACATAGCTTGAGCTCTTCTTGAGAGCTCTCTCCTCTCTCACAGTCTCTCATTGCGAGGCACTTTCTCCAGCTCCTCAAGTCAGTTTTGTTGCTATGTTCTAACATTCTCCCAAGTGAAACATACAAACCCCAAACCTGTACACACTATTAATTTGGTCAGTGCCATACATAGTGAATTGACTCCTTTAAGCCTACTTTCTATTACCACTTAAGCATATTCTTCACAACACTGCAATGGAAACCCAAGCTGTTGTTAATGTACAATAACCCTTTCATAGCCTTACAGAAAAGCATGCGGATAAATCAGTAACTCTGAAATTGTTTTTCTGAATATCTGCGCAATCCTTTTTACATTGACTATGTTATCTTAGAACACCCTAAAATGTGTCACTCAAGTTCATACTTTAAAACAAAATCAGACTTTCGGGAAACATTAATAGCCTGGCAGTATCTAACCTAAAACACCCATATAGTCCATATGAGCAAAACACAAGTCATAAGAATAATTTGATCCAGAGACGCCCCTCGCATTTCCTCACAGTAGAACCATAAAATCACTTCAGTTGGAAAAAGCCCTCAGGATCACCAAGTCCAACCATAGCCTAACTCTAGCACTAAACCATGTCCCTAAGAACCTCGTCTAAATGCCCTTTAAACCCCTCCTGGGATGGTGACTCTACCACTGCCCTGGGCAGCCTGTTCCAATGGCTGACAACACTTTCCATGAAGGATTTTTTTCCTAATATCCAATCTAAACCTCCCCTGGCGCAACTTCGAGGCCATTTCCTCTTGTCTTACCAGTTGCTACTTGGGAGAGGAGACCAACCCCCTCTATGGTACAACCTCCTTTCAGGTAGTTGTAGACAGTGATAAGGTCTCCCCTCAGCTGTCTTTTCTCCAGGCTGAACAGGCCCAGCTCCCTCAGCCGCTCCTCATAAGAGTAGCGCTAGCTCAAACAGCTCTTACCATCCCCAGTTTCCCAGCTGGTCACTCATGCCAGGCCCTGAGCCATCACAAGTTTCTGAGACCATACCATCAACCAGGTCAGCAAAGAGCTCTAGCTTGGAGAGAGAAAAAAAAAAAGAAAAAGAAACTAAACATATTTTGCCAGGTTACTTTTCAGACAGCACAGCCCTTGCGCAGTTCCACCAGCAGAGCTGCAGGAGAGCTGGAAGCAGAGGGGATATGTCAGGTCTGCAGGGGTGGGTGTGCAAGAGCAGCTGTGAGCAAATGGCAACAGGGCAAGAGTTCGTACTGAACCGCAGCAGCAAAAAGTTTGTCACCCAGGGAAAAGTGTTTACGAGAAAGAGTCGCTTGGAAAGGTTTAAACAAGAGATTTAAACAGCTTTTCAACAGACAGCCCTGGTTTATTCAGCTCTGTCTGTGCAAAATTAAGTGAAACACAGAGATGATCAGAAGTGGTGCTGGTTGCCCAAACACCACGAACAAAAGGGGCATTTTCAAGGTAAAGCCACGCATTGCCACTTCGTGCTGCGTGCTTTGAGCTGGGCATGAAGGAAACCGCAAGCCAAAGGCATCTCCATGGATGCAACTGCGGCAAGGCCGCGGTCCCTCTGCTCAGCGGGAAGGCGCCCGAGCTCCGGCGGGATCCGCGGGCACCGCCCGCCACAAGGAGCCTCGGGCAGGGCCCGAGGGGCGGCTTCAGCGGGAAGCGGAGTCCGGAGGCAGCGGCAGGGCCCGGCCGGCTCTCCTGCCCCGGCTGCGAGCCCCGGGGAGGGAGCGGGGCAGCCGCCCCCTGCCGCCCCCGGGCCCTGCCCGGGCTGNGAGGGGGCGAGGGGCTGATGCTTCTCCGCCCGAGCCCACGGTCGCCGGCCCAGCCAAGCCCGACATCAACCGGCCCGGCCCGGCAGGGCCGCAGGCTCCGAGCAGCCGCACCGGAGCTGCCGGGAACCGCTCCATCCCCCGGCCCAGGCCCGGCCGACACGGAGGGGAGCGGCGACCCGCCGGCCACAGCCCGTTCCGCACGCGGGCCGTTACCCGGCAGCCGCGACCGCTTCCCCTGAGGGAGCGGGGCACCGAGCCCAGCCGCCCGCCCTGCAAGCGCCCTCCGCTGGCAGCTCCCCAGTCCCGCAGGCCGGCTGCCTTACCGCTCCGGCCGCCGCTGCAGCCGCCACCGCCGCCCACGGTTCCGGGCGCCCGTCCCGGCGCCACTCCGGGGCGGAGCTGAGCAGCGGCGGCGGGACCCGCCCCTGGGCGCGCTCGGGCCCGCCCGCTCCTCCCGCCCTCGGGAGCTGCGCTGGCGGCTGCGCCGAGCCCGCGACCCCAGGGCGGGGGGCGCTGCACCCACCGGGGCCATTTTGTAGCGGACAGACCCCGGGGGATGGGCAGCTCGGGGCTGTGCGGTGTTTGGGGATTTCACGCGTGTTTTTGAGAAACAATCGGCAAAGCGGGGCAGGGCGGAGCCCCGGGAGATGCCGGTGGCTGGTCATCGTGTGCGTGCATTGTCTTAAAAAAACCCCCAAAGAGTTACTTCTTCAGCAATTGCCTTTTCTATGTGGTGCGAAGGCTTAGTTGCAGGGGTGTGATGCAATACCATGTTTTTCTTTGTCCTGTAGCAAAAGTAGCTCATCCAACACTGCTTCATCTGAGTGATACATGTGGGAGGATTAATATCAACGATTCCCTGTTTTCACGCTGGCTTCTGTGTGTTTAACCAACAGAGCCTGTCTCTCTAAGCAGTGTGGCAGTCAGCTCCCTGCAGGGGAGCAGCTGCCAAGGGTGTCAGCGCCTCGCCAGCACGCTGTTGAGGTNCGCTGGCAGCTCCCCAGTCCCGCAGGCCGGCTGCCTTACCGCTCCGGCCGCCGCTGCAGCCGCCACCGCCGCCCACGGTTCCGGGCGCCCGTCCCGGCGCCACTCCGGGGCGGAGCTGAGCAGCGGCGGCGGGACCCGCCCCTGGGCGCGCTCGGGCCCGCCCGCTCCTCCCGCCCTCGGGAGCTGCGCTGGCGGCTGCGCCGAGCCCGCGACCCCAGGGCGGGGGGCGCTGCACCCACCGGGGCCATTTTGTAGCGGACAGACCCCGGGGGATGGGCAGCTCGGGGCTGTGCGGTGTTTGGGGATTTCACGCGTGTTTTTGAGAAACAATCGGCAAAGCGGGGCAGGGCGGAGCCCCGGGAGATGCCGGTGGCTGGTCATCGTGTGCGTGCATTGTCTTAAAAAAACCCCCAAAGAGTTACTTCTTCAGCAATTGCCTTTTCTATGTGGTGCGAAGGCTTAGTTGCAGGGGTGTGATGCAATACCATGTTTTTCTTTGTCCTGTAGCAAAAGTAGCTCATCCAGCACTGCTTCATCTGAGTGATACATGTGGGAGGATTAATATCAACGATTCCCTGTTTTCACGCTGGCTTCTGTGTGTTTAACCAACAGAGCCTGTCTCTCTAAGCAGTGTGGCAGTCAGCTCCCTGCAGGGGAGCAGCTGCCAAGGGTGTCAGCGCCTCGCCAGCACGCTGTTGAGGTCCCGTCTGCATTGTTCGCACTTGTTCTCCCTTTAAGGTTGCCAATGGACTTCGATTTAGAGCAGTCATTCACGCAAATACCCCCTCAGTTTTCAGTGGTTTTTTGCTTCTTGCAATCTTCCAAACACAAGTGTGAGGCATGTTTTATATCCTTTCTCCCCCTTCTTAAAAACAGATA
The DNA here is from genome assembly GCA_013399365.1 of Pampusana beccarii. NCBI lineage: Eukaryota > Metazoa > Chordata > Aves > Columbiformes > Columbidae > Pampusana > Pampusana beccarii. The sequence goes on from VWYH01006864.1 coordinate 167,828, forward strand.
CGTTATGTCTTCCCTTGTGGTAGTACAGCTGTAACCACAAGGGTCAATGATCGTAGGAAACACGCAAGGCTATGACCACAGGCCGAAGTGTGAACCAAGCACTTCTTCTCTCAGATGGCCCAATTGCTATGTATGCAATTACAGCCTAAGAACAATTGTTACACCTATATTTACTGCAGGACTGGCCCAGCGGCACCTGTCAAAACAGCCATGAGTGATTGAGAGGCAGTGATCAGGAATGCAGCCATGTCAGAAGAGATGCAGCAAGATGCTGTGGAGTGTGCTACGCAGGCCTTGGAGAAGTACAACATTGAGAAGGACATTGCTGCTCACATAAAGAAGCAATCTGACAAGACATACAATCACTGTTGCTCTCACAATGCGTGATCTTTTCTCCCAGACCTGAGGTGGAACCATGAACAGTCTAGAGGTTCTGAAAGCTTTGGAAGCTCTTGCGAATGAACCTAGTTGGAGCGGCCTCAGCTGTAGCCTGGGGATTCTCTCAACTCTCTTGTCCCACACAGACTTCCATGAGGAAAGGCACATGTTAGTGAAAGATGTCTTTTCACCAAGAGGGAAGAGACTGTGATGGGACCCAAACCTGGAGAGGGTCATCTAGATGCCCTTCTGAGAGGTTGGGTCTTGGGCAAACTGGGAAAGGCTGGGCACAAGGCAACATTAGAAGGAGCCCGACGACCATTGAAGGACCATGTGGAAGGAAAACATCCACCGTCAGCTGATCTGAGGAGTCCTGAAAATATTTTGAAGCATGGAGACAAAACAACTGTAGATACTATGCTGTAGCATCACAAGCCAGAAGACATGCAGGAGGAGAAGGACCAAATTGAAGCAGTTCGTAGAGCCATCTCCTAACCAGAACCGATTCCAGAAGTTCTTACCCTTGTCAGTGGCTTTTTTATTTTTTAAGTTTTTTTTAATGTCTAGTTTTATTTTGGCTGGTCCCTTTCCACAGGAGAAAAAATAGAAACAGCCAAACTCACACCAACCACCATCTTCTGCATGGATTAGATTGTGCTGTGGAAAGCTGAGGTCATCTGCCGATTCATTTTATCAGCCAGAGCAAGTACATAAAAACTCAACCAAAAAAATGAGTAATGAAAATGGGAAGACTGGATGGAAAAAATGCGTGCTCAGGAAGAATCTTAAGCTGAGGCTTGTCTTGTGCAGATGAGATAGAAAGGCAAACCTGTGCTCCAGATTCCCTTACCACCCGTCCCGAGGCCCTGAAGTCTCTTTTGATGAGCCTTGGACTAAACGTTGCGACTTCATCACCACCCACGTGAAGACCAGTAACAGGCGCTATTCTGAGGGCCATACCAGCTGGGAAGTTTCCTAGTGATGTCCTTAACCTGGGCCCCAGGCAGGCAACAGACTTCCCTAAGAGGAGGGTCTGTCCGGCATATTGGACCCTCTGTTGCCTCAGAAGGGGGTTCTGCTTCCTTGTGGGTTTCCTAGAAGGAGTTCTTGGCCCGGCTGCAGCTCAGACCTTCACCTCCTTTGGAGTTTGCACCAAACTGCTGCTGGTTTGGCTGGGGGGGGGTCAAGTGCATCCATCACCTCGTGCATCTGACATGGTGGTGGAGCACATCGTGTGTTCGCCTTCATCTGTGCCCCGCTCGCTCTGTTCCACACAGGCCTGGTCCTGTGGTGGCCGCAAAAACGACAACGATGAGTGATTGAGAGGCAGTGATCAGGAATGCAGCCATGTCAGAAGAGATGCAGCAAGATGCTGTGGAGTGTGCTACTCAGGCCCTGGAGAAGTACAACATTGAGAAGGACATTGCTGCTCACATAAAGAAGCAATTTGACAAGAAGTACAGTCCCACCTGGCACTGTGTCATGGGAAGGAACATTGGCAGCTACGTGACTCGTGAGACCAAGCACTTCATCTCCTTCTACCTCGGCCAAGTCGCTGTTGTTCTTTTCAAGGCTGGTTAGAACCAAGGCCCGTTACTGAAACTTGCATCCAGTTCCCAGACTGTGTGCCGACTCCTCTGACAGTTACCGCAGCCTTCCTGAGGACACAGGCCTTGATCTCCACGGCCTGTTCACCCGCACTGTTGGCAGCGCTTCTGGCTGGAGCTCCCCTGCCTGATCCCTGAGCCGTGGGGGTGGTCGCCGTTGCTCTTGTCCCCAGCTTTATATGCTGAGCATGATGTCATGTGGTATGAGATATCCCTTTGGGCAGTTGGGCTCAGCTGTCCCAGCTTGGTCTCCTCCCAACTGCTAGTGGGTGGTGTGAGGAGCAGAAAAGGCCTTGACTCTGTGTAAGCTTAGGACAGAATTAGAGACTGAACAATTTTAAATCTGGAAGGGTATTTTTACAGCTTGAATAATTCATTAGACATTTGATGTCTTGATGCTATTCAGAAGAATGCCTTGGAACTGACCAAACACTGAGAAGGCCTGAGGCCCAAGTCGTGTGACAGTCTGCTCTCAGCCTTGCCCTGAGAGCAAGGGTAGCGCATTTCCACCCAGAAACTCTGCCTTTGGTGCTTGTTCAAGGCCTTGTCGTTACTGCGTAAAAATAGGGCTGGACTTGGTCCAGCGTTGCAAATCAGGAGTTTCAGAGCAGGGACGCAAATGATGCCGTCTCTGCTTGTTTTGGTCTCAGGTCCACAAGTGGCGGAATTAAGCGGACACAGAATATGCCAGTTGCATTTCTAGGAGCCTTTTTTGTGGCCAACGCTAAACTGTCAGTTGTGTTTCCGTTGGATTCAGCTGATGTCTTGGGAAAGTCAGCAGAGGAGCGATAAAAATTAGAGGCTTTTGCTCACAGATTAATGTTTGAAGGTTTATTTCTGTGCTTTGGGCTAAGAAAAAATGTTTTAAATGAAAACAGGGGTTTTCATGTCTCAGGGGTGCTGACATGGCTTTGTGTTCACTATTTGCTAAGGAAAAATCTGCTTGCAGCTTTTAACAAGTGTGTATTTTCCCCAGTCCTTAAGGTTAACGATTTCTAAAGGACTGTAATTTACTAAGAGTTGAAGTCAGAGGCTGCCCTTGCCATTCTGTGTGAGTTTTAGAGCCCGGTGACAACTGTCATTTGCCTTCTTAGTTATGAAGGTGATGTGTTAGATAAGCTTCTATTTTCTTGGCTTCATCACTTGGAAAGCTTTAGACTGGTTGTATTTGGGCCCATTTAAAACAATATATAACAAAGCAATTTATTCTAAATCAAATATTTGCTCTACAAAAGTGTTGTAATTTTCCACTTGCATGCAATACTGGTTGTGGTGTTGTGATCAGAGAAAGAATAAATATTTTCTTATGCAGTTGCAGTGAGGTAGGTGAATTGGTTGGAAAGACCGCTTTCTTATCTGATTGAGAATGCAGCTTTCTGCGATGGTTAAAGATCTGATGGCGTTTTGTTTTTTCATGTCACTGTTACACGTGATGGAGCCCGGCTGTCCTGGGGATGGCTGAACACCTGCCTGCTGTGGGAAGTGGTGAATTAATCCCTTGGTTGGCTTTGCTTGTGCACTCAGCTTTTGCTTTACCTCTCAAACTGTCTTTATCTCAACACATGAGTTTTCTTAGCTTTATCCTTCCGATTCTCTCCCCTATCCCACTGAGTGAGTGAGCAAGCGGCTGCATGGGGCTGAGTTGCCAGCTGGGTTTAAACCATCACAAGCTGTCACTACTTTTTGGAAAACTTGTCCTGTAGAAAGCAGATCTACTAAACAACCAATGTGACATGTCACAGAAACCTCCAGAAAATTCAAGGAACAAAGCATCCACACAAGTAAGTGTTTAAAAATATTTTTTAAGAAAGTACCTTCTTGTGGAGGAATAGCAATGCTTCCAGAGACTTAGCATTAGAGTTGCTGTGCTCCACATGCCAACTGTTGGGGTTTTTTAAGACATGTAGGTGTGTAACATGATTAATTACTAGTGACAGTTTAGGATGTCACCCAAACACATTAGTTACCGAATTAAAATGTCAATATGCTGCTATTATTTATATATGAAATTTAAGAACACTGCCCTAAAGATGACAAGGGAAAAAATAGCACATGAACAAAGCTTCAACTAATTGACCTTGTAAATTTTGTCAATTATGTTCACTCAGTTCCTCACTTTCAGCGTCAAAACACAGGGTTTCAGCAGCACAACTCACTCGTTAGCAAGCATTCTTGGTTAGTAATGCTGGAAGTAACCAGTACCCAATGGATGTCTTTGATCACTGTGGAAAGACGTTGAGTTTTAAGGCAAAGGAAAGCGTCCTGAAGGCACCTAGGCACGGTTGTGAATTTCTGTTTTGTTGTTGTTCTTTCATGCTACATAAATGCAAATAATGTAATACTACGTGAATGTGAACAGAGGCCGCAAGCGCTGGGGGTTCCCGCCGTTCGGGCTGCGGCGGCAGAGCGCGCAGGGCCCGGCCGGGGCACGTGGCAGCGCGGGAAACACCCCGGGGAGGCGGCGCAGAGCGCGGGCCCGCGTTCTCCCTTCCGCCTGGAGACACGGCGGCGGGGCGGGGTCCGGCACAGCCCCTGCGGGCGGAGCCCCGCGGCCCATCGGGCGGTGNGGACGGGCGGGTGACCGGCCTGCAGCGGCTGTGCTGCGCCGGGCTGGCGGGCGCGCTGAGCCTCAGCCTGACGGCGCCGCTGGAGCTGCTGACGGTGCTGGCGCAGGTGGGCACCTGGCACTGCCGGCGGGGGCTGCGCGGCGCCGGGCACAGCCTGTGCCGTGCCGAGGGCGTGCGGGCCCTCTGGAAGGGGAACCTGACCGCCTGCCTGCGCCTCTTCCCCTACAGCGCGCTGCAGCTCGCCGCGTCCCGCCGGTAAGCGAGCGGCGCGGCCGGGCCGGGTCCGCGGGGTCGGTGCGCTCTGCTCCGGGCTCGCGTGTGTCACAGCAGAGGAGGGTGCACAGCGCAGAGCCCGGTCCGCAGGGACACCTCGGTGTCTCTCAGCTGGATGGGTAGCCGGTTGTGTGTCTCTTTGCTCAAAGACATGCACTCTGGATAATAACTTCGCCATTTAATTTATTTAGTTTATCAGGCGCATAGCAGCTCTCAGGCCCTGGTGGTGCGCCAGCAACTGCTTAGTAAGTCAGAGGTGTTCATCAAGTGGTGAAGGGTTGATGGTCTGTTGAAGCTGCTCAGCCAGATTCCTTTAGAAATGAAGTGCTGCCTACGGATGTGACTGCGACATCTGTTCCTTGCAGCCAGTCTATTTTGTTTGCGTGCTTTCAAGTATTTATATTATCTGAATCAGAATAACAGCAGAGTCGTTATTCAAATCTTTTACCCTATCATGCAGAGGTTGTTGTGCGAATTTGAAAAGAGTTGAAGTCGATATGTGCCATCTTTTTTTTTAAGATCCTGTTTTTGATAGCAGATGTTGAGTTCAGGTAAACACTGGAAGGACTGCAGCAGGATCAATGTTAAGCTCTGCCGACCCGCTCTCCTTCCTAGGATTCCCTTTTGCTGCCGGTATCTCTTAGCCCTGGACAGGAGCGTTGGCTCTTCGTACGCACCAGCGTGTTTTGCCACTTTGAGGGTTGGGTTTCTCTGATGAAGGTCAGCTGTGTGCACGGTGTGCACTTGACATTTCCACCCAGCTGGGCGGTGGGTTATTCCAGTCTGTGCTGGGTGGGGAGCAGCGTGGGCTCAGCCCACGCTGGCCAGTCCACCCCGCTGTGGGGGCTGCGGGGCTGGCCAGGGTTTGTCATTCATCTGGCTGAGCAAGAGTCGTCCTCTCACTTCTGCCTGAGCCTTTTTGGTGATGATAGATGGAGCGACCCTGGAATCGGGTGGCTTTGTTGTGACCTTCTGCTTGTAATGCTGGTCAAACAAGGGGAGGAATAATGGCAGTGGGAAGGCAGAAGCAACGGTTTAAATGTAATTTAAAGTTCACAGAAGAGTCAGTATGTTGCACCAGTATAAACCAGTTGATTTTGAGCAAAATAACTTCATTGTTCAGCTTGAAACAGCCTTTGCAAGGCTATAGTTTGTCTCTAGTTTGCACAGGGTGTTCTCAAGTGGAAGTAAGCTACCAGGAAATTAAACAAAAGCTGCATACATGTATTTTCCAGTGGGAGAATGGTGTATATAAAAGGAAGAAACACAAAATGAGAGAAATGTGACCCGGTGACTTAAGTAAATAATAACGCCAATTGCAGGAGGCCCCAGGCTGATCCCAGGAGTGGTGGGTGGTGCGGGGCGAGCTGGGGAGGGGGTTTAGGTGCCTGTGGTTACCGTGCACAGAATCTGTCTTTCCGTGGCAGTTTTAAATGTTATCTGGGTAGTGCCTGCAGACACGCCACCGCCCTCCCCACGCCTTTGTACACACACAGGAAAATCAGGCTGTGTTGCTTTAGGGACCATACAAGACACACAGAAAAAACAGTTTGTGCCCTTTTGCTTCTGCTTGGCTGGTCTTTCTGCTCTGGGCTCTCTGCAGGGCATGAGACACGCAGATGCAGGGATCAGTCATGCGGTAGAAAATGCACGCTTGTGAAGAAACATCAGCTGAGCAAGCAGTGACTTGTAAATCTTTGAAAATTAATTTGTTCTGGACATGGTAATACCGTGTAGTTTAAATGTAAATCTGCTATTTAGGCAGTTTAGTTAATGCTTCCAAAATATAATAGTTTCTTTACCTCTAGCTAGGATTCTCCTCTCAAGTCTTTTTACTTGTTTCTTGCTGCTTCCATGACACTTCTCCCTGACTTAGAGTGTCTTGTGCACGCAGAAAAGTCCTGCTGTGCATCACAAATGCACAAATTGTAGGTTAGCCTTTAAAACTCTGTGCTTCAATTCAAAATTTCAAATTTAGACTTAACCTCCTGAGCGTAATAGAGCCTGAACGTGAGTCTTCTCTAGAGCAGTATCCCTGTGGACCTTTCTGTCCCAACATAAGCAGCAGGGGAAGGTTCAGTTGTTCTCAGCAGTCTGCAGTGATGTTATCTATGTATTCTCACATGATAACTTTGGCGGGGACGGTTAGACCGATGTCTCTAACTGATGACTGATGAGCACAGAATTTCTTGCAGACATGTTCTAAATCGTGGTAATTTTCATCCTGTAGGTGGAATCGTAAATGAGGATTGGGTGGTCAAAAAATTACTTTGAAGTCTCTTGCAAAGCAAACAAGTGAATAATTTGAGCAATTAGTCTCCGTATCTTTGAAGATTTTTTAGTTGTTGAATTGGTGCACTGGACCTCCAGCATGGTACTGCAACTCAAGCTACGTGAGCTTAGTCTGTGCTGGGAACTGTGGTGCAAGCAGAGCTGTGCAAGCTGCCTCTCAGAAAGCTCTTTTGGCTCCTGGAAGTGTCTCATCTCAGTAACACTAAAAGCAAATTGCTTTTGCAGAGTTATATATTCTAGTCTCTGACTTAGTTGTTAACGACAACTTCCGTGCAGAGCAGATTTACCCAACATCTCTTTGGGGTCTTAGGCATGCTTTTTGGACTCTGCTCATGTTTGCCCATTCACATGTTCTGTTTCACAGAGGTTCTGATGCCTGTGTGGTGTTATATATAGTAAGGTCTTGTGTTAAATACATGTTAAAGTTTTAACTCCTGCTGCTGAAGGCGCTTGTGGGCAGATAAACAATTACATCAAGAATAATCTGCCTTATTTTTTCATGTGTTTCGTTTGTGCTGTCATTAATAATACCTCTTCTATGTGTTTACTTTAGGCTTGTTATCCTTTTCACGGATGAGTTGGGTCATATTTCCCACTGGAGAGCCATCATGGCAGGAAGCCTGGCTGGCATGGTCGCAACCGTCGTGACTCACCCCACCGACGTAATTAAAACACGGCTCATTGTGCAAAACCGACTGGAACCATCTTACAAAGGAATTCTTCATGCTTTTTACAAAATTTATCATCAAGAAGGACTCCTTGCACTCTACCGTGGTGTTTCACCAGCTATATTAGGTAAAATAATAATTGGGGAAAATCACCTCATTGTGCATTGTCTACTGCAGCTATGTAGTGTGTTTGCTCACTTGATTTCAAAAGTAAATAGTAACATTGTTCTGTAAAAGGTATGTAGATTTACAAGGCACAACAATACTAATTACCTCTGTTGCAGCTTTATTGCTTCAAATTATGGCCAAGTACATAGCATTTTATGTATGGTTAAGTGTTCCAAAAATACCCTTTTCCTTCTTTTTGAGATTATCTAGTTGTGCTTGGATGCAAGATTTCTACCACTTAACTCCTAAAAAAATATCTATAAGTATGTACAGAGTTTGTAATTCCTACCTAGGTATGAGAGTGTCCCCTAGCTGTTCAGTGAAAACAGTATGAGCAGAAATGTATAACTGATGTGAAAAGTGAAGATTAGTGATATTCTCTCTTCACATGAAATTACTTTTAAATAATTTATTTACTCTCTATACCTTTTAGAAATGCCATTAACTTTCAGTCCACGTTTCCACGAATGACATTATAAAAAAGCAGAATAATAGTAATGCATAATCCCACTATAAAATTGATGAGAGTGTGAGACAACCAAAAGAGGACAGAAATATCTCTCATCCACTTGAGTGGAGAGGCAGCTCTGCACTACTGCTGGGGTTGGGTTGGGCTGGAGAAGGAGTTTGTCACAAGAGAGATCACCTGGAAAAGGAACTGACTTGTCACAAGACTAAAGCAGTTAATAATTCTGACAACATGCACATTTTAGTATGTAAATATATGTCGGTACATCTACCTGCTACAACATGGGTGTTTGGTGGCAAACCAGTGACTAAAGACCTTCAAAATCTTGATCTTTCTTAGTGTACACTATGTTGATGTAAACCTTCTGTCTGGTTTGCTTTCTAGGTGCGGTCCCATTTTCTGCGGGCTCATTCTTTGTTTACATCAATCTGGACAAAATCTGGCGAGAACCCATAGTTCGTTTCACTCCTCTCCAGAACTTCATAAACGGCTGTGTTGCAGCTGGCGTGGCACAGACTCTTTCTTTCCCCTTTGAGACTGTCAAGAGGAAGATGCAGGTACAGAACATTTGTGTTACTGGTCCTTTGTTATAGGTCCTTGTTGCAGGAGCTCCAGACAAGACCAGCCTGGTGATCATAAGTGTCATTTTGTTTCTCTTACCAGGTAGCTAGAGGCTTTGATTTAGGTTGGTTGTTTTTTATTTTGTTTGTTGGGTTTGTTTTGGGTTTTTTTTAAGTCTGAAAATTATTATTGCAAGTGTGTTGTTATGCTTTCAAGGTGAGTTCAAGTACTATTATGAAATATATGTATAATCTCAGACTCTGTGTCTTTAGCTTTATTTCTTCTTTTCATAGCAATTCCATGAAATTTTCACAGTTCAGAACGGGCAAACCTGTGGAATACAGGCATTCGGTTCCCTCGGTGGTAGGCAGGGTGAATGAGATCTGTGTCATTTTCAGAGCCTGTGTGTCTGCCATTTATGCCTGGCATACTTACTGGCAACCACAAGAGACTTGCACAGCAGGTAGTGAAGGGTGAGGACTATTCTCGTTCTTATTTCTCACTGCTCTGTTTAATAAGTGACTTCCCAGTTGGTGGTGCTGCTGCTTTCCTGGAGCATCAGCAGCATGAGAGTTACTGTATCAAGTTACTTCATCAAACTACTTTATCATTTTATATAGTCTTGCTGATCCTTGCTCCTGGAATTTTAGTAATAATGATTTAAAAAAAAAAAACCAAACAAATAAAAAACCACATCACCCCACAGCTTCCATAGTTCTTTTTATTATGTTGACTTTTAATTAGAACATCATCAGCAGAGTGACAGTGAATAGCTGTCATTATCTGGTGGCTCTCTGGCTGCAGCAAATGAGTTTGTTCTTTCAGCCTGGTTCGTAGGACTGCAGATTTAGGGAAAGCTTTTGTGATCTTACCAAAAAAGCAGTCATTTTGTGTGGCATCGTTATATAGATCCCCTTCCCCTCCTCAAGTGATAGTCTGGTTGATAAGTCACAAGCCAGGAAGAGGTCAGTGGAACTGTGAATTCCCCTCACATGATCCCCAGATTCCCTTTTTCAGACAGAGCTTAGATCTGGTGACACAGAAGCCTTCATTGCCCTCTCTTCATCTCGTAACATGGGACTTCAGCAGGAGAAGCAATGCCTTTTATTAGACCAGCTCGTGTAGCTGGTATGTCCAGAAGCCAGGCTTTAAGCTGAGGCCTTTCATCAGTTATCTCATAAAAGTCGCGGATCAGAAAGAGATTTTGAGTATGAAAACTTGGTCATTTTTTCCAGCTGTATCAGTAGATCTAAGAAACACAGTTACTCCGTACAAGTCTTTTTCTTTATGTCGTTAGGCTCACAGCAACACTGTTGTCCTAAAGAATAAAGAAAAAAAGGCATTTACCTGGATTTCTTCTTTAATATTTTCTATCTACACATCAGTTACTGAACATTCAGTTTTTGTAACCATGTCAGAAGTAACCTTCGGTTGTAAGTGGTGTGATGTCATGTTCTGTGCTCAGCTTTGTCTCGACAGGCAAGTAGAGAAGTGGAACAGGCCCATCCTTCATTTTCCTGCCACTAGGCTGTACTCTTTCACCAAAGGGATGCTTAAAACATCTGATTGGCACTTCTAGAATAAGAAGGGAACTGGATATATTTCCGGAATATATAGGGAATGGATATGCTAAAACCACTTTGGACAGAAAAAAGGCTCAGCAACAGAGAGGTTTTTTTCCTCATAGATGCGTTGCAACAACTGCATAGTGATTTTCTAGACTTACAGAGACACCTCCTATTCAGTGATTTATTCTGAAGGCAGGGGTAAGGCAAAGATGTTTGAAAAGAACTAGCTGCCTTGGTGTGAAAGCCCATAATTTGTTTGGTACTGGAAATTACATAAGTCGCAGTGGCTTGTCCAGAAAAGAGACCTGTTGAAAAATGCACCCAAGCTGATACTAAGAGCTCACTGGAACTCATGCAGGGTCATCCGGGTTTATTTTTCACAGTAAGCACCAAGGTATAGCCCAGCCTTGTGGCGATAAGGTCTGCTTTGTGCTTACTTGCTGGTCTGTTGAGTTTGGAGGGTGGTGATCAGAAGAGAGAAATGTCTAGGACAGCACCAGAAAAGGTGTCATGCAAAGGGACCTAGAAAGGGAGAGAATAAAGGGGAAGACAGAGCTTCAAGACATTTCAACGTTCTGTAGAAAACAGGAGCAGATACTTCTGATCACAGTTTTTCTCAGACATCATGTTCTGATCAGCCTTCATTGAGCGATTCATCTTCCTAGCTGATAAAAAGAAAAACTGAGGTGTACCAAAGCCTTCAGCTGCCCCCAGACCGGTGTGAGAGCTCTACAGTGCACATAGGGAAATGCTGGCTTTGTTTTGAAGCTGTGAACGCTGGTGTTGTGTATGACGAGTAACCCAGCACATTGCAGCGGTCAGTATCAAATCCTCTCCCTTCCCTTCTGTCCCGCCAATCTGGCAGATGGAGGTTGTATATTGCCAAAATGACTTTTCCAGTGAGCCTGTTTGTGATGGGGAACCAGGGAATTGTAAGGCAACCTCAGGAGCTTCAAAAGCTGAGAAACTAGGACACAAGGCTGCCTTCTCTGATTCTGAGATGGAGTACAAGCCTGAGACCAGAACATCCAGTTTGGGTCTTTACCTGACAGCTAGGCAGTCTTGGACAAGTTAGCTCCATCCATCTCCTCATCTAGACAATGCTTGGATTGTTTGCACAGACTAGAAAATGAATTCTTTTGTGGGAGGAAGGATAAGGTGTTATATTTAATCTCAGTTGTAATAATTTTGTTTCCTCCTTTCTCATTTTACATATCTGAATCCTACACTGCTGACGTCAGCAGCCTCTGTCACTGACATCTGTGGGAGTAGGAGCTGATTGTCAGCGAACAATCCTTCCTCTGGTTTTAGTGATGATTTATGATGTCAGATTTGCTCTGTAACCATGGCTTCTTCCCCCTCTGCTATTAGAATTATCTTTATCGTGTTTACTTTTTTTTTTTTTAACCGAGATTCTGTGTTTGCTAAATACACTTGAATGTTTTTCTTCAAATAAATGGTAATTAATACGAGTGAGTCTTACTGAATGTGACTCCTCTATGTTGTGCTTATCCTAATTTTATTCCTTTGTTTTCCTTTTTTCACTTTGCTCCTGATTGGCATGTTAGAGAATTAAGAGGTACTGTATGCATGTTTCAGCATGGAAATACGGCTTTTGTTGTGCATCTGTAGATGGGCATTAGTGAAGGAGAGGGTTGTTCAGAAGGGTGTTCTATATGAAATGCTTTCCTGACTCACTGTTATGCTGTATCAGTTTCTGAACAAAGACATACTCATCTTTATATCCTTCTGCCTGTTATTCTTGGCTTTCCTTCCTTACCTCACAATATCATGTTCTTTGTTAAATCCAGTATCCAAGTAATATTCAGGCACTGCACTTTTACTTTTGCTAACTTGCATACAAGAACACTTTTTAAAAATTTTTCTATTTTTTTTACCTTAAGCAGGGAAATACCTGGCTATGAATGAGTCTGGGTCTAAGGGAAGCTCTGGTAGTACGTTTCCACTCCCCTACACCATCTTTTTGCCTGTGACGACCTTCATAAGTGCGTATTGGACTGAGCTCTGGCATTTCAGTTAGGGAAGACAAATTTGGAGCTGCTGTATGGCGTACAGAAGATTATTATTGCCATACAGAAGGTTATTATTATTAGAATGACACCAGTCCCAAGCTATGTGTAGAACTGAGAATCTACAAACACGCAAATGGTCAGCGCAGAACTAATACCCGAGTTTGGCACTTCTCTCGGTGCACGTGGCCCTCGGAGGCAGGCTCACACACCCCTGGATGGCACTTCTCAGCCTGCATTCCAAGCTGACCTGTGACTTCGGTGGTTTTGTTAGGTAAAATGCACAAAGATGACTCTGAAGTTTCACAGATGCTCCCTCAGCTGCACAGTTACTCCCCACCTGCCTACATGGACAAACTGCACAGTTTGCAGAAGCTCATTCCTGTCCCCATATTTTTCTGGTATAACTTGTCTTAGTTTATGTGACCAAAACATGTCTGTAACTCTCCTTCACCAGTAAATGATACTTGGGGATGGCTTTACCATCAGACCCTTGTACTATAGAATAACCATGCTTATAGTACGCTGCAGCACTCAGCATGTTTTTGGTGTTGACTGCACAGAATCGTGAAGTTGTGAGGACATCTCTCTGAGGATAGCATTACTTAGTAGTGATCTTTCTGTTTTAAAAATCCAGGCTTTGAATTCCCTCCACTGCCATAAACAAACAGGCTCGCTGTTCTTGGTGAGTGTGGACTCTTGCCACCCATCGCCCAAGAAGTGGCCTCTTTCAGGTGACAAAAGTGAATCAGTTGAGCCTCAGCTGCCTGTAAATCTGCGATGTGTTTGGGGGTTTTGGGGGGTTGTGTTGTTTTGTGTTTTTTGGGGTTTTTTTGTTCTTTGGAACACAAGATGCTCTGCAAATGAAAGCTGTTGTAAATGATGTAAATGCTACGAGTTCTTGGTACGCTGGAGAAAGCTAAGCAGTCATTCCCTTCCTGAAGTAGCCTGTTTAAAGTAAATGCAATCTTGTGCCCTGTTGGCCCATTTCTAGTCTGAAGTCGGTTAAAGGAGATACTGAAGTCTTCCTTTCAAAGTGGTGCTGTTATTTAAGGATTTATTTTAAAATAGTCCCCTATGTTCCTTGCATGGTAAAAGTCAGTCTAGCAAGAACCCAGTGGCTGGGTTATAAACAAAGCTTTGGAAAAGAAAATGATGACTGTTTGTTAGAAAAGCGCCTCCTCCCTGCTGAAATGAGGAGACAGGGCTCCTGTGGTCCTTAAACCTGAGTGACCTGCAGAGAGGGCTGTGCGGTTGGAGATGGCCACTGGTTCTGGCGTGGCAGCCTCTGAGAGCTCTCAGGCTGCAATGTCCCTTCCCCTCGTGAGATCTGTGTTCTTGTCAGCTGGGAATATGAAAGTTATTTGAGTCGCGACCCAGTTTAAAAATAAGAAATCCTTTTTGGGTCGTGTGGTTCACATGACATCTGGAAAGCATACATGCTCTCAGGCTCGGTGCGGGGAGACCCTTTGTAGTCAACGGCATGGGAGCTTGATCCTTGAAAATTTTCAGAGATGGAGTCATTTGATCACACAGAGTGGCAAATTCCATAGTGTGAAAGCAAATAAGGAGCACTATGACTACTTTAGTCTGATTCCCGGTGGAAGTAAGGCTTATATGGTTCCTAGCTGTCTACCCTTGTCCCCAGTGACTTTTGATCCTGCTGTTCCATGTCAACTAAACGTGACAGAGGAATGGAGGTTCCAGAGATAGTAACTTACTTCAAGTTTTGTGAAAACAAGTGCACACATAGAGACAAAACTTCAAAAATATTTCAGCTGAAGGGGAGGCTGCGGTGTGAGTTCTTACTTTCTGACTTCTGTTCCCTGTGATCTCACACTCCCCTTCTTGGTGCTGGGGTTCAGGCATCGGCCAGCACCCCATGCCCTGGGTGGCACTTGGACTTGGGACCAGCCTGGCTCCTCTGGTTATTAGCAAATAGGTGACAGAGATCAGATTCCAGTATTAGTAAAATCCTTTCCTTCCTCCTCTTTTCCCCTATGTCCAAATGCTTTCAGCTACCAGCATTCTTTACCGTTTTGTGGGTGTTGCTATAAAGATATTTTATACCCCTTTCTCTGAGGCTCTTGCAGAAAAGTGCCCTACAGCTTTGGAAGTACTGGGCCCAGTGAAGGGTTGAGACAATGCCTGAAAAAAACTACCAGGTGTAACACAGGCTTTTGCCTTCTAAAAATTTGTGGGTGCTCTCTTTTTTATATCTGATTTGTTTTGATTTGGTGTAATTCCTGACCTCATCCACATAAAACCAATGGAAATATGTCCTCTGTAAAGCCCAAATCCTGTAAAACGTTTACTTTCTCCTTGGTTCCTCCACCCAGAGGTGTCGTGCAAGGGGTTTGCACTGCCTTGAGGAAAAAGACGTCTACATTCCATATCAAAGATTTCTTCATACCACAGGTGTTAAAAGCAATGAAAGCTTAGGTTCAGTGGCCAAAGAAGGATTTTGCAATAAACCGTGAAGCCTCAGGGTAAAATGGGCTTGGCAATAATGTGTTTAAAGCTGAGTCAGACTTCTGAGCAAGCAGTGAGCTGTTTTGCTCACTCGGTGCCATTGATCTCAGAAAGGTGAGATGATTTGGCCTCAGTTCAGGTTACAGAGGAAAGGACAACATGTTCCTCGAGTGCAGGAGCTGGAGGTCACAGCTCGGCTGTGCTGCCCTGCAGCCGGTCACCTCCTGATAGCTCGTCATCATCTACCTGCCTGCCTGCCCGGGTACCTCGGGTGGACGTTAACCAGGGTAAGTCAGCATTGCTGAACCACTGGCACAGACACGACAGTGAGTGCCAAGTAAGGCTGTCCTCCAGGAGGAAGGATTGATTCGCCCAAGAGAATGCGTGCTTTTTCCCCCAATGTTAATACTTATTTACATTTCAATTCTTAGTTATTTGAGTGGCATGAAACAATCTTTCAAGCATTCAACCTTCTCTTGAGTGAAATTTTTGTCGACTGTAGTGGCATTAGCTGAATAAAAACTGCAATATTTATCCTTCAGTTTCCTTTGAACTAGTTATGCTTGCCCGTTGCGTGTGTCCATATTAACCCAGACTGCAAAGACTTCTTTTTTTAGCCTCCAGATTAAGAGCATGAACTCTTGAGCTGTGTTGTAAAGTGCCTTCCTGTGCTGCCTTTTTTTTTTTTTTGATTCATCAGAATTGTAGGATACCTGAATCTGTTGAAATATTAAATAAAAAGCAATTTTGCTATATCTGCAATCAGGATAGCATGCTGCCTATGGCACCCATTCACATTTAGTCGATCTTTCATAGTCTGTGCCAACAGTACTACAAATTCAAAAAAACAAATAACTGACAAATCTTTGTACCAACAAACTTTATGAACAGGAAAGGGGGAGGAATTATATAAATTGAGAGGGATATATTTCTAAATAGGCTCAGATATGTCTAAATTGAGACAGCTGCAACCCATGATGTCCTAAAGTGCAAATGGGAATTTTTCTGTCTTCACAGCTCTGGGTACAGGCACGGATGGCCCAGCCGCTGTGCGTGCCGCTCCCGACCCCGTGGGCTCAGCTTGGTCCTCGTGTGGCTACTGTGAGCTTTGGAAAGGTGCAAGTGATGGATCTGTTGATGGGCACAATTCCCTCAGCAGCCACCGTTAACTACATCCATCCTTCAGGAGGAGAGGGGCTGGGGGAGGTCACTGAAGGGGAAAGCGGCTGTGAGATGAGTTCCCCAAATGGGACTATGTTGTTCTGGCAGTCACCTTGTGATGCAGACAAGGGTGTCTGAAGAGTCCTTAGGTAGCAATTAACTTGAGATTTGTCATGATGATTCACCCTTATTTAAATATTTTGTTTATATTAAAAATGTGAGTGCAGGTAGGTTTGGGTTTTTTTATACGTCTCTCTCTGTTGGGTTTAGATTATCAAAATAGAGCGCTAACTTTGGGGATGTCACAGTGACTTAGTAGACTTGGCCTCCAGATACTAAAAGACTCTGTTTGTGAGAGAGCAGATGGAGCCAATTCTGCATGTGGTGTGCTTTAATTTAGAGAACCCATTGAACATCAGTGGTAAAAAGATTATTAACGTAGCCCTGCTACTGCTGTGACCGACGCCTTGGCACGCTGTTAGTGCAGGAGCTGTGCTGTGTCTCCAGCCTTCTGCACTGTGAGGCAGCCGTAATGGGGGGAAGGAGTATTTAAAAACATTCATAACAAACAGGTTTTCATGCAGCAGCCCATAGTGTCAAGCGGTGTCAAAATAAGGGGATTCAAGCTGCTTAGAGGTGCATAGCATGAAATGTCTCTGTCATAAACCCGATATTTTGGGTATGAGATTAGCTGTTTGATTTGTATGTCATAGTAGACTTACGCCAAAATGGTTGAGAAACCAGTCTGATCTGTTTGGTTACTTCCATTTTCTGGCTCTGGTGCCAAAGGGCAGTTGCAAGGATTGCACTGTTGTAGACATGCTTAGATGATGCAGAACCTTCCAAAACCCACAGATTTTGTTTTCATTAAAACCAGCACCAAAGGAAACACCTTCCTAATGTTTTATTAATACATTCTAACTTTGTTTAGCTGTGTTCCAAAATACTGAAGTTTTAACTACACGCTGATACAGGCTTTAGTTTTCCTTTTGCAGTAGGTGATTCTGAGATTCTGTGAACAGTTGTTACTTAAATACTTTATATAGGGTCCTAGAAACATGCTGCTCCTGTAAAGCAAGCGTACTTCAGCCCACAGACTGAAAACTTGAAAGTGGCTGTAACCGTGGTGAACATTACTATAAATAATCTTCCAGTAAGTCTCTTAAGAGGTCAGTGTCTGTGGGCAGATTAGAAATCTGGGAGTTGACTCGCCTGTTCCTTTTTAACTGTCTTCTGGATGTGTTTACTGTGTGTAGGACCTTATCGAAACCTGCAGCGTGCCTGTCGCCTGCCTCGGTGTTGCAGGCAGGAGTCCTGTAATAGAACCCTTTGATATGTGCCCTTGCAATGTGTGCATGGGATTAAGTCAAGCTTGCGAAGTTAATTCTGGCAGGTCATGCCCTGCCTGCCACAAAGGGATTTAAAAAGGAAGGGAATCCTGCGTTAACAGCGTTCCTGCTTTCCTGAAGTGTTTTAGAAGCCTCTCCCACTTCACTGCTTGGCTGCCTATAACTTCCTTTACCGAAAAAGCTTGTGGAAACTGGCTGGCAGTCCAGAAAGCACAACAGCCTTTTGAATCCAGCTCTCCTATGACTGCTGTTGCATTTTTAAGGATACTAATGTCACCAGTGTGCTCTTCTACCCATCCCTGGTGTTAATATCACCATTCTTGCTGGAACTGCTCCCTGAAGTCCCAGTTCCAGCACTCAGCATCTTCTACAGTACAGTCCTGAGAATCTTTGTGCAGGAGTTTCTCAAGTACTGTGGATTGAGTCTCGGAAAGTTATTTTGCTCTTTCTCGCTGTTTGATTTAGCTATTGCTTTTTAAACCCTTACACTCCTTGAGTAACAGAGCCAAGCACACAGAGCACACAGCTGAGCTTTCCTTGTAGCAAATGAGCATAAGTGAACATGTACATGGCCCATGGCTACCAGACTAGCTCAGTTACCCTCAACTACCTGCAAAACTACCTCACCAGCTGCTCGCCTGCAGCCCTTGGTGGGCTTGTACAGCCTGGGCCGAAGTCTCTGTTCTTCTGTGTCTGCTCTGCTGTTGCTCCTCAACCCATAGTACAGTTTGTCCTTCTCACTGCAGCGTGGACACAGCCTCAGCAGCCAGAACCAAGTGTGCTTGCTCTTCTGTTTCAGTCAGAGTCACGGGAAGGCGGTGTGGCAGCTGGGGCCAGCCCCACTCTCTGCTCCACTTCCAGGGCTGTGAAATGCCTCTGCCCGGACCCGAGCCGCTGCCGCATGTAGAATTGATGCATTGTGCTGCTCTGGTTCGGTCGGTTTGTCTTCAGAGGGGTGGGATCTGTTTCTGGTAGTGACATGGCACGGTGCTGTGTGACATTCACACGGTGCTGTGTGAAATTACTGCTCTCTTTCGTACCTATCAGAGAGTGAATTTCTTCCATTCTTAGTTTGTATTTCAAGGCAAGAAAGCTGAACCTTTTGGGCTGACGGAAGAATCCAGATCAGTCTGTTGAAACCTGGCATTAAGTGTTCCTTATGTACCAGAATGGAGAAAATAATTGTCTTTCATTATTTTGGTTTTCCTTTGCTTGTTCTAAATCCCTCTGGGTCTCTCTTGAACAGGCACAGAGTCCCTGGCTTCCCCACTATGGAGCTGTCGATGTGCATTTCACTGGCATGGCCGACTGCTTCCGACAAACGGTGAAGAACAAAGGTGTGCTCGGGCTCTGGAGTGGGCTCACGCCCAGCCTGCTCAAGGTGAGGTTTTGTGTTCGTCCCCATCAAAGACTGTCCTGAAGTAATCCAGACACACTTTTGGACACTTGGGTTATAAAGCTTCTGACATGCCTCTGTGCTTACTAGCAATTTATAGGTGACGGAGTCCATGACAGAACACGTAGAACCTCAGGCAGGTTATAAACCAGCTTTGGAACTTGGTTTGGTCGTACTTCCCCAAATGTAAGCTTGGCTTCTAGATGTGACAACTTTGAACTTCATTTGAATGTCCTTAGAGACGGGAGTGCTGCTAACACGAGCCAGGGCATGGATGGGGGCTTGCAAGGGGTCCGCTTACAACAGCTAAACATGTTCTGCTTCTCTGCTGAGCTCCCATAATTTGATGTTGTACCGAGCTGTAAAGAAAATTGTGCTTGTATAAACCAATTCCTCAGAAGCCAAGAGCAGTGCTTTTCACCAGCTACTTAGTGGATGTGTATTGGTCACTACAACCCTTGCTGAGTTGAAAGCACAAAATGAAGCACGGCAGCTTAAACAGGAGGTAATTTAGTTTGCATAAATACATTTTTATAGTGCTGCAGTGAGGATTACCTACATGGAGTACAACAGGTCAGCTAATGAGTGGTAATTGAGTGACAACATGATTGATTGTGATGGCTCGCCCGTGCCTGGCCCTGCCTTTGCTGGTATAAAGCCACAGAGCACCAGAGCTGCTGATTCTGCATGGAGCAGAAGAAGAAAATTATTCAGTCCCTCCACTGTATGTAGAATCAATCCTACATTTCCCACAAGGATTTGCTGAGGTTGCTTAGGATTTGCTTGGGTATTTAACAAGTTGTGGTAATCTATAGGCTAGCATAGATCTCGTTCCTCGCAATATTTTTACAACTAGTTATGCACCAATAATAAACTTCTACTTTCAGCATGCTGCAGGTGCCAGCCTAGTTTGACGTGAGACTCTAATTGTATATAAACGAGCACAGCTCTAATAGCAGATCGGATCAGATTCGAAGTCCTAGAAGTTTCCTTTTTTAAAACATCTGAGCTAAGAATGCTACTAATGAGCCTAATATTGCTTTTTATCTCATGTTGCCTTTTTTTTTTTCTATTTTATCAGATTGTCCCATACTTCGGTGTTATGTTTAGCACCTTTGAATTCTGCAAGCGGGTCTGTCTGTACAGAAACGGTTATATTGAATCTCCTTTAAATTACAAGCTAACTCCTGGCGTGGACCAGAGTTTACAGCCACAAGAACTGAGAGAATTAAAGCGACTCCGAAGGGAAAATTTTGAGCCAAGGAAATCAGCTCTTGAAAACTAACATCAGAGTGTCCATTGCTGATGTGCACAATACCTTTCTTAAGGAACTTTGCAAGAAAGACACGCCGAGCTACAGGTACCAGCATCTCAGCAGATTGTGTGGTTTTGGTACTGAGACACCAGTGCCAGGAATGAAAAAAAAAAGTATCTCATTTGCTGAATGGATATGAACAATAGGAATAGCAAGCATGTATTGAAGAGAAGAGATGCAACTAGTTTGAACTGTTGGAACTTGAAATTACATTATTCTAGGTGCTTTTTAATACTGAATAGCCATTTTGAGATAAAACCGCTTGCAGAAGGGTAAGACAACTGAGATGAGAGTATAAATTTTATTTTCAAAAATATTAAGAAAATTCAAATTGATTTTTTTAAAGTAATCTGAGATACCAAGTTAGACAAAAAAATTATAAACAGACTAGAAAACATACAACATGCAAGAATTTCAACTGAAATATCCTTTTTTTTTAAGTGATACTGTGTGGACATGGCATTCTGCAGATGCAGGGTTAGTCTCAGTTCAGTCACACTCCAGAATCTACTCTTCAGTTTTTGAGACTTACTTGAGAATAATAATTTTGTATGAATCTTTAGCGTAAAGATGAAAATATGCTGCTGCAACTGTGCTTTTGCTAATTGTGCAAAATGAACTGTAATACACTGGAATGACAATCCTGCAAACTTAGGCGCATACTAGAAAATGTTCCCCCCTTTCTTCTGTGCTGTTACTCCATATGTGTGAATTATTTCAGGCTTTGAAAAATAGTTTTCCTGCAGTTCTGTAACTGAAGTATTTCCTGAAAAATGCAGTTCTTAAGTGTGTTAGGTATTTCAGAGCCACGAGCCTTGTCGTGTTGTTTTGATATTCTCAAAGCTCTATTTTTATGTGAAACTACTTTTTAGTTCCCTTGCACAGACCCAGTCCTACTGTGCTGCTCAGAACTTATGGGCAGAATAGCACCTTGCACACAACCTGCGATTTTTCCGCTTTAACTTCTGTGATCCAGGAGTCACGGACAGTTTCTGTAGATGGGAACCTCTCTGCGAGACGACGAGGTTATTGCCAGTGCCAAAGCACTCGATACACCTCTAACCAGTCTAGAGAGTTTCTGGACAGTAAAATATAGTTTTGGTGTTATACCTGAGGACCTGTGGTATTGCTCCAGTCCCTTTGTAGAAGTACAGCTGTGAAACAGCCCCATCCTTGTGCCTTCTGATAGAAAACCTTAGACCCCGTGTGCACGTGGGGAGGCGGCTCTGCCCTCTGCGGGGTGTCCCGCCGGCCTCGGGCTGCAGCAGCGCATGAACCACAACAGCTCCTCTGCACATGAACCACAACAGCTCCTCTGCACACCAGCTCTGCTCCTGCCCTGCCTGCGGCAGCCTGGGCTCAGAATAGCGTTTGCCTGCTGGCTTGCACAGCTTTTCATGTGTGGTTTCTGTATCGTGGATGTCCCTGCTGGCTGAAAAAGGAGTCAGTCTCAGAAACTGCTTGGTGAGGCCGGGTCACGGTGGGATGAGGTGGTGGCAGATCGATGCAGCAACAGTCTGCGACTGAGAGATTTACAGAAAGAGCAAGATACAGCTGAGGTCTTGCAATATCTCTCTTAATGGGCTCGGTTCTGCTGCAGTGGTGCTTCATACTGGTTTTCTTCTCAGAGAAGAAACACAAGCATTGATAGCAGAAAATTAAGATGGTAGAGAGCAGATCTGGTGTCTCATGCATCACACTGAGGCTGCAAGTGCTTTTGGCTCTGTCATCAACCTGTAGTGAAAATGTTTATCCGTGCCTCAGTTTCCCCATCTGCACAGCGCAGATAATAATACTGAGACTTATTTGAGATGTAGGAATAAGGAGAAGTGACTTGTGAGCGTGTTGGGGAGGAACGGATTCTAAAGAGTGGCCTTACCTTGTCCAAGCATACCTGTATGTTTTTTACTAATGTTGTATTTCTAAATAGATTTTAAGATTGAGTGATGGGTGTATATGGATGTCTGATCAGCTCTTCAAACCTGGTAAGAGCCAAGTGAGTCAAAAAGGTACCTCTGACTTGTTTCTGATGTGCTAATAACACCTTTGTATTATAATGTACTCCTACAGCCTATAAATCACTTACTAACCTTTTGTCAGCCAAGCCTCTACTTTGCGTAATCACATCCTTGCGTGAGAAATCCCCCAAAAGGTAAGAGCACTGAAACAAAGTGCCTCGGCAATGTAAAATGGTGTAAGATCACGAAGAACCAGCGAAGAGCAAGGCTGAATCGCAGAGATGCCTCTTATGTGGCTCAGCTGTCACTCAGGTGACATTTGGTTGCAGCCACTCAATAGAGGTGGTAGGTGGTACATGGTGGGGTCAGTCTGAGCATCTCCTCGCCGACGTACGGAATCCATATGATACCGTGAGCTCTGTGACCCCCGGAGCATCGCGTACGGGGGGTGGGGGTAGTAATGGGTGGGTCTCGAGTGGGGTTCAGTGACACTGGGCACCCAGACTTGGTCCTGTACGTGGACTCTGAGGCTCCCCCGTCTGCCCGGCCGCCTTCACGATGGCACCCGGGTGGCACGGAGGGGCTGGGGGGTCGCGGGCACGGAGGCCCCGTCACCACCACGGGAGAGTGTGGCGGGGTGCCCCCTATCCCGGGGGTGCTTCGTCGCGTGTGATCCCGCGGACCCCAGTGCTCCCGTTCCCCGGGCACACCGGCCGTGTGCCCCCGCCCGCTGCCGGGGCGGCCCCGTCCCGCTGCGCCGGCCACGCCCTCTTCCCCCAGCCAATGGGCGAGCGGGACGGGGCGGTGCGCGCGTCCGTCACTATATAAGGCGGCCATTTCGGGTGCCCGCCCCGTTACCGGCAGCACCGCCTCCCGCGCCTCGCAGTCCTCTCATCTCGCTTCGCCCGCTCTCGCCTTGCCTCGCTTCGCCTCGCCTCGCCTCGCCTCGCCCGCCGCCGCCACCCGCCATGGCCGATGCGGCCGTGTCCTTCCTTAAGGATTTCCTCGCCGGCGGGGTGGCGGCCGCCATCTCCAAAACCGCCGTGGCCCCCATCGAGAGGGTCAAGCTGCTGCTGCAGGTGAGCGCTGGGGCCGGGGCAGCCCCGGGGAGCGGAGCGGCGGGCCGGGGGCGGCGGGGGAGCGGCGCTGACGGCTGTGTGTCCCCCGCAGGTGCAGCACGCCAGCAAGCAGATCGCCGCCGACAAGCAGTACAAGGGCATCATCGACTGCGTGGTGCGCATCCCCCGGGAGCAGGGCATCCTCTCCTTCTGGCGCGGCAACCTGGCCAACGTGATCCGGTACTTCCCCACCCAGGCCCTCAACTTCGCCTTCAAGGACAAGTACAAGCAGATCTTCCTGGGCGGCGTGGACAAGCGGACCCAGTTCTGGCGGTACTTTGCCGGTAACCTGGCGTCCGGGGGTGCCGCTGGCGCGACCTCCCTGTGCTTCGTCTACCCCCTTGACTTTGCCCGAACCCGCCTGGGAGCCGATGTGGGTAAATCCACTGCCGAGCGGGAGTTCACGGGGCTCGGTGACTGCCTGATCAAAGTGTTCCGTTCGGATGGCATCAGGGGCCTGTACCAGGGCTTCAGCGTCTCTGTCCAGGGCATCATCATCTACCGAGCCTCCTACTTCGGCATCTACGACACTGCAAAGGGTGAGTTGACTGAAACGGCGCTAAAAGGGAGATGCTGGGCTGCAGCAGGCCTGCAGCGTGTTTTGGCAGATGCTGGTGGCTCACCTGCCGTTCTCATCAAAACCTCTCTCCTGCAGGAATGCTTCCAGACCCAAAGAACACCCACATCGTTATCAGCTGGATGATTGCTCAGACTGTTACTGCTGTTGCTGGTTTTGCCTCCTACCCTTTTGATACCGTTCGTCGTCGCATGATGATGCAGTCTGGCCGGAAAGGAAGTAAGTTTCTATGTCCTCATGTAGGAAGTGTCAGGCGTCCCTGAATCAAAAGCTGGTTGCGGAGCTGAGGTGAAAGCAAAGCGGCTTTCACCAAGCCGTGTAGATATCCCCTCCTCTCTGGTAAACAGCAGGGTGTGAGAGGAGCTGCAGGCACAGATGTCAGGTGGGGGGCACACACAGGTCGGTCTCCACAGCACCCCTGCAAGGCGGCATGCACAAGTGAGGTATCCGGCAGTAGGTAGGAACAGCAGAACTCGCCCAGGGATGTTGCAGACTAGTGTCTCTGGGCCAAGAAGAGACAGCCCTGGCAGCAGGTGCAGCCTGGCTGACTGTGCAATAGCTTGTGGGTCTGGAAGTGTTGATGTCAAAGCAAATGGTAGCTGCCTTCTGCTTGAACTGGTCCTTCCAGTGTCTCCTAGGGGAAATGCTGCAGCAGTGTATCTCCTGAGTGATTTTATCCTCTGACACACTAATACTGGAGAAAGTCAAGAAACAGGATGCACGTGAGGTTATGAAGCTGGCAGATGTGTCAGGCTATGTCTGTCCTGGAAGTCAGGGGTCATGAGCATCCAATTCCTAATGCTGTCTGTCTCCTGCAGCTGACATAATGTACTCCGGCACTCTTGACTGCTGGCGGAAGATTGCCCAGGACGAGGGCGCCAAGGCCTTTTTCAAAGGTGCATGGTCGAACGTACTCCGAGGAATGGGTGGTGCTTTTGTCTTAGTCCTGTATGACGAAATCAAGAAGTACACATAAGTTATTTCCTGTTGGGAAGTGACGTGTTGTAAAGTGTAGTCATGGACTTGTATGAAAACAGTCTAGTTACTCAACAGTGGCAGCTGACATTTATACGGGTTGGCATGGGGCAGGGGCAACTGCTTGCCCTGTCTTTAACAAGTCATTCCCCCTGATGGGACTCAAACACAGTTTCTATTTCAGTCACTCCTGTTTAAAGAGTTCGAAGAAATAAAAATCTGAAACCAACTTTCCGTGTGTCATGTTTGTTCTCCCTGCAGTGTGAGGGGAGCGGGGTCTCTGCGCAGTGATTGTAGAGGAGGAAGATGAACCACCTCCATCCTGCACGCCTCGTTACCCGCTAACTACCTGTGGTCTCTGGCAAGTGAACGCAGTGCAGGCTGCTGAGGAAGCTCTGCCCTGTGCAGCTGTGCTGAGTGCGAACATCTTCCTCGTGCCATGTGCAGGGTGACGGGGCCAGGACAGCACGGCCAGGCAGCTCTGCAGGGCTCCCCAAAACACCCTGCGGCCCTGCCCTGGGCGGTCACCATTACCAGGCTCCCAGGGCCCGACTCCCTCTGAGCTGGTAACCTGCCCGTAGCACAGACAGATGAATGCCAGGAAAGCCGTATTCCAGCTTCTGAACAAGCCTCAGTGTTACCCAGCACCCCAGAGACTCTGTGAGGGCACCCGCTGTGTGGGAAGGCTGGCGGGGAGGACCCCGCATTGCTCCCCAGGTACAGCTGCCATTAACACTCATGAGGCTGGATTCACCATTACTGCTTCTCTTCAGAGTTTACAAACTGCATGGTTATTTTTCACAGGTTATAAGGAACAAGGCAGCATCGCTACACACAGAGCTATTCTGACATGGTAATTTGGACTAGGTTCTTGTGAAGGTGCTTGGAAGCTGGATTGGGCTAAGCCATGACACACACTGAGGTAAGTCTGGCCTTGTGTGGCATTATGTTTGGAATATATCCCCGCCCACACTTCTGGTTCACATGCTGCTTTGTTTTGTAATACCTCTGCATCCAGACAAGTTCTTATGTACAATACAGTGCTCATCCGATTCGTTCCCCACTGTGTTGGAATGGCACGTCTCTTGGGCCGCTGCACATTTTGGACACATTTAAAATAATAAAATGAACAACAGGCACAGAGCTCACTTTCGTCACAATTTATTTGTTACACAGTTGATCTATTGTTCTAATACATTCATGGAAATCCTATACATTTGAAAACTACCAAAATAAATAGACAGGTGTCTAAGGGTGCACTGAACTCAGGAAGGCACCCAGCGAAGATTCTCCCAAAAGTAAACACTCTGCCTGGAACAACTTGCTCTAACACTGGGTCTCTAACTGCAGTTTCAGCGAAGTCTCCATGGCTGCTGAAATGATGAAAATTGGTACCAGAGTATCACTTATGACAGAGGTACTCATCCTCCAAGATGGTTGCAGCATGTTGCCCTTGAACGTTGTCTCCTGCTGTGCTTTGTTAACAGATCTGTGATAGCTCCTGGTAGCCTTCTCCTGTCTCTGAACACCCAGCAGATGTGCAGCGTTCATTTGAACTGGTTATCAATCAGGGTTCCTTTCATCTTGGCTTTCTTGGCTTCCAACTCAGCCTGATTAAGAAAATTAAGACAGAAGGAAATGATGTCTGGATATGTTTCTCTTCAGTGAGGTTTGACTTCTTGTCTGACCACTGCAAGCTTTTCACACCAGGAGGAAAACTAGCTCTGCTCACTCCCTCCTCCTCTGAGGTACAAAATGACAACCACCTTTAAAATCAAAAAAAGCCCAAGACTAACCGCACAGGAGACTATTTCATACGTTCTGTCCTCAGGTGGAAGCTGCACATTTCCCCCTGCCCTTCCATCTACCACTCTCCTGTCACAGCAGGTAAGATCAGCTGTGATGTTCTTGCCATTAATTCTTCAAGTGACCTTTCTGGTAGCAGCTGAGCTGGCAGGTCCTCCACAAAGGCCTTAGTTTGCCCTGATGCCTCATGGCAAAGACCCGCTCTGCCAAGCAGGCTTGAGAGCACAGCACGAGGGGTGCTCTGGTTGGCAAAGCCATCGCCTGGTTTCCCCTTCCTTTGTTCCTTGTCCAAGAGATCATGGAAGGTCTCTCTGCAAAAGCTCTGCTGGCTGCTCTTCAGTTAGCTCTATAGGTAATGGCATACAGTTTTAAGTTCAGGAGGACTAGAAGAACATCTCTATAAAACCTCTAAAGGACAAGTCATCTTCACAAAGCTACAAGTTACCTATGAGTGTACCAGGACCTCTCTATACTTGTAGTCCTATCTGCAAGATAGCTTTTGTGTACAAAGCAAACAGATACCAGGGATTTGTGTTCAACACTGAAAACACTCACCAACTCCTGTAGCCTTCTTTTGCTCATGCCTTTACGTTCCAGCTGTTTCTCAATCACTTTTGCATTCTGGGCATAGGAGTCTGCAATCTCCCTCTGAAACACACAAAGTCACTTTGCAACAGCAAACCCCAAAGTAACACCACCTCATCCAAATGGTGAGCTGATCCCTGGCTCTAACCAGTCTGAGACAGCTGCCCAGTTCAGATGTGACTGTCACTAGGGGCAGACAAAACTCACCGCTTCAATCTCCTCCTCCTCTTCATCAATCGTGGAGACTGTGACAGAACTGAACTTGCCCATGTCTTTTGTCCGTTTGGTCATCATCACCTGGGTGAGAAGCGAAGTATTTTGTAAATCCTTGGTAACAGTTGTGCCACTAGTTACTTCCACTTTCAAAACTTTCAAGGCTTCTCACGCAAGCCATTAAGATTACCTGAACGCTATGGGTGGCAAAGGAGAATAATCCCCAGTGATTTCTGGGCTTAGAGCTGTCATTATCAAAGTCACTAATACGCAAAAGATGAGCCAGATTTTGAGAATTACTGTACAGACTACCAATCCAACCTACTCACAAACTGAAACTTTCTGGTAACTGAGGCTACACATCAGGCACAGTCTAGATATCCAAGTTTATTTTGTGTTCCTTTAGTGCTAGGACTCCAAGCTGCAGGGATGTCTGTAAATGAAAACTCAAGGCAGACAGGGAGAAGACACCAAACTGAGTTATTGTTTAGAGGTTCTTTCTTTTTTCTCCCCTCTGGCCCCACCATTAAGTGATTTTACTCATGACACCTTTTTGGAAAGCACAGATAGTCCTTTTTACTTCTCTACAGCAGATTACCTTTTTGGGAGGTTCTTGCTTCTGTGTATATATGTTTGTTTTCCCAAAACCCTGGCCAAATTTGACCACAGCCCCATCAACAATGAATGTCACGGGAGCATTCTTCTGTTGGTGTTGATAAAAGAGCAGCAGTCCACACCTGGAAACAGAAACACATGTAGCTGTGTGGAAACGCAGATTCTGGATTCCTGTGATTACCTCACAGATTCTGAAAGTCGCTAAGGAGCTAAAAGTCGCTCACTTGCCGCACTTCTTCCTGAACTGCCGCTCGATGCCTTCTGGTCTGGGGAGAGAGGAAGAGCCGGTGAGGAGCGCCGGGCCAGCGGGCCCTGCTGCCGGGCCATGGCCCCGCCGGGCAGCGCAGCCCCCGGCCCTGGAGCGGCTCCGGGCCCAAGGCGGGCAGAGGCCGGGCCGGGCCGGGCCGTGCGCACCTGCGCAGGAACACGCACTCCTCCTCCTCGGCGTTGCAGAACTTGTGCGCGTGCTTGGCGGCGTCCATCACCCGGGCGCGGTCCCGCGGCCGCATCGGCAGCTTCTCCAGCTGGCAGTCTGCGGGGCAGCGGCGGGGCCGGGCTGGCGGCGGGGCCGGGCTGGGAACCCGCCCGGGACGGGAACCCGCCCTCCGCGCCCCGCC
>VWYH01006865.1:0-99185 GCA_013399365.1 Pampusana beccarii
TTCTGTGATTCTGTGATCTTTAAACTTCTGAGATACACGAGTTCATCAGTGGAAATCTCCAAAGGGAGTGGACATAAACCCCTAAGACGAGAGAATCAGTTTCATAACCTTGGCATGGCTTTGCCGGACAGAAAGGAGGTGAGGAAAGGAGCAGACCAAGTCGCTTTAGCTTAAGTCCTGAACTCAGATCAAAGCCAATCTGAAAACATGTAGTACAGCTTAGGACGCCAATTACATAGCTGCCTAGAGGAGCTGTACTCGCATCACATTTATGCAATTTTGCAGGGATAATTTTAGAAGTGCAATCGCCCAGTCAGTAATCCGACTTTAAAGAAGAATAAGAACAGAGAATAATAGAAAATTTCTTCTGTGAGCAAAAAAGTTTTTATAAAAAGTTTTACCAAGAAGTAAAGAAATGACTGAAATAAACAAAGGATGAAGACTACAATTTTCTTTAATTATTTTAACTAGAAATCAGTGAACTATCTTGATCTTCACACAACAGTTCCAAAGGAGATATATTTAGTAGTTACTAGAATGGGTAAGCACATTTGTTTTACCTCCTGTTGTACAGTGCATAGTGCAGAGCATTTATTGTAATCATTTTCGATCTGCTGATATTTTAATGTTACAATTGCTCTTGAGCCAACATACCTCTAACAATATAAACACATTCTACAAAAACAATCGTTTTCCTACCTTCCTGCCACTTCCAAATGGTAATGGTGTGTTCGGGGTCCAGCCCGACGGAGAGCAGCAGTTTGCCAGTGGCACTGAAACTAACTGAGCAAACGCCCTTGGAGTGGTAGCACCGCAGCACTGACAGCGTCTGTTTGTTCATTGCATCCCACACATGAATAGAAGGAGCTGTAGCTACACAAATATAAAAACACGTAATTAGTATATGCTTTGAAAAAGTCTAATGATTTGCTTATCGAAGCAGTTAATATTTTTTTAGTAAGACAAAAAAAGTGTTCTGGTCAGACGGAAAAAAAAAAAGAAAAGAAAAAAGAAAGGAGATTTTGGCCTCCCTTTGGAAACCAATTTACAGCAAACAGGATCATTAAGTAGGACTAAGAAGTTAGCGCCATTACACTACTGGAGATGAAAACTTTGCTTAACCTTTTAGCAGACTTCTGAAGCACAGCAGAAGCTCTGAAAGCAAGTTGTCTTCTCCTGTTTTTCTCCTAGTAAAACTCAGCCCAGCATGCTAACTCAAAAACCTTCATAGATACTGAGTAGATCATCAAGAAAGTAATTTCTACATGGGCTTTTGGACAACTGACAGCAACAGAGAAATTAGTTTACAGTGCAAGACCAAAATCTCCTTTTCTACAAAATGGCCATCTGTCTGAAATGCATGCTCTCTTAGGAGAACGTCAGCTGAATAATCAGCTTGCTTACTGATGCAGAAGAACTAAGGTATTTAATTTAGTTCGCATTGTCTAGACTGCAAGCTCTTGCAGTAAGAACCGTCTTTCCATGCTACTAATACACATGATTATTTCTGTTATGATGACAGCTATATTTTTTTTCCCAAATGCAACGCCTTCTCCAAAGATACGGCATCCATGTACATTTTGCAATCTCTGAATAGCATCTAGGGCATTTCCAGAACAGTAAGATTCTCTCTCAAATTTCTTTACTTCTGATCACTAGTAAATCTGACTGCAAAGTCTGGCAATTACTGGTTATTGTAATAGACTCAGATTCACATAAACTAAAATTTATTTCAGCTCCACGCTTTGTGTTACTAATCAGCTACATCTAGTCCCTCAAAGGCACACGTGATGGGAAACAGCAGGCACAGGGACTTAGGTAAAATTCTAGACACATTAAACTAAGTTTTTGTGCACAATTTCAGAGCTGTTCCAAAACAGTCTTTAGAACAATCTTCCTAATTTCTTCTGTTTCCCATTGGAATTTCACTTATGGCACCATTAGACCTGCCATTAAAACAGAAAGGGCAGGGGTTGGCAACAACCGGCACGTCTCAAGATTCTAAGTAAACACCTTGCTGTCCTTACGGAAAGTTGAGGGAAGAGAAAGCTTTATTATGGCTCTGACCTGGTTGTTCCTGTGCACCTCCTCTATAACCCTGGCCATAATTTTTCTTTCGGGTGGCAAACAGAAACTGTCACCTCGATTCCATGAATAAGAACTGACAAAATCTTTCAGAGCAAGATTTGCAGGATGGAGAATGTGGACTCTCAAGTCCTCCTACTTGATGGTGTCCCTCTAGAAGTCCCCCTGTGAAGCATTCCAGCTGCTCAATATCTGCTCTCACAAGAGGGATTTTTTAAGATGTCATCTCCTTCTGGGAGAAGTTAGATAAAGCTACCATGGG
Organism: Pampusana beccarii; assembly: GCA_013399365.1. Taxonomy (NCBI): domain Eukaryota; kingdom Metazoa; phylum Chordata; class Aves; order Columbiformes; family Columbidae; genus Pampusana; species Pampusana beccarii. Next base: position 2,348 of record VWYH01006865.1, read on the forward strand.
CTAGCCAGACAAAAAATAGCTTCAGTAAGGTGAAACAAGTCTAAACCAAGTCATCATCAAACTTCATTTGCCCTTCCAGCCTGTTACAAACATTACTGCTTCAAGAACGCCTACATCACTGTAGGCAACAGAAAACCGGAACTAGAAAAGCAAAAGTTGTCAGTAATAAAGGCGCCAAATAGCCACTGATAAATTTTAAGTGAAACTATGCAACTTCCTAATGAAGGCAGGCAGCAGCTTGGATTCCAGACTCATGGTTCCATAAAAAAGAAAAAAAAAAATAAATAAAGTGTTGGTTTCAGGCAGTGGCAACAGAATTTAGTAATATACACAAGCTCAAACTAAAGTTGCAGTAGGAAGAAGGCAGGTGAGAGGGAAAGTCTCCAGGCATTATATGCAGGACTAGAGATGTTCTTTGATATAAACAACCATATCATCACTGCTTCTTTTATACAGTTTAAAATTGTGGGAAAATGTACCTATATTCTTCCTCCCATCCTTAGAGCAAGCACAATTTGGCATATTTAAAAGAAGTCGACACAAATTAAAAATGCCACAGTACATTTGTTCTTCACAGAACAAGCTTTAGATCCTCATGAAGACTATTATACTTTCTAGGTACAAATGAACACACATTTATGCATCTCTGAAGATGTGTCACAAGACAATTATGGCTACTCAACAATGAACCCACTCACACATGATGGTGATGAATTTTTAAGATTACAGCTGAAAAAACAACATATTAATAAAAAATAGCTCAGTCAAGACTGTCAAAGACCCAGAATGATAGAGAAAAAAATAAACTGATGTCATACCAAGCATTTTGAATCAGTGGTAATAACTGCATGACAATCATACATAGATGTGAAAGGTGATTGTTTTTTTCACTCAGTCACCTAGGCCTCCTCAATGGAATTTACTTTAGAAATGCATATTAAAAATTATCTTCAATTGAGTGTCTAAAATAAATGTTAATTGTCAGCCCCAACATGTCTATAAAACCTGCAAGTGTACATAGGAATCTACAGTAGCAGTAAGGATTAGAACTCACTAATCACTGGACAGCAAGAAGGGAATATGTTACAACAAAAGTAGTTTTTAAGTGTGTTCTAACATTTTAATTGTTTCTGTATTTACAATTTGCTGAGCTGCTGTGGTTTATATTCAGTGCTGACAGTAATATCCCTGATACAGGGTTTTAATAAACTAAAAAAGAATTTACGTCATTTATTGTTCTATAAAGCTGTAGACAGCTACTAGATAAGCTAACTACACCTGAAGATGTTAAAATTTTATTTCCCTTACCTGACATATCTGCTGAGTCTCCTGTAATGGAAAAGCAGCAGAAAAATAATTAGACCAGAAGTAAGATAAGTGCTAAAGAAAATATATGGCACATTTAGTGTAATTCCTTAACACACACCTTGATGTCATCTCTTTGCATTGCAGCAGCACCAATACTGCTTTTAGCGTTAAAGATGAACAATTACTGATAAAAGGTGGTCACACCAGAAATAAAAATTCACAGAATGAATTTATTTTGATTTCCATTTTGAGTTACAACACAAAGTCTAGTTTTGGTGTATGTTAGGTCTCTCTCTCTGCCAAACTAAATAAAACCCACATTTTACCTGCTACTAATATTTTAACAAATGAAGTGAAAAAAAAATGCTGATTGTTGTTCTGCTAAGGAGAATGCTTGAGTCTGATCTTGACAAATGGCAAATATAACCAATGTTCTTCTATAGGAGCATTGAGAGACCAGGATTATTAAGCTTCAGGTACTGGGAAGTATTACTGACACTCTGCACAACAGCATTACAGTTTAAAAATACTTGAAATAATATTTCTGTAAATCTCTTGAAGATTTAAATCACAATGCTAAAGCCATGCCAGTCATATCAGAAGGAAAAGTAGCAGCAGTTAAGTATGTTCTTTATGAAGAATGTACTCCTTAACATCTGTTCATAATCTAAAAATAAGTGTAGCTTGAAGATACTTTGCTTACGGCTCATTTTTCAGATTTAATTCTCTCCTTAAAACTATGTTTTGTAGTTTAAGTGTCATCTGCTCCTGATTTGTATGCCTTATCCACGTTACAAAACACTTAAAATTGTTCTACTGCTAGTTGATGTAGAAATGATTATGAAATAAAAAAGCATTAAGGGTCACGTGTTTCTTCTCGGGTAAGATGAACACTGAAGAAAATTCACGCAAAGAACAAATTTTCACATTATGCCTACATTCCTCCCATATATTCTATCATACAGAAAGGCAAACAGGCCTACATTAAGAAATACACTGAAAAAGCAAATTCCTAAAGACAATGAAAGGTCTGTAATTCCTGCAAATGTTCTTTGCAATCACACTATACGCAAAAATCTGCTGATAATTTTTTCCATTTAAATAATTACCATTAATGATTTCTTTAAATTGTGAGGCAAGAAATTCACCAAGAAATAAAGCTATTTTAGCTAAACGGTTACTACTATCAATGAGTCAATGTTTATGAGACATGTACCTAAATATCCAAAAGACACAGGGGAGCAGATAATAAACTCTGAAAAGCTGACCACAGTTAGATGAAACATCTAAAACAAACCTACAGTGGGGGGAAAAAAAGAGCTGTTCTGGCTAAAATCATCAAAGTTTTTTTGTATTCTATGCACTAAGGAAAACAACGGGGATTTGAATCTGCTGAAAAACAACTGAAGGTATGAAAAGTGCAATTGGTTTATAGGACTACAAAAGTTACACTATTCTGCAAAATTCAGAAACATGCAGTATTAGTTCAGTTATGCAGATATACAACGGATTTTTTAAATTCTATTTTCTTATTTTTTTAAACCTCGTTAGTTCATAGATCACTTTTAATATAGTTATAAAACATACATATATTTCCCTCCTAAATCTAAATTCATCTGCAGGAAAACACCATTAGAGTTTTAGTTCTGCCTAGAATATTACAACTATTTATTATCAAAGCACCAAGCAGATATTACAAATCTGTCTAATGAGATAAAACCTACATAAAGTGACATCTATTTTAAGAATGCTGAGGTTAGTCCATATAGAAGCGAAGGACAGCTCAATTAAGCTTCTTTGGAAGGCCTAACACAAGCTAAACAGACTAATTTCATGGGGCTTAAGATTTCTACAAAAATACTTTTGATAACACTCCAAACAAAAGATAAGCTTAAACTTCTTTCATGCCTTAATGTTTTTTTTGTTGTTGTTTGTTTTTTAACTTTATTAAATTACACTCAAAGAAACAAATAAAGAGGACAGGTAACTGAGTAACACTCATACAAACGGAGATAGCATAATCAAATATTTTTGTGATTTATCGTGAACTCACAAGGCCCTAATTGCATGCTCTTATGTTAATTTCTTTTTTACAAAAATACAAACATACCTACTTGGCCAGTTGCCACTATGTTGGTAAACTTGGGGTGCTGATTTACAGTGAGGCACAAAATATCATCATTGTGTTCCTGGTAAAAAGACTGAGAGCCTAAAAAAAACAAAAGTCCAACTTCAATTAAAACATTTATACAGATACAGACACGGTTAATGTTTGAAAATTGTATAATATTTGTTAGAAAACAGCATTATGGTGATGTTGCAGTTTGGAGCTCAAAACCAGCGAACAGAAAGTCCTAATTTTTTACCTTGATTTTAACATATAGCACTCAATAACTCCAAACTACTCTGTCAAGTTTTCTACATCGAGTTGCTTAAACATCATAGAAATAAATGGCATTGTGCTGCTCCTTAAAAGGTCTAAGTAATCTAAACTGAATTGGCTATTGGGAATGAATGTATGTGATATGGTGGACTGAAAAGAAAACCAAATAAAAAAAAAAAACTTAGTCTTAGAAAAAACATTAAACTACTATAACGACCCCACTCTTCAGATGTTTTAATAGTTTCTGATCATCTTAACAAGCAAACTTCAGAAAGCTAATAGAAAATTAATCAAATATATTTCAATATATTTAGTTTGCTTATGCAGCTATTACGAATCATCTCTACGGACTGAATTTTTTGCTAATAATTTTCCCACATACTTTTGTAAGATTTAAAGCATACCAGTTACTTCATAAAGTGTAACTCCGTGTGTGTGAAGAAACATTTTTCCTCAAGTGGGTTTTCTCCTACCTGTTGCCACATTATACAAGATCCCAATAGATGCAGTATGATATATTACATCAGCACCGTCATTCAAATAGTGCACATTGTTTCTGCAGTCCTTGCCTCGGTATCCAAATACCAGCTCCAAAATTAAGTCCTAAAAAAGACATTTACACCTATTAGATACTCAAAGCCTTAAAGCAATTATGAACTTCAAAGTCTTCTCCAGGATTTTTTTTTTCTCAGATATCTCCTTTTGCAGTAAAGAGTTTAATGATGTCCCAAAGCAACAGAAGCTGAGATCCTGCCTTCCCTGCCAGCTGCCATTGCTGCTCAGTCTTGCCATACACAGTCATGTCACCCTGTCACCTCTGTTTGGTAGACGCTGGAGGATATTTACACACACGTATCTATACATGGAAAACAACAGACACATGCATCTAAACAAATAAATCACAGTGAGGCAAAAGGAACACAGCTCCTTTTTGATGCAGAAGATACTAAGATGCAAAGGATGACAAACGTTGGTTCATAATTTAATTCCAGCTGGCAATTAAGAAAGCTGAATTGCAACCTAAAACTTCTGGAACACCGATGGTAAGGGGCTGTTTATTATGCTACACCAAACACTTTGTTTCATATCATAGAAGATACTTCAGCTGATATGAAGAACTGCATTTTTCAAGGTTAGATGAAATTTCCACTTCAGATTAGTCAAAAGTGACTATATTTATTTGCTTTGGCCACCAAAAAAAACCCCGAAAACCACCAAACAACAAAACCTCATAATAAAAAAACCAAAACAAGTGGCTGCTAAATATATCATTAATAAAGTCTAAAAAAATATTTTTAAACCTGTTCACAATAATGAGTTTTAAACAAAGTCTTTTTTTTTTTTTTAATTTGCAATAAAAGATGCTTAGTTATTTAGTCATAATACACACATTAACAATCCAGTTATCTAAAAGGGACATATTGCTTTCTAAACAGCACAGTTAAAAGGTTTTATTGTTACTAAGAATTAAGTTGTACTCCATTTTGTTTGCAGGAAAAAGTAATATCAGGCTTTTTTGGGTTCACACACAAAAAATTATCTCCCACTTTTTTGCTATTTACTCACTATTCAATATTACCATCTTTGATACATTTACAATGAAACAATCATTTAGTGTGTCCACAAATGTGTCAATTTCTGGCAAAACAAAGCAAAACCAATCTTAAAAGGAAAGGAAGAGACGATCAGGTTTTTTTCTTACCTCTATAGGTCTCTTTTTTTTCCCAACGTTATTTGTCTGAAGTTTCTCAGGTTGTGGCAATGCCCTACTAACTGATGGTCTGAAATAAAGAACTGTGAATAAGAGAAGGCTGTCCGTCACCCATTCCATACTAACACAGTACCTTCCAACCTGCTACTGCATGTGGAAAACCTATAGCCCCATCCTGTTTAACTGATATTTGTGTTCATCTTTAAAAGAAATACCTCTGTCAAAGGAAAAGAAAACCCCAACACACCTTCCTTTAACATGCTAGGTTTTCTGATAATTCTTCAACAATCCATGAGGTTCATGCAAAAGCTTGTTTTACAATGAATGATCACTAACAGAATATTCTTAGCTTTTTCATGCTATACTGTTAGGTAACTCCACCTTCCCTGCAGCAATTTTTATTGCATAGACTTTAAAGGCTTACCTGATTAATCTAAACATTTGAGATAATAATTCCTGTTCCCACACGCCTTCAGGAGGCCCTAACTTTTCTTATTTTTGTAATGGCTTGTAAGAAACTCCAGGTACATCTGCACATTCACTCTTACATCAACAGAAGTAAGTTATCCATCAGCACTTTGTTGGAAGTAAAGCCATCACCATGCAAATGCATGAAAATCAGCCATAACTTATGTTCCACTGATCTGAATAGTCCAGATTTAATTAAGAAATCTCAACTAGATATGCCTGATAAATATCTGTAACATATCTTTCAGATTGTGTTCAACTGTTCATATACAAAGAAGCACACAAACAAATACATATTATTTATCAAAATTGTGCAATTATTTCTAGCAACCTGCAGGAGCATTAGTTATTGATTCTATATATACAGCATATGTGGCCATGAAAAGAAATCCATAAGTTTGATCCTCGAGAGGAACAATTCATTTCAAAATAAATTCTATGTGTAGATTCAATGAAGTCTAGATGATTTAATGCAGTAGGCAGTGTAACAAACTAATATCGCACATAAAGCAACAGGTCAGTTCTCTTTCGTGTTCCCTTTCTAGTACAAAGTACTTTAATTCCATCTCTTGAATGATGACTTTGATGGAAAATAATCACCATGTCTTTTCTAAGAACAATAGACTACGATTTGCCTGCACAGTGTAGATTTTGAACCACATTTGAAAAGTATTTTTTCAGTTATTCAAATAAAATACCTTTTTCTGAGCTTTATTCCTCTGTTTTCCCTACCTATTTTTAGTACAATTTATAGATTCATGTCATATCACTGGTCAAAAGATTTGTATGTATTATTATGCAAACTATGAACTGTGTTCTGAGATACCTCTGTTACCTTGCCTATGCTTAGAAGCCTCTAAAGTACCTATGGAAAAGAATACCAAAGAAAAACAGATGATGAAAAATTTCTACCTGGTAAAGAAGTCTGTTGAATGCCTGGATCACCCAAACATGATCAAGTTTATTAAAGCTGACTACTGTGTTAGACAGGGCCAGAGGAAGGTACTTGAAATATTTAATTCAGCATCAGAAATCTAGATTTTATGAAATGTAAAATCTTTACAATAGAAAATCCAAATCCAGACCTAAGAAGAAATATTGCTACTTTACATCAGATAGCCAACACAATTAGCCTTTTCACAGGGATGCAATACGAGCTGTATTAAACAAATTCTTACCAGATCAAAGTACGAAATAATAATTTAAAGTTCAAAAGAACATTCAAAGGCACGAAGGAAAAAAAGTAAGGCTCATATTTAATAATCATGCATAAATAAGTGCAAATTAAAACAGAGAACACTAACTGAAGAATGAAGAAAGATGTTTATAATTTCACAAAGAACTGTAGTCTAACACTTTTTTTGCTGCTACAAAATTCTTACTCCTGGAAAACAGATTTCTAATAAACTGGCAGTACAAGAAAAATCTGGGGACATCTATCGTATGTAGCAATCCAGGTCAGAAACTGAGTCCAATGTAGACATGCACTAAAAGTCTCCTTGCTTAGAGACAAATATTGAAAGATTGCAGCATTTAAATACACTTTCAGTCATGCTTGAAAATAGGTCTGGTGGAACATATCCCCAAACTTAATTCTCAAAGGTCTTCAATTACAGGTCTTTTTTTTTCTCTCTGAGGTCTCCGGTTAGAAGGAATTCACATACATCTCACGAGAGAAAAGTAAGGCATTTTCACATTTTCAGTTTTTTTCAGTTACAGCCTGGACCTAGCTTACAGCCATAGCATCCTCCTCCATGGGCTGTGAGCGCAAAATAGTATTCTCCTGACTTTTGGAAAAAAGAGAAGGAAAAACAAACCAAGCATGGTGTGGACTGCCCGCATCGTCTATGGAAGCATGTTGGCCAGCATAGGAAGCAAGGAATATATCTGATTTCTCTAAGCAATCCCAACACCCTGTTTCATGACCATTCTTGAACCACTAATGTCTCTCAACGAGTCTTCCAGGTCTCCTACTCCTCCTAGCCCGTCCAGCTATTTCCAGGTCCTTTCTTCTGTCCTGCCACCGCTGACTCCTAACATCATCTCATCTACCCTGCCATATCACAGTGGTATTGCCAAGTATGATTTAAATGCTCAGTTTTTAACTTTAAGAAATAAAGAAACTACACTTTTATTTAGAAGTTTCTAAATTCTCAACACAAAATACTCCCAATAGGTCACAATGTTTATCATATTAAGTATATACGGAGAGAGACCATCTGAAGTTTTGCAGAGGAAAAAAGTCTTTCACCATATTTTTTCCCCACCGTCACGGTAGATGAGCAATTTCAGTTACAAATTCACTGTTCAAGAAGTAACAGATTTCTCTCAGTGTTACAGAATCCTTTCTACCACTGTGTGCTACTCAAATTGATTAAATCCAATCAAGTAAAACTACAGAAATGCCTGAACAAAAATTGAAAGGCACAGATTTGGTATCAGGAATTTGCTTTCTGAAAGTACTTCAAGTGACACAGAGAATAAAAAGCTTCCTTTACTCATTCAAGTAAACGAAGAGACAGAGAAAGAGAGAAACTAATACAGCCCAGGTCCAATTAAAACTTGCTGGGGAGGCGGGCATGGCATCAGCTTCATCAAACTTCTGTGGTAAATTAACAATGAGATTCCCTCTTTGGTAAAGAACAACATTTTTTTCCAATATAATTTTTGCAATGGTCACACTGACCTTCCAAAACATTAACAAAGCAAGCTCTGTTGGGGTTTTGGAGTGGTGTTTGTTTTTTCTGCATATAAGTAGTGTTTGAAACCGAACAAATTCTAGTGCTTCCAATCTCTGAAGTTAAATGGAAAAATAATAACCACTTATCTGCCTGTGCAATCAAAAGTCTTTGAAGAATGAACAGGTTTAACAAGTTAAATGAATTGCACATATCCGTGATAATACATATCCTGTTGTTTTATGGCTAAGAATTACAGTTATTGAAATATATCTGATACCTGATTTGTGTAGCATGTTAATGATATTAAGAGTTGCTAACCCATTTTTTTCCCCTACATACAGTTTATTACTCTGAATTATAATTGCAGTTTAATTCTTAATTCCTTTGACGCCTCCATAATTGCTGCTCATCTATAAGGTAACAAGGAGCACACTTATAAACGCAAGAAGATCCTTAAAAAACAGTTAGACAAAAGTGGTTCCCTAAAAACCAGTTACATAATGTTGACTTTAAATCCTTTTTTTAAACTAAGCAAACACAACATGTACCTTTCTCTTTTTAAACATGGAAATCAGGAATAATGCTGAAATCCTGAAAACTAGAAGAGTGTATAACTGGTGATTCTGTTGGTCCTAATCATTAGTCTGCCCAAAAATCAGAGAATGGGAAAAAAATGAAGAACCTATAAAAAACAGTATCAACATTTGCTACTTTTCCACTGTTGTGTTACCTCTTCTCTCATACCATGCAGCAGCTGTAAAATCAAACAGCAAGGGAGTATTGCAGAAATGTGAGACTGGCATGCTGGTTGCTGTGCATGCTGCTTCTACTGGCATGTTGTAGAACTCTAAAAGGCTTCTGGAGAAAAAGAAATCCAGCTGTCAATGACATATTGACAACTACAAAGAAAGCCATTATGCCACCTTACTCAACTGTGAAGCACCAACACCCAAGATATGATTGCTAGCATTCGCACACACCAGCAGAGAGAAATCCAAACCTCCTTGTAAAAAGGAAAGTAGAAAAAGATACACAGTTCCAGAGAGACTTCCTAGCTGAGAGGCATAACTTCTGATGCTTTTCAGACACCAAGGAAATCTTTAAATGTAGCTTCCTTTGGTATTACATTGCAGCCAGCACATGGAACAAGAATGTCAGGTTCCAGATCTAATAACCTGGCATAAATTTCTCTGTTACTTTGAACAGCAGACTAAGAAGCATATCAGTAACTAAGGCTACTCTTTGAAAAAAAAAAAAAAAAAAAAAGGTTATGAGAAGTAGTACAAGAACAAATGAAGATTTTGGATCTAAGACAGGAGACTACTATTGATTATCATCGAAAACACCCCACCTGATCCGAAGCATGATGTCCAAACTGTAGAGAACCAAATCCAATTCTAAAGACAATTCCTAACAATCTATCCATAACAATATTTTCATGCCCATCTTGATTTAGAGCTTCTAAGAAGAAAAAAGGCATTCTCAGAAGCATTATTTTGTATGTTTATCAGTTGTCAAAGAGTAGTGCTGTTTGACTGCTGTTGGAAAGATTTATAAAAACGAGAGACCGGGGGAGGACTGCATAGGTCAAGGGAGATTCAAGGAAATAAAAGGATACATCTCAAACAGCAGAGGAAAGCCCTGTAATTACGTATTTGAAGTAAAGAAAGTGAAAAGTAGATTCAATGGGTTTTTCCTTGGAGAGAAAAAAAACCAAAACCAAACCAAACAACGAACCCCAACACCAAAGCAAGTTTAGAAGCAGTAGGAAACTGGATGACGACAGATCATCCAGACAGCCCTGGGGCGGCAGTGAGCAGCGAGGCTGGTGCTGAGAAGGCAGCACCCAAGGGCTGTGGGATCCATCACTGGAGGTCAGTCCTGCTTTACAGATAGGAGTGAGGGAAGATTGAGTAAAACTGCCCAGTCCACCTCCTGCTCACTCCGGCATGCTACCAGATATGTTACATTTTTAATTCCTCATTTGTCATGGACAATCCAGCAACAGCCTCATTACTGTTGCTCTAGAAATGCAAAGAACACAGCATAAAGAGCCCTTCTTCCACTTGTCACCATCACATTTGACACAGAGAACTCAAGCTTGTTTCTCTCCCTTTCCCCTCCACCTCTTATGTCATTTATGTACAGGAACGATAGAGGAAAAAGTGAGTTGGAGGAAAAAAAAAAGGGGGGGGCAGAAAAATTAAATAGAGCAGAAAAGCCTATCAAAAGTTTCACGAAAGCAGTAAAAACTGAAAGGACATGGTTCTGGCACAGGTTTATGTTGCTGGAACTGAACTGACTGGAAGTGAAGGTTTCTCTGCTGCTTGGACCTAGAATGTGGCATTTTTATAACATTTGCTGCCTGCTGATCCCTTATTATAGAATGGGAGAAGAGGTAAAACAATCTCACATTATACAACCACTTGAAAAGACCATTATACCTAAAAACTGTACAGATAAACAAACACAAATACAGGTTGATATTCATCCTTAGCCAATCATCAGAGTACATTTACATATGTACATTGCCATAAGAAAGTATAAAGTGAATGTACATTGGTCAATAAAACCTGACTTGACAATTTATACTCAGCTGTATTATCTCACAGGTCACCTAAATAATTTATACAAGTACCCACCTATGAAAGACTAACTCTATATTGATTCAGAGCAGTGGAACTGAAATACAAATTACAAGCATGTATGTATTTTTTCCCAATTAAGTTTCAAGATGACAACTTGTGCATTTAAAAGCAGGAATGTTGAAGGACATCAGAATACATTTTCCAAGTGCATTTTTTAAAGCTGGAAAAGCTGAATATATTTTCCATTTCCTAGTTAAAGTGCAGGAAAGCGACTAACGGCATATACAACACCCAGTGGTCATATACCTGCACATATAACAAACACTGCGTGCAAAAGATGGGAAGAAGAGCATGAGTAACATTTTGGGGTGAATACACGCATGGATGGGGTCAGTTTGAACACGTGGAAGGAGAGTTCCAGCCATCTATCATAGGGGAAATAAATACCTTAATATTGGCACTTTATGAAAATAGAATTCAAACAGTTTGAAGCAGTTCATGTTTATGCTTTTAGACATGGTTTCAATATTATTGATACTGCTACCCACGTTGTCTTGTATTATGTTGTTGTATTTCCACTCTATTTTTATTATTGATACTGAATTTTGAAAGTTATTAACAGAACAAGGATAGTCTTCTGTGGTTAATACAAACTGCCATCAATCCTTTGAGTTCCATGGTAACTTACGACAATGTAAATTACAATATTTATTTCTGTTTTAAAAGCCCAAGTGTTATTTCGGGCATGATTTCATAAAGCAAATTATAGCTGTTGGTACAGAAGTCCCTTCCTGTGAGTGTCCCCACAGCTGCAACCCGAACTCTGGGTGACTTACAGAGAACACAGCAGTTGATTTTGCACCAGCTTTCAGCATGAAGCTACTCTCAATGCCCTCCCCAAAAGGCGCTGGCAAACATGAAGCAGAGAATTCATTTAAAAAGTAAGCAGGAGCTCTCTCCATTCACTCTTGGTAAGATTTTCAAAGTCACTTGTGAAACTGTAGAGGTCTGATTTCCAGTAGAAGATAACAAAACCTGGTAGCTTTTAAATACTGCTTCTTGAGAATGATTAGGCATAATTATTTTCATGTGTCCTATGAGCAGTAAGTGCCATTTTGTACACACCAATGTTAATACAGGTAATAGAATACTTAAATAATTTAGCAACACGTACACCTTGACACCTCAGGCAAGACTGTCCCATCAAATGTAAAACAATCCACCTTTTAGGTGGATAGCTGTCCATTAGGGACTGAAGAGAGTGCTAAGCTATGTACTTTAATACATATTATTGAAAAATATTATTTGTAAAACATAGGGAAGTTTAACGGTCCATGTAGTTAATTTTATATTGGTAGGTAAATAAATATCTAGCTTATTGTATGGAACAGAACTACAATGAATACATAGAAATTTAAAATTTGTAATACAACAATAGCCTGAAGAGTAACAGGTGCACGGTATAGCACCCAACATGACAGATGGCTTCTTAAGAAAAATGGGAGACGACAGTAAAATATGGACTAGACAGCAAAATAAAAGCATTACCTGGAACCTCTTTTCAGCAGCAGGTGGGAAAGAGAAAAGGATTACTTATACAAGTTTTGCTGAAAGCTAGATGTCACTAAATTATTAATAGATAGAATTATTATTGACTTTTTGATTTGTTTACTTTTTACAACAAAAGGATTACTCAGAACTTCACAGATTATGTAAATCTATTGTCTGTGTACAGAAAACTTCATTTAATGGCAACAATAAACCTGTGTTGGCATGAGAATCTAATTCTTAGGAATGATTCTTACTGTAAATAGAGAAAGAAAGCAGAATCAGACCAAAAACCTCTGAAGTATGTAAAATGTTTACAGAGCTGGCAAACACAACACCTGAACTACTCAAAGAAATGTTGTGCAGGTTTAAGTGCCTGAAATGAGCTGACGGGTAGAACAGTCAACTCACTATCAAAGACAGATGTTAAGTTCATCCATAAAACTACATTCAGTTATACTAAAATAAATTATCTCAGCTAGTCAAAATGTGCAGGGTACTGAGCACTGCTGATATATACTGTTTTTTCATTATTATTTAATTCAGCTTATGTTGACGATATTTGGGCATCTGTTTCACAAATGTGTTGCACTGGATGGTTTTTCTTGGTCACGTATGATGCATACTCCTATACTTTGACTAGCAAAAAATCATTATTATCCATTGGAAAATACAGGCATGTGCATTATTTCCTAATACTTGTACTATGCATGGGCACTTAAGCTAATTAGCAGGTACACTGTCTTTTTTAAAATTTGCTTTTCTTTTGAGAACTACCAAGCAATTCCACTGCAGCACAGACACTAGTTATCAGTCTTTACTTACAGGTGAAGCAAAAATAATTTTTCTCTTATCTGTTATGGAAAACTTTCCAGAAAATTAAGAAAATAGTGTTACTAACTTATAAAGGGATTTTTTCCCCCTATCGACAAGAATCGGTTTTACGGAATCTCTTCTAATTAGTTCCAACTTTATTCTGCAATGCATGACTGATGCACTGTTTCTTCATACAGGAAACAACTAAGCCTTTTCTTCCAATAAAATTCAAATGCATCTTGAAAAGGTTTTATAGTCAATAACATGCAATTCTTCAAGTACCACAGAATTCAAATATTTCAGATATTTTTCAGAATAGGCACTATGCAGGAGACACGAGAGTTTCTCCAGGAATGAAGCACAGATTTCCTTTATAATTTTCCTGAGTACACTGAACCAAATGTTCATATAGTCAGAGGAAAATCTTTAGCTTTTATTTGGCAGTTTCAATTCTTTTATCTCCAATTCTACTTTTCAAAACATACGTAGGATATTTGTAGAAAATCTCTGAATTTCTATTTCAGTGCTAATGACAAGGTGATTACTGTGAGGTTCAGAAAAAGGAAAGCTCATTTCAGTAGCTTCCTGCCTCCCTGACCCCCTTGGAAGTACAATTTACATTTATTTACTGTCTGTATCAAGTAAAAAAAATTCTTCACTTCAGGATCAGTAAAGCACTAGTTTGTAAACAGTCTGTTAGTTCCCTTCCCATTATGAATACACAAGGATCTAAAATAAGTGATGTAGTTTTGCGTATGTCACACACAAAGAAACCCTCAAGACAAAAAAAAAAAAAGAAAAATATATATACTTGATATACTTGAAGCAACTTTTCCATGATGCCTCATTTTGAATTGCATCTGGGAGTGCATGCTGAGCATCTAAAGAATTTTCCTGTACAAGAGATGTCAGCATGTAGACTGAGTAATGCTATGTATAAAGGAAAGAGGATAGTGATGAGTACAAGAGACAGACTCTTTAGGATTTCTTAGTTGCTTGCAGATCTTTAGTATGGTAAATTTATGGTGAAAAATTAAACAGAATTCCTGGTTGTTTAGGTATGAGATCTCTTGGTACAGTTGTTCTTATCTAAGGTACATTAATCACAACATCCTCCCTTTGACAGTGACAAATAGTGAGCTCTTTTGGGAGTGTCAGAACAGAATAGGAATGGAGTGATATTCCCCAGATTCTTCTTCCAACCTCTAGTGATTTGCAGTTCAGGGAGTAGCTGAGCCAGAACTGTTTTCAAAATCCATTATGGATTTTTCTTCTGAGCAATTTACCTAGCACAAAAACATACTAGGAAAGAACTTTCAGTAAAGGATAAAACAGTTTTCCAATTTATCATGTGCTGCTGAATATCCATCAAGCTATTATGCACTCACATTAGACAGAGTAGACATCTTTTCACATTAAAATACTATCTTTCAATATTATTATTCAGAAATTATAAATAATTCAAATTATAGACTAAGTGCTGCCTCACAGACGATGCCATTTTGTGTTTTTAATACAAATGAAAGTAAGTATTCCAATGCCAAAGATACATTATGGTAATTTTACTACTAGAGAACGGTGTATCATCAGTAGAGGTGTCCTTAAACTACACTGCAAGGACGCCTTAAACCAACTGAATCTGAACAAAATCTTGAGTGCCAGTATCCATAAGTTTTCCAAAAAACATGCCTGAAATTTAAGGCTTCAACATATTTTTGTTCAGCATATTGACTTTTACAGCACTAGCATGTCCTATTTTCAAAAAATTCCTGTCTCACTGACTTCTAAAAGAAAGCTAGAAATAACATTCAAACTTATTAACTCTAACAACTGTCCGCTGATTCTTCTATTACATGATATGATAAGTTGAAGTAATGCTGATTTAAGACTTGAAAATAAAGTCTCTAAAGCAATCTCTTTTAAAATTAAAACTTCTAATAAACCGAAAATTCTTATATGGGAACCTACAAGAGCAAATAAAAATAATTGTTTTCAAATACACAATCAAAAGCAGCCAAAACAGCTCTGAAGCTAATGCAGTCTTGTAGGTCTTCCATCTCCATTTTTCCTTTCTGTCCTAAAACAAAGACTGAACAACCGCCACTGCCATGCTACGATTTTCCTTCATTCGCAGCATAAATGGGTCATATTAGAATGAACTTACACTCAGCTGTATCCTTTTACAGCTTGCATCATCTGGTCAGGTATGCTCTCTAGTACCAGAGCACACTAATCAGTTGTTTTTTCATTATGGGAACCATGCAATAAAACTGCAAATGGTTATGCCTGGAAGTTGGAGCTTGGTGTGCAGCCAACTATTTCTTCCATCCATTTCTAAATCCTTCTTTATAACATGTATTGTAAAGAAGCACGACTGTCTCAAGCAGTAGATAAAACACATCTACATATTTAAGGCTTAAAAATGTGTACCTTATTGTTTCTATTTTGAATACTGAATTATTGAGATTGTTACAGAAGTAATAATTTTTAAAAAGGATCACAGAAAAAGTGGGGAAAATCATGTTTATGCTGAAGGAAAAAATAAAGACAGTGCTGCCTACAAATACGAATTGTTGCAACTCACATCTCAAGTTAATGTGTTACCCATGAAAATGATTAAGGCACAGAAATGTCCCCTGGTCCTAGTAAAACTGTGCTATTGTGAAGGGGAACTTTTTTTAAAGTTTTAAAGTTCCGCTATTGCAAGGAAAAAAAGCAAACCCAGAAAACTGAGAGGAGGACACTACCTCTGTCAGAGAGCAAAAATCATCCTTTGTTCAGATTTGTGTTCTGGGAATTGCATTTACATTCTGAATTAAGGGTCACTGGAAGAAAATAATTATGCTACACCAAAAGCAGAATCTCATGTTCCATACTTCACATAGAAAATACCCGCCCACCAAACTGCAGCGTTTTGCACCTTCTTCTGCTTATTCTCCCTTTCTGACCCCAGGGATCCTTTCATTCCTTTCTGCTTCAGTAAAAAGGTGTGCTGCTGTTTTGACCCACCTGTGTATTTGAATTTTTGATAGATTAAGTGGCCAAAAACTATTATTTCCTACATCATCTTAATACCTAAAACATAACACGTGAAAGGAACTTAACCTTTCTGATAATATTAGAATCAGAATAATCCCAGTTAATAAATTTTTGGTACATAGTTGAGTAATTTCTGACACTATATCCAGGCCACAGTCTCAGGCTACAACTCCTGGCCTCATAGAGGAGTTTCTGTGAGACAGAAGTACAAAACAGATGAGATCTCAGGTATGCTTCTTCCTTTAGTGTTCTCTTGCTTATCTCATTTAATACTCTGGATACCAAAAAATCATATTCCTTCCATATAGAGGGAACTTTGCTAGTCAGCTAGGGTATATGAACTCCACTTCAGCTGCCAGGTATTAAGTATTAACTATGTTGTAGATATGGTCTTTAAGGCCTTTATACATAGTCTTACAGTTCGCTTATCTGGTAGCTTTTATTAATATCTCCATCTTCTCCCATAGCGAATT
This sequence comes from Pampusana beccarii, assembly GCA_013399365.1. Lineage (NCBI taxonomy): Eukaryota > Metazoa > Chordata > Aves > Columbiformes > Columbidae > Pampusana > Pampusana beccarii. The sequence continues at coordinate 19,363 of VWYH01006865.1, forward strand.
AAACTTCCTACACTCAATAGTAAAAGATGGTCATATACTTTCCGGTAATGAATATGCTTGATAAACAAAGTCAAAATTGAAAGACATTCTCAGAAGCACATTCTACCCTGGTGTGTACCCGTGATCCTGAGAATACACGGACTCCAATAAAGTTTCTATTAATACAAGAAATTTATCTCTTCTAATGTTTGGCAGTCACTATAACAAGTCTATGCGTAACACAGAATGACACAGATGAACTACCCACACTTGGAGCAGTACACCCAAATACCTGTGAATTGACAAACACAGAAGAAAAGTCTGTATAAGTTATACATGCTCTATGTAACTTATACGGAAACACTGACTTTACAGATACACATTTTTTTAAAAGCCCAGAACGAGAATTAATTCGATAAAGGTTGCTAGTGGTATGTCCTAAAATTTAGATGTAGACGATGGCTTTCTTGATTACATCGAGTTGTCTGCATGAGGATACACAGAGATCAACACAATTCTATCATCTGCCATCACAGCGGAAACAGGGTCCAGGTAGGTACAACAAGGGTTCTCTTTCTTAACCAGTGTAGGTCCAAGTGACCTGGCAGCTCAGTCTACAAGCGTAAAGGGTGGCCTACAGCCTAAGGATGTGCTGTGCTACAAACGTAAGAGCATGGTTTTGAGTATGCGTATGTTCTAAATAGAGTATGTGCAAAATCTAATGCAGGCGCCTGAGCTAGCGACTCTGCATGTCATTTTAATGCTCTGCGGACCTCGCAGCTCAGATCCTTAAGTAGTACAGCTGTGTTGGTAAAATGCTGCTGCCAAAGCAATTACGGTCCTCTTGTCCCCGAAGCTCCATTAGCTTAAGCACAGTGGCACAGACGTGGCGGTACTGCTCGTATAGTCACTTCAGGCACCTCTGCAATGTCCCCCCTGCACTTTTCATTCCATGTTGGACCTCCACACCAACACTGAGATACAGTCTTACAGAAATTCACAAGAAGTTAGGCAAGCTCTATGACTGTATATGACTACTATACCTCAAGCTGTTCCTTAGCCATTTCAAATTATTGAGGAAAAGAGGATGAGATTTTATCACCTTCTCCCAAATACTCTATTTAGGACTCACTCATGTCTACTCAGACTGAGAACGTGGCTTACTCTTTGTCTCTTATCCTTTTTCTACCCATTAACAAACTACTATTGAATAGTGAAAGTTAAAGACTTCACTTCTATTGCAAAATATAACTACTTTCCCAAGCAGCTTAAGTTATTAAAATGCGTTTGATCTGGACGTGGTATAAATGAACTTACCTCACTACCCCCTGCCTTCATAAGAAGCAAAAGGAAAGGGAAATAAAAATAAAATAAAAATTAATATCTATTAAAGTAGAACTACTAAAACATTTACCAAACTTACACAATATTAACTTGGGCAGAAAAGAAGATAAAATGCACACCACAACCATGTTCTGTTCTTATTCTTCATAAAATGTTTTCTTGGAAGTTTTAAGGCCCCATACCTTTAAACAATGCAGGCAATGAAATATTTTCCTGAACTTCTATGTATTTTGAATCAGAACCTAGTTACCTTACTATAGAATTAATTTTCTTTAATATTTTATTTGAAACTGAAAAACAAATCACTCTGATTCCAGAAAAAAATTACTGAAAGAAGAGGTTTAGAATTTCATTTAAAAAAATCTTTAATCACAGCTTTCATTAACAAGAGTAAATACGAATCCAAACTGTTGATACCATGCATGTAATTCCTCTTTGATTTCCACATCAAATAAGTTTAATTATTAAGCAGAAAAACCATTTCTCATTTTAAATGCAAGACAGGGAGCCATAGCTTTATCTGCAGGCATCCATTCTCTCCTTCAGCACCACAGCCTAAAATCAAAAGACAACACCAAAACTACCACAGAGGTCAGGCTGCATGTCTGAATAAGGGCATCACAGATTTGCCAGCTTCGCTGCGTAAAGAGGCATGTGCACTGTAACAGAATTCCTCACATCTCTGCAGGAAGTTTCCAATCTGCTATTTCTCTATATCCTTACTCCTGACTATATTGTGTTGTGTTTTTCTCTCTTCCTGCTCTTTAATACCAGCGTTCCTCAATTGCCACGGATCGTGTTAGAAATCCCTCTTCCCTTTTCGCTCACCTACACTGTCCACATGGATTTTGCTGACAACAAACAACTTCCAGAGTCCCGTGCTCAGTTGCAGATTCTGCAACAGGTTATGTTCTAGTGGCTATACATTCTTTTTCTTATTTCACATCTACTTTACCAGCTGGTCTTATTCTACTTTGTTCCCCATCCTCTTCTGTCCGAAAGCATATGACAGTGAACCAAGCAATACAACTAACACTGCAAAGCAATCAACCTCATTTTCTAAGACTCATTAATAGAAACTGCAGAACCACTGTGGACAGAATTTTTCAAAGAAAGGTATAAGTTATCTGGAGGCAGAAACAATGCAAGGAGCATTTACAGACAAATTAGTCAGATTAGCTTGTTAGCAGAAGCAAACAATTGAGAGCTGTCTTCCAACAAAACAATTGTACACATTCATGCCTATAATGACACCACTAGACAAGACTCAGTAATTAGGTTTCAAAAGAATATATTATCAAACAAAAGCAACGAACTCAATTACCTCAAGAAATTCCCCAAACATACTCATATACATACATCATTCATAGTTTTTGTGGTCTTTGAAAAAGAGGTACAGCCTATTCCTTAGGCAAGACTTTTCTTAAGTTTGTTTGCTTGTTTGTTTTTCCCGAATAAATATTTCCACTCTTTTTACACATACACTTTAAAGATGTATAAATATTCCAATATAATTATGTCTTACTATTAATCACCTTTTCAGATTGCTTTCTTGGCTAGAACTGTAATTTAGCAATTACCTTTCATCTAAAGTTGGCTCCTTTTGTTGCAGATGAGGCTTAATTCCAAACATTGGTCTAATGTTTGTTGATAAGGCTTTGATGGTGTAATTAATTTCATTTTCCCTTGTCACATCACTGTCATAACCTAACAAAATGAGTAAACAGTATATTAAAAAAAAAAGATAGCAGAAAAAAATTAAATCATAATTTGTGCAGCTTTCAACAGTGTACTGGAGTACAAGAGCAATTATACCATGTATTATTAGTAACATCAATAGAAAACAGAAAGAAAGTAACTGGGAATCATGAACATTGTTAATAAAAGACATTTTAAGAAAAAAATTCTCTGCAGTAGCTTTGTGGAAAAAATTATTAACAAAGATTCAAGGGACATTCAAAGCCACCCCATTTCTACCTGGTTGGCCTTAACTCATGGTTAATAACAAAGGGCCTGCTGTTAAGTTCTGGGAGATCTAGCACCAGGTTGTTCTCAATTTCAGGATCCATCCACTAGGATGGAATCTATAGTTTGGCTCAGGGTTCCTACACAATACTTAGGAACAGTCAGGCACATCAAGATGATGTTTACTATAGCCAACATGCCAAAAAGGCTGAATAGTGACAGGGTTGTTACCTACCTTCAATCTTTTTTCAAAGAGAGAGACTACTAATGCCAACTTTATAAATAGCTCTTAACTCTAGATGAAATTAATAGGATTGATGAAGAGAAACTTCTGTTGAAAAATATGTCAATGTCTTTTCTTCCAAAGCTTAACAGACCTCTCTTTCTTTCAGAGAATTTTTGAACACATAGCTTAAGAGGGTTCTGTGTAAAGTACCAGAGCCTAAGGAAGGATATTGGGCAAAGATGTGCTAACAGGTCTGAAGATTGCTATTTTTGATTCCAAAAGCTAAAGCTGACCAAGTCCTCCTGCAGGTAATTATATTACTTAGCACATGTAATCTTCAATACTTTTCAACAGTAAGTGCATAAAAATTCTCCTCCAATTAATATTTAATATGCCTCTAATATCTAAAGCATCTCTTTGGTCATTTAGCAGATTTTAGCGAAAACTGAAGTTAATTTGTTACACAGAACTATTTAAAGAGTAGCAGTGACAGTTTAAAAATGCTTCAAGACTGACGAATGGACAAGGAGGAAAAATTGCACTTGGGAGCAGAGACAGCAAGTTTGGAGGCCTTTGGAATTATAACATGAAAAGGAAAATACTAAGTATGGCAAAACCAACATAAATTAATTCTATGAAATGTAATTAACACTTTATAACTACTGATATTATGATCTTGCAAGAGATTGTTCCATATATGAATATCAGTCTACTTCAGTCTACTATGCTTTCATGTTATGGAAACAGACACTGTAACATCAAGATAACTATGATCTCACACTATATAGATTTCAATATAATCCCATTAAAATTAGTGCCCAAATGTAAACTGTGATGAATGTATTTTTCTACATAGATTTTTGGAGGTTACCTATAATTGCCACTTAATATTTTTTCATTTAAAAGATGTCAAGAGTGTTTTTATACACTCTGACTCAAAGCAGCAAGTCACATACCTCATTATCATTTCCTTCACAACAGTTTATCGGTCCTTTCTGCAAAAAGAAATTTCACTAATACAAACCTATGTAAAACCTGATTATTTCTAAATTAGCAGCTTTCCATTAATGAAGTCTTCTTGAGATAGCACAATCCAGCTACATTTATAAATTATTACTGACCTCCATCTTCTTCAGAATCTAGATCAGACTCTTCACTGTCACACTGCCTGCTGTCCCGATGTCCTTCCATCTCATAAGTCCACAGCATTAAAGAGGTGTCTGCTCCTCCAACAGTGACCAACAAACTGTCATCATAGGTCCAACGGACATTTGTTACATGGGTACTGTGAGCAACGTACCTCTTAAATTTTCCAAATTTTCCCTAAGGGAGAAGAAAAGGCACATATCAAATTTAACCAGTCAGCTAGATAAAAGTGAAATAAGTTGCCAGTGCACAACAACATGTTCTTAACTTCTTTACAGTTTACGCTTCAGCTGTTTTGCATTTGTATGTATCACATGATTTGCCAAGTTACTCTCCTTTAGCAACTTCATGAAATGTTTAACTGTATTTCCATATCAAGCATGCAAGAATTTGTTTATGAACAGACTGCAGCAATAAACACAGAATCATTTTTCCTAAAAGAGAAAATAATCTAACAGATTAAGAATCAAATGCACATACAACATTTTGAGTCAATACTTGTGCATTGTTACCATCCCTAGCATGGTAAAATATTCAAAATATCTACTGATAAACACACATGAAAACTACAAAGGTTCTAGAAGAGCAGTAAAAACATGAAGTGCTTTTGGAATTGCTTTTCTGTGATGCATGATTAAATAATATCAAAGCTCTTTGTCTTAGAGAAAAATGACTGAGGTTGGAGACATCGAAGGTCTATAAAATCATGAGTGAAATAAGGTGAGGAAGAAACGATCACTGTCTTCCAAAATAAGAGCTTAAGTGGCTAAAAACAACACGGATGAAAACAGCACTGGAGGTACTAATGCCTAAGGTATTGTTAGACAGTGCCTGTCCCATTCCCAAGCATTTCCTACAGTCAGTGATAGGACAGTACCTGAGATGGCACTTCAGTCTGACCTGGAATGATCATTCTTACTAACTGAAAGTTTAATGCATTGCAAATTGCAGCATAATGTTGAATGCCTTCTTTGATCATAAGGACAAAAGTATAAAAGCACTATTTTCTTCTGAATGATTAATTTTTAGTTTTGAAAAGGCAGTTTTATTAACCAATCATCTAAATGAACAGCTGAAAATTACTTACTTTGGCAGGGTATCGAAACAGCTTCACAAATCCAAAATCATCTCCTGTGGCTAATACTTTACTATCACTAGTGAGGCATGAAGCGGTTACATCTGTGACTTCACCAATTATTGGCCAGATTCCTTCACAGCAAGAGCCCAAAACACTTGTCCATGATGCCCAGCCAATCTTCTCTACCTACAAAAACAACCTGTTTGAGACAGAGCATGCTTCTTCCCAGTCAGTTTTGTTCCATATCTGATTTCAAGAAAAACACCTTGCACTGAAAGACACACCACATCTAAAAGAAAATATTTCAACATATTAACCACTTTTTTCTGACTATTCAGGATTTCATTTGAGACCCTTAATTTTATCTCTATTAACTTCCAGCCCTAAAATCTCTGGAAATATTTAAAAAATTTTGATCTTACCTGCCTTTTCAGGCTAGAGGAAATAAATTTCATTTTTCAACACTGCCTTTCAATCTCACTGAAAATACGTTTTTTAAAGTATCCATTTTCCTTCTCTGCCCTATGATAATGCTCTACAACTGAGAAAACAAAACAAAATCATAGCTCCAATATACTACCCTTGCCTATGTATATTATGTATACTGTATTGTATTGTTATCTAAACATAGACGTGATGTCTTCCACAGCAAGGTTAGGGCTAAGTAATTTGCAATATGTTTTCAAAGGTGTTTAGGTAACAAAAGAGGCATACAGAAGCCCAGTGAGATTTTTATGAGTGCCTAAGTCAGCTCAATGTCCATTTCTTAACAAAAGAGACAAATGCAGTATCTCTTCTGTATTTTCTCATTCTGATTACATTACCTAATTGAATAGGCTGCAAGAAAGTAAAAAGGACAGCAAATGGCTAAACAGAAGCTTCTTCAATAATGCAAGACAGGGAGCTTCTTCAGTTAAAACTATAATCTTATATATAATTCCCTCTTATGTGGCAGAGATGGTGGTATCATAACTCTAATTTGCAAACAAGTTCAGAAGGCAGACTATTGCCTCACCTCCAAACTAGGAATTGTCTGTTTTTTCCCACGAGGAGCTTCAAAAAACAACTGCTCTTTAGCACCAGTGTTGACTTGCAAGAGCTTCCCTATAAAACACATTACACATTGTATATTAACATTAAACAGAAAATTCCACTTTACCAAAAAAAAAAAAAAGAAGCAAGAAAACTTTCAAAATATCAACAGCATTACACAAATTATTTGTTTCCATTGGAGAAAGATGCCTATATAAACAGTGGATCTGGAAGTATGGCCGTTTGAAGATCCGAGGCCTCTGACCCCTTACATTCACAGTCTTTACTCCTCTCTTCAAAAACTGTCATAATGCATCGCTCTTCTCTCCTGTTTGTGTTGTCCCATCAGATGGTTGACAAAATGTACTGGCTCTAATTCAGAGCTTGCTTGTGACAATTGGCTGACCAGTATACACCTATTGTTGGGAGTGAGAAGCCCACAAGCTGTCTGGACAACAGCTGCTTCCAAGCAGCTGACTTCTGCTTGCCCTTACTACTTCTGTGAGGGAAATTCTCCTGCATGTTTCTGTCTTTTTCCTGTTTTCAAAATTCTTCAAGGAAGCTAACTTACAACACTCCTGCAAATTAACGTTAAATCGGACAGTTTCAAAAGTGATTATGTAAAAGAATAAGAGCAGAACTGATAGATTGGACAAATGCACTGTCTTGCTTTTGTATTAAACCAGACTAAAGTTTGTATTCAAATTGATCACATACTGAGACCCAGGAAGACAGGAAATCCAGTCTTTCTGCTATTTTTGACAACAAGGATATCTATTCCTGAGCTACAGATGCAACTGCATTATTCAGTACATTATTCAAGAAGTACAAGTAAAACAATAAACACAGAAGATGTACAAAAACCCCCAAACGAACTACTCTAATAGAGACAACCTACTTTACTTCAAATTGCACAACTTCTAAATACATAAATAGCAGTAAAAATCATGGGTTTGTATTTATTCAGATGCTGTGAGCATATTCATAAACTGAAGAAACAAATCTCTCAGTAATACTACAAATTCATGCCGTACATGTACTGTATTCAGTCTATAATGTAATCAATCTTCCAGTAGGATTTTAGGATGAATGCTACTTACCTCTTACATCCCAGTCCATATGTGTGATATAGCTGGAGGCTCCTTTGCAGATTCCTACTCGTTTACTGCTCATTACATTGTAAATATCTACAAAGTTGTCACAGGATGCCACAGCTAAGTACTTTCCAGCCCCTAAAACACATTAGTAGAAACACATGACATTTTCAAAACCTGTAGTGCTCTTTATATAAAACATAAGTACATTCTGGAATTTAGCTATATGCAACTCAGATTTCTTTGAAATGAGCTTGCTAATTTATACATACTCCCCAACAGACTAATGTTCCTATCACACAATCAAAATCGGTATGAAACACACAACCGTTACATCATTACATTCTCAAACAATAAAATTATTTGATGAAATTTTAAACACTTATTGCACTCAGAGAGTGGTAAGGCTTAGGTAACCAGAAAGTAATGTTGCATGAGACCTGGTATCAGTTATTTGCATCAAATTTCTCCTACAGAAGAGTGTTTTCACTGAAGTAGTAGTATTAGTTTAGGCCTTTGAGTTGAGGCCTTTGAGTTCCTAAATAAGAGCTGTACTGTTTGAAATAAACCAGCCTCTCTAGGAGTGCTAAGAACTGTAGAGGGGAAAAAAAGAAAAAAGAAGACACCAGAACTTTCCAACACATCAGTTTCAAGCATTCTCATCAGCTCACAGTAACCTCAGTGAGCAGCCAAACTTATGCAGCTCACGAAGTGGAACCTGAGGGACCCAGGGAGGCTGCTGGACATTCATGATTTAAAACTGACTTTTGCATTCAGGAGGTTACTGTGAGCAAACCTATTCCAATAACCTCATCCTTGAATGAGCAACATAGCACTTCACACCCAGTATTCTTCAAAATGTTAACATTAATCTTGCTGACTTATTTGTTACATGTGAAAGTACTACAAATCTTTACTTCTTTTATCTTTTAAAGGTTACATAGCTGGCTTCAAAACCCTTGATATGAAAACCCTCACTTTAAATCACTTACCAGGAGAAAATCTGATCTCTGAAATAACATCTTTCCTGTGCTGGAAAGAGACTAGATCCTCCAGGGTATCTGCATTAACTATCAAAAAACTTCCATCGTTCAGACCAACGGCTAAGGCTTTTCCATCAGGAGAAAAGCAGCAACATCTACCTCCTACGAGGAATACAGAAATGGCATTCAGGTACATTCACAGTGTATAATCCCTCTTTTAGATTTATGTTTCCAGTAGTAAAGGAAATCTGTTCTTACAGTTTATAGTCTCATGAATTTTAGATGCTGCCAAGATCATTTCCAAACCCTACATCTGTGATAGCACACAGAAGCTATTGGCAAATCAACACGTACACAACGTCAGAATCTTAGACTACATTTAGTTGCATATTAATTGACATTCGAGCTAAATTAGTAACATAGATTAATCACTATTGTCTATAAATTTTAAATTTGCTCTCCTGCTTAGTATCTGGTGCCAATTGTTTGCTACCATTTGGTCTGGTAAGGAGAACACAGCTGTAAAAGACCTTCTGGACTCAACAAATTCAGTCGTTTTCCTATCATGGTCACTATGTCATATAATCCCTTTAATGAACATGTCAATTTTCATTTGAAAACCAGTTAAATTTCTAATCTAAATTTATTTATGGTCAGCTTATATAGATTTGTTTCCATGGCAGATTTTTCCATTAGTGTAAATATTTTCCCTACTATTTCTTCTTCTGATCAACTTGTGGAGAGTAATCCTTTATTTAGCTGACTCCACCACAAAGCTTCTCATTCATTGTCCTGTAGCTCCTCTTTCTTCACATTCAATTTTCAGTTTAATTTTGTTCAGCTGAACACAGATGAGAAGTGTACACCACAAATATTCTCATTAGTCTCTTGTAAATTACCTGAATACTTCAATATGTCCTGGGAAAAATACTTCACTATCGCACATAATTGTCATTGTGCAATCAAACAGAACATGCTGAGCCTTCTGCTCCTCAGGCTACACAGACATTTTTCTTACGGTCATCGAGTCTTGCCTTTTCTAATTACCAAATATCTCATTTCCATTACTGCAGTCTACAGAAGTATCCAGCTCTTTCTATACAGTATGCAGCTGATTTTTAAGATCACCAAAGCATATCCAAATGTGTCTCATCAGCAAATTAAGTCATCATCGACCTTATTTTACTGCCAAAACTACTCTTGCAAATATTAAGAAATATCAGCTTTAAGACTCGAGCAGATTTCATCAACTTGAAACTTTGTTTAATCCCTCCCTGTGCCAGCTCATGAGTCTTCCCACATTTACTTTATCAATCCAAATCATCTTCAGCTAAACTTCCTACAGGTTTGGATCAAAATGCCTTGCTGAACGCTAAACAGATGAAGCCTATTGTACTCCTTTGTCTAGCAAAGCAAATCTATCACTAAAAGCTTGTTAAGGCCATTCTGGTCTAATCCTAAAAAACACCTCCTGATATGACGTCACAACAGATTTTCCATCTGTCAAAATATAATTTATTTATATAGTATAGAACGAGCAATAATTTGACTACTGTTCTTTCCTTGACATTCCAGATTCTTCTTCTAACGTTCACAAAGAGGATAAATTCATAATCATGTCTAAGATTTCTTCCAAAAATTTCTAGATTTGAAGTCCTCGCTGTTCAAAAAAGTTTGCAATGCTATAAGCAACACGGCAATTGGCTCAAATTTTATTTTGAATTCACTGACTTAAATACGTTACAACTGCATATAATCTTAAGAACAGTGTTACATAGAAATCTTTCATACAGATTCATTACTTTAAGGGCTACATAACTCATGAACATAGCATCAATAAATAATTTGTACAAACAATGGAATTTATTCAGTCTTGCTTTTGAAAGATTCATAGTGTTAATATATGTCAACTGAATTCGGTTAAATCTTTTTTTTATACTAAGCATCTTACCCTTCTTCAATTTGCGAACAGCTAACATACAATGGCTGGGAGATAAATCCCATATTCTTAAGGTTTTGTCATCACTTACAGTGGCACAAATAGGCAAATGAGGATGAGTAGCTAGACCCCAAACTTCCCCCTCCATGTGACCCTGAAAAAACACAACGAATCAGATGACTTTGTATTTTAAACAGAAATATTAAATAATAGATTTAAGAAAGTAAAAAAAAAAAAAACTGAGAAAGAACATGCATGTAAAGAAATACATTAATTGAAACATAGAACACCAGGAGAAAACCTCACCCTGATACTTACAGTATAAGTGCAAATTACAGTAGTTAGTATCAGAGAAATCTTTTCTCTGAGAAATAATCCTCATGCACATCTAGATTTGTTCCTTTACCTTAGGTTCTAAAACATTCTTTAAAAACATCTATTTCTTTACATATTGCACTGGCCACTCTGAAGTGCGAATTAAAGATCCACAGATTTTATTTAAGTGTTATATAAAATAAAATCTTAGGATGATACGATGTAAAAAAACCTGTTTTGTGATCAAGCTTAAGAAATGCAGTCTGTTTCATAGAAAGAATAAGAATAATTAATACCCAGAAAAAGTTAATGAAGAATCTGGAATTTGGTGGAGGATCCACTGTTTCACACACTTTTTTTTTTTTTTTTTTAAACAGAAGCAAGATCTTGGTCTGTTTGAAAAGACGAACTTGCTGAACAAATTAGTACATGAAAATCTGTGATACGTTTTTCTCAATAAAGAGTCATAATGGTCTACTCTAGCACTAAAAACCTATGAAATGAGAGTAACTTCTTCACTAGTAATTAAAATGCGTGTTAATTCACAACAGTCTTTACTTGAAGAATAAAATAGTGTTTGTGGTATGGAATATTTGACAGATTTTAAAGATGTACCTGAACCAGCAGAGTTATTGGTCCACTTTTATCCACCTCCAGTATTTCACCATTCTTTGTGCCCACTAAAATATGACCATGTCCTAAAGATATGGCACGTATAGAAGGATTATCTTCTAAGAGGAGACCTAGAATGTTAAAATGTTAGAAGAAAGAAGATTCTCAAAGATGCCTTAGAGAGGATTTTTCATACATATGCACACTACATTCTCCCTGTAGAAAAAGATACTCAATAGCAAACAAGTGAAAACATACTCCTGCATGGAAAAACTTACATGTTTGGATTCATTTGGGAGTATTTAGCAATTACCCAGCTGACACTAATCTTTCTTCTCAACCAAGTATCTTTGAAGTTTAACCATCCTGAGTCATTGTCAGTCTTGGTGAAAAGATGCGCATGTGAAGTATCAACTATACTACTATATTGCTGGCATTTATGGTCGTCCTGCTTTTGGCTGGCACAGAGTTAATTTTCTTCCTGGTAGCTGGTATAGTGCTGTGTTTTGGAATTAGTATGAGAAGAATGTTGGTAAAACACTGATGTTTTAGTTGTTGCTAAGTAGTAAATGACTTTTCAGTGTCTTATGCTGTGCCACGTGCACAAGAAGCTGGGGGGGGCACAGCCAGGACAGCTGAGCCACACTGCTCAAAGGGATATTCCAGACCATATGACACCACACTCAATATATATTTTGGGGGAAGAAGGAGTAAGGGGAAAATGTTCTGAGTTGATGGCATTTGTCTTCCCAAGTNCAACCAACAACAACATAACACCTCGGTGGTAAGAGACTCAAGGTTAAATAAATTAATTCAGGCAGATAAAAGGGTAAATACGATCTGCACCCACCAAATGTGCAAACAGACACTACAACATATCATTCCCCTCTTGACAGAAAAATGACTTATTTAGAATCAATAAAGCTTAAACCAAAGTAATTATTGCTATTGATTATGTCAAATGTGGACTTCCTCCTATTGGGTAAAGCAATTCCACAAAAAGAGTTTTCTAAAAAAAGTATTTTAAACAGAAAAAAAAAATAGGATAAAGTCTGCATTACCTTTAGACCCAGGGGCCAAAGCAGCCCTTTTGATGGCATAGGTTTTGAGACAACGTTCAAAGGTATCGTCCCAGAGAGCTACTACCCCATCCTTTCCTCCAGTGACAAATCCCTTGAAAAAAACCACAACCAAACAAAAAGTCATAATCCATTATTATACTTCCTTAATCTATCAGTGATTTCTGGCAATACTGAAAAATGGATTATATATAACACTGTAATGCACAGAACTACAGATATTAGAGATGAAAACATCAGGAGCAACGAAGTGACTGAATTCTCCTCCTGACAAAGGCAGCACAGTCCATGTACACAGGCTGGATTTAAAAGTTCTAACCTATAAGCTTCTACCATATTAGAAAGATAATTTAACTGACATACCGAAATGTTTTTCCTGATATTTAGCCTCAACATCCCTTTGGTGTTTCATCTCATTACTCCAAGCCAAACTTAGTACCACTCACAAAAATTTGGTTACTGCTTAAACTGTTCAAATATATGCAATTTGTGCCATTCTGTCTTCAAAAATTACTTACAGCTATTTAATGAAGCAACAAGTATACTTATTACTGAAATAATTAGTAGTTTCCTTCGGAGAAGTTGCTTTGTGCAACATGAATAACACATGCTTTGTGCAAAGCTACTATACTGAAACTCAGAAGGTGGAGTAATTTGGTCTGACCCAGCAAAACACAAACATATACATAACTTCAAATATCTAACTGGAACACCCTTTCCCATTTAAGCATATGCTTAAAGGCTTTCCTGAGTCAAAAGAAGTTGAGAATCAGGACAGAGTATTTGGTGATCTATAAACTGAATGCTTCTGCAAGTAGATGGTAAATACAGCACAAAAGAGTGAGAGTATCATCTTATTTCCTCTCTCACAAGCTCACACAATCCACTAAAGTTATGAATGCTTAAATCAAAAAGTACTTTTACTTATCATGAGCTACTATTACTTTATTAGTAAGAGGTCATAAAAATTACTGAATAAGATGCCATTGGACCACAAGGTTTTGAGAAGCAGCATGCTACATAACAAGAAATAGAGACATGCACATAACACTATTTTGAATCTGGACCTCACAAGGCTTTTCAATAATGGAAATAACATAATGAATTCCTGAGTTTGGGAAAGGCCTAACTTCAAAGACTTTTTCATCCAGTCATCAAAAAACAATGTGCAGTTTATTTACTTTTTCCAATGCGTGCATGCTGAACACAGGACCATCATGTGCTTTGACAGTTTTTATGAGAAACACATCTCTCCAAATACACACATCCCCCGTGGAAGTGCCAGAGAATGCCATCTCTTCAGTCCAGCCGTACACTGCACACATCATTGTATCGGTTCTTCCCAATGCACCTATGCAGCCCTTTCTCCCAATTAGTCCTCCACCTGTTTCAACCAGAAACAAATCATCAGATGTTTGTTCAGAATTATTTTCCAAAACCTATATAACCTTAATCAGAGCAACAAGTTCTTTTCTTCTGGTTTACCCACAATCTCCAAAAAAATGAGCCTGAGAAGAGTTCTCACAAAATAAAATGTTTGTACTATTTGGCATCTTTCAAGAAAAAAAAAAGAACAAACCTTACTTACAACTTACTACTTGAACTTGGATTTGAATATGTACGTATACCCACATGGACATAAAACAAAGAAAATGTGCATTTGTAAACTTGCATCTAAACAAAAAACTTAACATCTACCACACAGTTCATAGAAATTCTTACTGAAATTAACTTGTTTAATTCTTGACATCCCATCATTTTCATATGTTTCCAGTGACAGTGTTTGTAATTTTATTTTAGAGGTTTGCTATATTTGCCTCTGGATAATAGAAATATTACAGCTATATACACTTAAAAATTCTTCAAAATACCATATCTAAAACCATTTGACAGGTATAACACATAGTAACTTCTCACTAGAAAGTAAGATTCTTATTTTCACAATCCTCAGAGAAACTTCATGTGATATAACACAGAAGCCCCTGAGGATCCAACACATCGTCCTGTTCTCGTACTCAAAGAGGCAAGGCCTCTGAACTTGCCTTCCATCGTTTGGCACGATGAAAATTTGGTCCCAAGCACATCCTTTGGTGTCAGTTCTCACATCAAGTGCACCTGCTCCGGTGCAGATTTCAGAGCCCTGGCATTTGTTCAGGTGCACAGACACTCTACTCCTCACACTGAGAGCGCAGCTGCCTGGCCAGGGCGCCACAGCAGGTTCGCACAGACGGGGCTGTAACATCAGAGAAATCTGACCCCTCCTGACTGAGCAATGCCACAGAGAAATGAAGCATTTTAAACAATTTCCTTTCTGTATTCAAAATCACCATCTCCAGGCTTTTATCATAGTTAAGATTTCTTTCTAAAAAAATTATAGCAGTTTATTCAGTAATCATTCTGATGCACTTTGGTCTTCCTATAGACAGCAAGCACAATTGTTAAAATTAATAATTTATATAGACTTCAACAGCTTGCTCTCAGACAATCTTGATTAATTTCTATTGGAGTCAGAACTGAGAAAACTAGCATCATTTTTTGGTCACGGACTTTTCACAATCTTTATTGGGGACTCATCTGAGTTGATGGAATAAATTCTGCATGAATAATTAGAACATTCTTAGCAGATAAGCTAGTCTTCCATATCACATACATCTTTATATACATTTTGAGGTTTGAAATAATGAAGTTTTACACTAATATCAGGGACTGTATTTTTCACTCTTCAAAAATTTTTCAAGCAGATAAAGCAAGATGCTTATCTTGGGTTTTAATTGCCAAACTCAGAGGTATCTAAGCAAACAGGTCTCAACTGGCACGTGTCTCTTCATAACATACATGTTGTAAAGGTCTTTCTTCTGAAAACTGTTCTATAATTTTAGAGCAGCTCCGTAACATTTTCAGAGGTGCTATATTATTATTGGATATAAAAACTGACAGTAGGAAATCCAGGGTCCTTTTTACTTGAGTAGCTCCAGCTCCACAGCAAACCGATCTCAAACAGAATTCTCACTACTGCCATAATGCCAAGTAATGTCATTTCTACCAAGGCAAAGCTAACTTAGAGAGATAGACAGAGAAACATTTGCCTTTGATGCATGAAACTGACTTTAAAAGATATAGTATTTGTACTTTAAGTAACAGAAAATGCTGTAATTCTGAAAAGTTTCCTTACCTGCTCTACGCCAGAATTTCATGTGTTTAATTCCAACTGTCATCAGTTTATCAGGTATATAAGGATTAATCTTAACAACAAAAATCTTATCTTTGCTTCCCCTGAAATGTAAAGCAAAATATTTTAAATAAAAATATAACTATTCATATTTTTAAATCGGTTTGCATTTGGGTTTTTTTGCTAACAGATACCTTCTCTACCTTGCTAACATTTACTTCCAAATCATTAACAATAACTTATTATAAATCATTAACGAGAATTTATTATGAGGCGAAAGAAAGCCAAAGGACTAACATCCTGAGCCCTCTTCTAGTTTCATTACCCTTCGGTTTCCAAAGCAGTTGATCCCGTTACTTCAGAAATCCACTGGTGGAGGTTTCTTCACAAAAGAACATAGAGGTCCATTGAGTCTGGGTATATGGCATCGAGATCTCTGACAGCTCATAATAAAACTTTAAAGGTGTGAAGCTGTATATCTTTTAAATAAGATAAGTCTCTCATTTGACAACAGATTGCCGTTCTCATCCACCTTTTAATTAATTTTTCTTTCTTGTTAGAATAAAACATATGCTGCTACAGCAATTTTAAATGGAAATTTCCCTTCTTTCTAAAAACAGTAAAACCTGTTGTGTGTTTTAGATTGCTTACTATGCTTCTATAAAACCAACGCCTTGCTTCAGTCCTATAGTCTGAAAAACAGCTTTCAACTACGTGTGCTATCTATGCAAGGAAATAAATGCTTACTAGCATTTTTTCTTTAAAATGCAGAAGAGCCTCTAATCCCTAATTTTTTCTCCCTGTTGAGGAGTGGCAATAATCTTTTACCTTCTGTCATTTTCAGACCACTAAAAGAACCAGTAGCAAAAAGCAGGGCGGGGGGGGGGAAGTAAAAAAATGAGAGGCACAAACCAGTGTTTTCAGAGAAGCCAAGCTAACTGGGCTTCTGAAAAATAACTGGGAAGGGAGTACATTTCTTTACCTACATCATCTGTTGAGGATTTTTCATTCCTCAGTGAATAAGAAACTCAAAGCACATTTAAAAAGAGCATGAGAGTAAATGTCATTGAAGAGCAATAATGAACTTACAGGATAAAAAGGTAATTGATGCTTTTTAAATTTTATCTGCAGAGAAAAATAAATCCCTTTCAAACCTATTTAGAACAGTATTTAGAGTACACATACTGAATCCAGACAGAGTGGGGGAGAAACCCACTCGCATTAGTGCCCTATTTAGACCAACAGATCCTTAGAAACAACAAAATCAAAGGTTTCAAAAACATTACTCAACATTAGAAATGAGATTCTATCTTGTAGATTAAAACTCTATTTAATAAACATATATGAAATAATCTGTGCAGAGTCAAGGAAACTTCCAAAATATTTAACCTTTGGAGGTTATTTAGTCCAACTTCCTGTTCAAAGCAGAGCTGACTTCCAAGTTAGATCAGGCTGCTCAGGACTCAGAAAGGAAAAGGAAAGCACCTTAAAGAAGAAAGAACTGTGAAAAAAACCTGCAAACTACTATCCCAAGAAAGAGATGAACTCTGATAAAAAAAGATTGGAAAAGCAGAGCATAGATCAGCACCTCTGGGAGGGCAAACAGAAGTGCATGGAGGGAGTTTTAAAGCAATTATTTCAGAATACATCAAATAACTGTAAATAAACTTTGACTTCTATGTCTTCTTTCTTCAGTTGAGCTGTCACTGTAATAATTCTTGTTGATTCTTTTAGAACTTCATTTATTTTCTTCCAAAGAAAGTTTTAAGGCTGTGCTAAATGTTATCACCTGTACCAATTAAGGGATAGAAACTGCTAATTTATTAGAGAAGTATTATTATTCAATGAATATGTTTTGCATACTGTCATTTGAAAGTAAATCTAGGTACAAATTTCACAACAAAGTTAAATTCCTACCTTACTGCTGAAAGCTTTTCTCCTTTCTTCCAATCCCAGAGTACAATAGTGTGATTGTCATCTATTCCAACAGAAGCCAATCGTTTCCCATCCGCTAGAAAAATAAATGTATGATTAAGAGAATAGTGCCTAGAGTGCTACAGGGACATCTGTCATCTGTTTGCTTTTAAACTTGAGTGGTAGATAGAATTTAGGACTTCAAGTTACTCCATCTGAAAACTGCACCTAAGATACTCTGTGTTTGTATCAAATCCTTTGTTCAGCTGAACTGACACAGATGCACAAAAACCTCCATCCCTGGTTCTAATCTTAGAATTTTCTGTTCACACTGAAAGTCCCTGTTCATTTTTAAACAGGAAAGCACTTAAGCAATATGAGGGAGTTTTCAAAATACCCTTAAACTTAGTAATAGTGTGAGTTTTGACATGTATCCCATGTTAACCTCCAAGAAAGAAGTTATTTGTGCTTACTCATGATCAACAACTTTCTGACATGTACCAGTCTTTGAAATTGCTATGCATCCATGCCAGAATTTGGGAATTGAGATCCCTGTCTTGAAAAAGGAGAACCAAAGAAAGGTTCTACTCTACCCAAACTACTCATCTTTATGATCATGCATCTTCACTGTGAGGTTAGAGGTCCTAACTAGTAAATCCAAACCATTAAAGAATGCATAGAAGCCAGTGGAGAAGAGGAAATTTAAAACTGGTACAGTAAATCAATATCTGGGGCGCAAGAAGATTTAACTGACAGTCTGTTATCTTAGTATAAGGTGGAGAGAGAGGTTGATTTTCTGCCTAGAACTCCATAATGGGACTTTCTGAATACATCAGTGTGCTACCCACCTGGCTTGCAGGATTTTAAAAAAAAAAGCACACACCTGATCAGTTTGCTCAAAAATTTGCTAACACAGTTGTAAATGCAGACACACCACTCAAGACCTGTTCATCTGCCTCATACATCCAATTGAAATTCCAAAGTGATCAGCTCAGCTACTAAATGGCAGAGAACCTGTTCCTGCCTTTCCTGACGCGCAGGACTCCACAGCTCTTTTTAGTGAACAATCGCTTTAAGACTGTCTCATTTGACATTGATCATCGGAGAATATTTTCAATACAAAAATCTTCAGTGTAAAGGAATTCCAAATTCCTCACTAGAACTGATCAGCATGTACTTTCATACATAAAAAGAAAATTGTATATAAATAAACAAATAAATACTTATTACCTGAAAAATCAACAGCGCAAACACCGTACTGGTGATAGCCCTTTAATACTGAGAGTGGTTTTATTGTTTCTGTATCCCAAATGTGTATTGAGGAATCTCGACCAACCTGAAAGTATACATATTTATAACCATTTTTCTTCATGTCTCAGTTACTTCATACAGTTGTTTAAAAGTAAAATATCGGCAAACATTTTAAGAAGTATTTGAAAAAATTTACAGTGATAAAATTTTCCTAGTGTTAACTTGTTTGGCTAGCAATATATTATTCCTTTGCCTGCTTTACAAATATTATTCCCCAGCTGGCTCATTCTTCCCCCCAGAGAACTTAGGGACATTAATCACAATTAACTAACCTTACAATAGAGTTCTCTCTCTCAAAAAACAAAACAAAACAAAAACACAAAAAACCACCAACAAAAAGCAACCTCATTATATTGCACTGTGGCAAATTTATTTCATCAATTCTCTATCAATCACTCCCTGTCTAAAAATAAAAGGTTATTTTTATTGCTAGTATGTAAGCTACTCTATCTTTGAGAAATCAAGGTGACTTCTGTTGCACTCTGGTGTCATTAAAAGTGCCCACATGTCAGATTCTAAGTCATTGACACCAGTGGAGTCATCTCCACTAGAACGGCACTAATGCAGGTAACTAGAACTTGCTAAGAAATCTAATATAGCTTATTCTTTTCAGCTACATACAAGTATTATTAGTTAATACTTACAATATTATTTGCTATTCGAAAGGTTTTGCACCTCGCTACATAAGAAGAGGCTGCAAAACCAGAAGAACATTGTCTTGTGTTTAAGACCAGGGGTGGGACTGAAGAAAACGAGCATCAAGGGGTTTTTTTTTGGTTTTTTTTCACAAACTTTATATGTGACGTTTGCTTTTTGTATCATCCACTATTAGGATAACCTGAACCAGTGTTGCACGGGGTATTTTATTACTGCATTACATAATTTCTGCAGGTAATGCAGTATACATCAAAACATAGTGTATAAACCATATAAACCAGTATATAGTGGAGTGCATCTTTCTGTTGATAGCATAAGATATTTTACAATATAGTAAATCCAGACACATTTTTATTCATAGTCTTTACTACTCCAAAATTAAATAGAATAAATTCCTAAATTTAGGTATTTAATCTCTAAACTGACCTGCAGATTTATGTTAATCTCAAACAATTTTACACAAATTAAGGGCATTAGAAGTAAAAGTTTATTTCTGTTAAAAATTTCAGTTAACATGTTCTCCAATTTATTATATAATAACAACAATAATAATGATGATGATTCTTATCATTATTAATAATAATAACATTAAAAAATAATTTAAAACCCTTGAAACATCAAATCAAATCTTCTAAGTCCTGGTATATAAACATTTATGGGAAAATATGTTTGTCAGAAAACAGGAGTGAAAAAAAATTTACCTAAAAATACTGTCTGGTGAAAGATAAAATGAACTGTTATAAATACTTTAGCAAAATCCATACCCATGTTGCATGTATAAACAGTAAATAGTTTGGCCACATGCAATAACCAAAAACATAATGCATGAAACTGAAATGCTAGAATGTAGTAACAACTAACTTCATGTTATGTATTAATACGTGAATGTAATAGCAACACGGCTAACTTCACAAGTAAAACACTAAAAAAATATATTTTAATTGTGCATTTTCTCCACTTGTTATCATGAAGAAGCAACATAATGATGAATAAAAATATGAATCTATTGTTAAATAAAAAATATGTTCCAAAAAACCTATCAACTAAACAATGATCAGAATTAATATAAAGAACTGGAAAAAACATGTATATTGGGAGGTTTTTACCAAGATTCCATCTGCAACAGAAATGCAGTCGTTCACCTGACTAAACATAGGCTGGACTTCCTTCCTCCCAAACAGGCTTCTCTAAATCCAGCAGTAACAACTTCAAATTCTTATTGCAGATAAACTCACATCCTACCTGGCCTGTTGCCACATAGTCCTTTAAGGGATGGATAGCAAGGCAAAGAATGTCATCATCATGACCTAGATAAAAGCGCTGTGTGTTCTGCTGTCGATTGTACACCACTCCCACTGCTGCGACATGGTATACAATTTCACCCGTCTGAGTGTAAAATAAATTGCTTCGACAGTCGTAACCTCTGTAACTAATTAAAGAAAACGAAGTTTGTTCATCAAGGTCATAACAATATAAACTGAAACTTTGAGACAAAATTATGCAAGACACATGTTGCATATGTAAGAACTCAGATGACTTACCAATTACTGTTTTGGTGGTTTAAGATTATTAACATATTTTCCCAAAGAAACACCAATTTAAATTTAAATTTATATTTACCAATTTAATATTCAAACATCAGTACTAATAGCATTAGTTTGAAAGTGGCTGCTATTTAATAATTCTCTTCTAAACTAGCCGTGGAGAGTAAAGTAATAGCTAGTAATTTTTCCAGACCACATGGAGAATTCAGGCATGCAACCTGTAATTAAATGAAATAGTCAAAACTAATACTTTGGACACTTTCTATCTCTCAGTGCTCAAAACTCAGGCAGCAAAAGTTTCCACAAGAATGTGGACAACACAGATATTACATAATAAAACTGAAAGTTTCTGGAAACTTGCTAACAGAAAACAAATGAATACATTTTCTTCCAGATCAGTTTCTCTTTTGAAGGAAAACCTGTCTCCTTCCTGTACTGGTTCAGCAACTGGCATGAGTAGGTCAATTCCCAGCTGAGGCCTGTCTGCACTATCACAGCACACAAGCCTGTTCCCAGCTGTGATTAAGATTCAGTAAACCATAAAAAGCAATGGTGGCATTTTCAAAAAGGCAAGGTGCTACTCTCAGAAATAATTTAAGAGGCCAAGAAATCTAAAAAACGTTAAACAAAGATGCAAGTTTTAAATCAGTGGTTTTTACAATGCTATCCTTGGCAGTCAACAGAGGTAATGCTTAAAAGTGTGTAACTTAAATTAATTCCTTCCTTTCTTCTGATATAAACAATACTCTATATACTCCTGACACATTCTGTTTATGTGCTATTAATTCCTTGGCTAACCCTTTTCTGTTCCTTGTTCTTACTGATCTTCCTTACATCAACTGGGTAATTAGTTTACAAAGATGCAGGCAAAGTCTGGTTATATTTCTAAATAAATAGCTAAATTTATAGGAAGGGAATGACACTTGAATACGTTTGAATTGGCCATGAATTATCTTTATTTAGGGATCATAATGCTCTACTTAAGTATTTTTGCACCCAACTTCTCTTTGAAGTAGCTGAAAAGATGCCCTGAAGATGATCAGCCAGTCATTCTTGGCAAACAAAATAACTAAGCCTTCACCATCAGCAACTACAAGCTAACAGAAATCTCCAATGTCTGTTATGATATTAATTTATTTACTTAATAAAAAGCATGTATAATCAGAACAAATGATATTAAAATTAAGAAGAAAACAAAAGTAGGACCTTTTTGCAATAGTGCAGGTCTTTATCACCAAGACAAAGATGCATCTGTACAAATATCAATAATTGTCGTACACAAAATAAATGGGATAGCATTAAGACAATTACTGCATATGAGACACTTCAAAGGTTTAAATGACACAGAAATGATGCAGTCCAGGTAGAAAAGTTTTTCATAAAATGATATATAGCTTTCCTTATGTACACAGTGAAACCATTTGCACTGGTCAAGCAATGAATCTTTAAGACAGCTGATCAACTTTACCTTAATGGATACTATTCTGAAAACTCCAGCCATGGATCCATGTTCACAAATACTAGACCTATGCATTACCGGAAAATACCACAGCACATACCTGAAGCAGGTTTGAACATGCTGTGTTTCTGTTGGCTCACCTCCACTACATGCAAAGGTACTTCTTTCAGATCATACATGATTAAATTGCTAAAATCATCTCACAAAGTTTTTAAACAGACCATCAGATGGTCCAGGCCCATTCCTCCCCAGATGCAGAACGCTGCATTTCCCCTTTCTGAAGTTCTGAGGTTCCTCCCTGCCCAGGTCCCTCTCAAGGGCAGTACGGCCATCTGGTGCACCCGCTACTCCTCCCAGTTTTGTGCTGTCTGTGATACTGTGAAGTCCAAAGCTGGGTCTCATTAGATCATGAACAAGCAAAGTAAACTTCTTAAACTGGCAAAAGTGTGATAGCACAGAAATAAAGGCTTGTATGCAAGTCTCCCTCCTACCCACTGTTTAGACTGGTACTCATAGGTAGGTTCTTAAATTCACATTTGATCCCAGTCCAGAAACTTTCCAGAATCTCCTGACTTCCTGTCCCTTCAAGGTCCCTAGAAAAACATCTCTATTTGCATTAGGTCTGAGACTCAGCTATATGTCTGCTCCCTGCTCTGCTCAGTGGCCAACAATGTACACTCACAACAGAGGTTCATACTCTTCAGCCATGCTTCACCCTTCCTCCACCCATACCCTTCCCCCTGCAGCAACACATACGGATGTTTTGAAGCTGATTTCTGCCTGACCCAAGGTGCAGCCTGCCTGTCCTGCCTGGCTGCATCCTTCTGTGATATCCAGCCACAAGTTGTCAAAGCGACACGATATACAATGACCTACAGTAACTATGAAGAAATAAAACAAAATTAACCTATCGCAGTATGGAACATCAACAGTTTAAAGGCAAGGCAGGGACTATAAAGGTGCCAAAGAAGACAGCTGGACTATTGTGGCACAAGCATCGTTCTCCTGTGCTTCACTCTGCACTGTGCTCTGTTAAAATGACTGGATTTCTTTTGCAAGGGTAGAATAATACAAAAATGCTGAATATTCACTCTAAATGATAATATTTTTAAAAGCAGCTATTAAAATATATATGCTGAAAGAAATAATGCTTTAGAAATACTGGACATTGGTTGATTTCTTATAAGCTTTGCAGTCACTTGCAAAAGTAAAAGCACTAAGACAACAAAAGGGTCTCAGATCCTTGTACCTGCAACCCAGAAACTGAGGATTTTCCCAGCTCTTGTTGTAACAATTACCTATATACCCTAGGTTAAACTTCATGAAACGGAATATGTTAACGCCATATATCAGAGTTTGGATTTTAGTTCACTTCCTCCAGTTATAGAAACAAAACAGGTGCACAATCAGTTGTTTATAATTAAAATAAAACATATTTTGCAAAGTATCAAGCAGTGCAAACAAAGACATCTTGTAACCCAGTTAAACACATCTGGTCTTTCCCACATGCTGGTTTATTGACTCCCTGACTACATAGGTGTGTTTCACCAGAAGGATAAAGTGATGGGCTTAGACAGTCCAAGCAGAGATGAAAAGAAACATGTTTCAGTGTAAAAGATCATTCCCTGAGAATATGCTACACAGTTCCAAAATACTTATGTCCATATTATTAAACCAATTGAGAACTGAAATTATTAGCTAACCTCAGGGAAAAAAAAAAACCAAAACAAACCAAAAAACAACAAAACAAAACACAAAAAGAAACAATTTCTTAGCTAGCAGAAAACAAACCACAGAACTAAGTTACAAGGCATCCTGATTAGCAACTAGAAACTAAATGCTAATGAAAGCAAGCTCTGCATCATAGTAACTGGATAATATATAAGGCGGCACAATAAACAGAACACTGCATTAAGCAGTATTTGATTTTCTCAAGTGCTCTTCAGCAACAGCTAATCAAACCATCGATCCAGGACTGATTCAAGTTAATATGACAGTAACTTAAAGAAGAAACGATAGCTAGTTCAATGCTATCTAGGAAAACAATTTTGCCATGATCAAGGTCATGAAGACCAGAGACTGGATTTAGTTTGAGATTAAGACATGTAAACACAGGTGTTCACATGTGTGTCAGATGCATTAATATCTATATTTTAATCAACAGTGTTGTGGTCAATACAATCAATGGAACCTGCAGGGTTACTCAGCCGACCAGCCGGTCAGCATTGAATTTGACTTGAGCCAAATCACTCCTTATGCTCCACTGGCTACTGATTTGATCGCCACTGACTGTGACAGAACTTTAGATACACACATCAAACCACCTGCTTTTAGGCACCAATTGTAAGTTCTTTAACCCAAAGCTGGATCCTTACCCACAGCTGCAAGTTACACATCCATAGCCAACTAAGAGGCAACTTCACAAGCAGTGTCCTCTCTGGGAAAACAGTCAATGTCCATACTTTGTCTGATGTTATAAGGGTTTCAAAATGTGTATGGTACTCTTCGAAGTATATATGGGAAATTTCTGAATGTAGTGCAACCCTCCTACAAAAATCTCCAGAAGAATCCACGTCAAAACAAACATGGTTGAGGTCAGAATCTTTAGCACAAAGGTAGTGATTTTTTTTTTTTAAATATTTCTATATGGCAATAGTGTAATAGTGTTTTCTCAACAGGGTCCACTCACAGCCTGCTCACTTCAGACGGTATTTGTAGCCCTCTGGTAGGAATCCATGCAAGGTATCACAAGACTCTCATTTAAGAACATGAGAAATCCCATGTCATCTTGAAACCATAACCAAATTTCATCTTATGATAAGGCCGGTTCAATGAATATCCTGAAATTCAAACTACATTTTACTTAAATCCTTTTAATATTTAAAAAAAAAAAAAAAAAAAAAAAAATCATTCTTGTGATTTCAGCAGCATAGATTTGAGAGAATACAGGACATAAATATTATATTTGCATCCTTATTCTCTGCCAGCAAAAAGAAAGTCTTACAAGCATTGAGTCTGAGAAAGGCGTTCCACTGAATATCTCAAAAGAGATGTCTTTTTTATGTTTCTGAACCACCACCGCCACTGTCAAAGACATGGCAGAAAGAAAATACAGGAACAGTCAAAAAGAGGCCAAGCTATCACAGCACTTTAATATATTTCTGACTACGACTGCATCAGATCTCAGAGAAAGATCCACTTAAAGATTAACATGTTAATACAAGTTGCCTTCTTGTCCATATTAGTCAGTGGCTGGCTCACATACTTAGCATTATTTTTTTATTCCCTTCCAAAACAGAAATTAACCAGAGGTTTAGAAGATTTCTCGCAGGATTTTTAAAAGTTCATCTTTCGAGGCAGTTGACAAATTGAAAACACAAAAACAACGTGCTCAAAAACAAAGAAAGGGAAAAGAGCTTCCTACTCCCCTAGTTCAAAAAAGCACCACTTTTCACACTTTCAAGGAACATCCAAGACATTTCCATTGCAGCTAAAGAAAGACGAAGCAAAGCAGACTTCCTGAATCAGAGAATATGCCTATTACTCACTTGGATGTGGATCACTTTAAAGTTAACAGCCTGGACATTGAGAAAAATCTGTTGTTCAGCATGGATTCTTCATTAGTTTCCTTGATGCCCATTGGGTAACCAGACAGAACTCAACTGGACATTCTACTTCTGGTCATTCCTGGATATTCTGGTCAAGCTTCACTTCTGTTGTGAAGGAAATAACAATAATCCCAAAGATCCAGGGCCCTTGCTTGTGCTACATCTTCTTCAGGATCATTTGGTTTGATTCTTAGACCAAATTTTAAAGACTGTATATAGCTAGCCACCTTAATGCATTTCTACACAGATATAAAAATCTTCAACTGAAAATTCTGGAGAGCCAAAAATAGAAATAAAAACCCAACTCTCTAGCTAGTTTCCCAGCTGCCATTATTTCCAAAGCTATTCCTCAGACTCCGTGTCTTCTACAGACAAAGTTGCTGAGTTGAATGATTAACTGTTCTTAGCCAAATAATTTATTAAGTACTCCAAGTGGAGGCCTTCTAAAACTCTTTGTGTCATTATAAAGACAGATAGTATCAGCAACTTATCTGTGCATTTAGTTGTTTCTAAAAAGAAGGTGTATTCCTGCAAAGTGGTATCTTTTGGAAGGAAAACACAGTATTACTTGATTTCCAATGGTTAGCTTAATAAAGGATTTGGTTTTGCTTTCTATCAAGGGAATTTATATTTCTGATCATTATTCTAACATACTAACATCTACTGCCAGTTTTCTTTAAAACTCCACATCTTTGTCCTGATGAAAACATCTTTACTTATGAAGAGTTACGGGAGACTACCAATCCTAAAGACGAAATCATAAGATTTCAAGGATGCATCTGAAAATCACTTTGTTACTCACATTACCACCAAAAAGAATGAAACTGAATTTTAACACACTTACTGGACATGTTAAGAATTAAATTTAATTCCTGAACTAATAGAAGAATGTGTAAATTGTTTCAGATTAGGTACAAACAAAGAGTTTATACTTTTTTTTTTTTTAATAAAACATTGATAGTAACACCACTTAGTAGAAAACCCAGTCATCTTCAACTGTGCTAAGTTTCTGTCATAGCTTCCAAAATAACACACCAAAGAAAACTATTACTTTCCAGATACTGGAAAATATGGGTGATATTCTAATAAGTATTAGCTGAATTTTCAGTGCAAATTCACTTCAGAATTCATGTTCAGAATTAGTCTAGCATGGCATCAAAGCTTTCTATTAATTTAGCATAAATTTATTTTTACAGAACTAAATAAAACAGTAAATCACAAAGCAAGTGACCTAGAAGTCTTTCATCAGATTATTAAGTTATAAACACCAATCTACAAAACAAAATATGATTTAGTACAGTCTGCTTGTATATTTTAAAGAATCCTACTTTTCATACCCATGAACAAAATGTAATCTTATACTGTTCCCCGGAGCTCGCTCTCGTCTCTTAGAAGCTGCACTTTTTCTTTTTTCTTTGCATTGCTCTTTGAGTTGAGGTAGATCTTCTTTGTAAACCTTTAAGAAAGAGCACACTCATAAACAGAGATTCATAAGAAAAGCACGTCTCTGAGAATTCAGCCACAGTTCACCCACAAAAGTGTTATACTGACATGGCTGAAAAAAACCCTCAAGTAATTGTAGCTAGTTATTGTATAGTGTAACTGGTTTTTAAAGTGCAACCAGGACTCTAACAGAACGTGCTAGGAACACATGTAATCACTTTTTTTCTTCCTCTATTGTATCTTAATATTTTGATAATTGGTAATAACAATTCTAAAGGTTTGGGTCAGTTCCTGCTCAGCTCTCACACTCCCCAGTTTTCAGATTTCAATAGGTCTTCATAAAACACCAACTTAAACCGCGGGAAGCATTCCAACTGCCATCCAAACTAAAACCTTTACCTGTCGACGATAGGTGATCTGGGTCTCTTGCTCAATTTCAGAGTCCAGCTCTGGAACATCAGACTGATCAGAATCTGATTCATCACTATTAGAATCAACCAGACTCTCTGCCACCAAGGAAACAGAAAATAAAGAAACCTAAATCACATAGCAGGAAGTGTTCAAACTATAATAACTGCTTAATGTTTCCAATTTGATAAGCAATGCTTAGATCAACTACAACATAACCTGCTAATAATTGACAGGCTGACAAGATCAATTCTTATGATAGGGTAGAAATAAGCCAAATTGTAAGTATGATTTTTTTGTTTGTTTTGGGAGCAAGTTATTTTTCATTGATTAACATTATGTAATCAACATTAATGTTAGGAGAAAAGGAAGAAAGAAGAGAATGAAGTAACAAGCATTAAAGGAGAAACTAATACTTGCAGAAAACTAACAAGAGAAGCAAAGGGCTTCAACGAGAAACTTATGGTTAGGCGAGCCATTGATGTAAGAACTAATTCTTCAGGCAGATTAGGAAAAAAAAAATCGTATATGGGAAGGAAGTAGTAAAATTTTTGGTGACTGTGGAGAAAAAAAAGTAATCATTTAATGTTTATGTTTTACATCTCGGGAAAGCCAGGTAAAGTTGTAGCACAGAGTTTAATTCCAACAGAAACTGAAAACAATGTCCCGGCTGATAAATGGTAGCATATTTGGATCTCTCTGCAACCTATGATAGAATGTTGCACATTTTTTGATTAAGAAACCAGACACAAAATCAAGCTAGAACACAAATGGATTTTGAAAGATCTCAAAATGTAACTGCAAAGACAGAATCACCCCTCAGTAAGAAATGTTTCTAGAAACACACAATAAAGAACCATCCTTGAAGGTATAGTATTTAACATTTTTATCAGTGATCTAAAGAAAAACAACATTGCTACTGACAAAGGTAGCAGATCAAAGAGCTAGAAAAGCCAGTAACAGGATAATTATCAATAACGTGACCAAAAAAATTCTATGTTGCACATACTGCTAGATAGCCAAAAGTAAGGTTATGTATCCAGGAACAAGGAATCTAAACTACACTTAATATACAGAAATTTTATCTTTGGAAGCAGTAGATAATGAGAAACTTGGGTCATGGGAAATAATTAGTTGAAAATTCATTCATATCACGAAGATTCAAACCAGTTAAAGGCTTTTTGGAGGCTCCATCAGGAAGATAAAGAGAACCTCTTACTTCTTTCTGCATTTGGCACCAAGGCCAGCAACGAATCAGCATCTCCCCATTAGCTGAGTCCACACTGACACAACTTCACCTGATCTTAGCAAATAAAGGGTCAAACAGCCCATTTCATTGTAACTCTATACACTTATTTCCCCAAAGGACTCTCTAAATTTCTGTAGTAATTTCCAAGTGAGGCACTCAGTTAATTGTTTGATTTTGGAAACTAAGTCATGAGAACAATTGCTGTATTAGTCCCTGGTGGAAACATGATCTACGTTTTTTTCCAAATATTAAACATCTATAGTCTGCTTTAAAAAACAACAACAACAACAACAACAAACCAACCACAAAACACAAACGCACAGCGCTTAAATTATTGCCTAAATACTTCAAGATTTTAATCAAACGAGTATGTTGGGTTTTTTTTTTTCCAGTGACATCTGGGCATCCAGTTCTTGTCAATTTAGTAAAGGATGATATGCACAGAATTCATAAATTCATATCTATGATCCAATCTTTTAAATTCTCCCTTTGCACAAAGAATGCAGTGGCAAATTTTTTCTACAGTCTTGCTAAACTAAGCATACAGGGTATAGGCAAGTATTAGGCAACACTATCAGGTACTTCAGGCAGCTGCAAAGTTTAAAGAACAACAATTGACAATTCTGAATATTTATTTGCCTACCTGCACGAAATAATTTTACTTCTCTTTTAGCTTCCCCTTCTTCTACCCTTTTTTTGAATTTACTTACCTTGGGGTGCTATATGAAGAGAATCCTTCAACTTCCGATCAGGGACAAACTTCCACTGAAAGACAGAATGATCAGCGCCTCCAATGGAAACAACCCACTGGTGATCATGTGACCATCTGACATTTGTCACGTGAGCAGAATGACCCAGATATTTTTTAAATTTTGCTCCTAGAACAAGAATAAAAGTAACTTTCAATGTATGTGGAAAAAATGTTTCAGAAGCACCTCAGAAACCACAGAGAAAGTAATACTGTAATTAAGATACTCTAATTACTAGTGGTATTTTCATTAATAGCAGCAACTTTTGCAGCATTCTCAAATTTTAATGTTTCTTTAAGATATATTTTTAAATTTGGATTCCAGGATATAATATCTTTAGCAAGTCAAACACAAAGAAAGACCTATGATAGTACTGTATGAGGTATACTAAAGGAAAACTTTGTAAAATTTTATTGTATTAAATTTATTTTATTTTTTACAAGCCAAGATTTTGCCAACTATTTCTGCATTGAGAAGACGCAGTTATTTAAATGTTAAGTGATGTATATTTAGCTCTGTGAAAACACCCCCACATGTGTTCTTATAGCACTGGTCCCCACTGTTTGTGTAATTTGAGTGCTAAGCACTTCAAGCAATTCATAGACTCACACCATTAGCAGTAGTAGTAGTAGTAGTATAACTACATCAAGTTAATGTTTTCAGTGACTACTACATAATGACAACACAATCATTGGATCAGTTACTAAAAAGAAGTTCCTAACAGCACTCCATTACACAGATTCTAGTGTAAAATAGAGGATAAAAAGGGAATAAATTCAGTCTTCTTCAAATGGACAGAAGACTGTTTGCAATAACATTTTTTTGGATTACCTCAGGTACCAATAATAGGCTTGTCACTTAAAAAAAACCTGGAAAGTTTGACATGTCATGGTTTTTAATACCACCTTTTACAAAAACAGCTGAGAAAACTATGGACAAATGTCATCCATTAAAAAAACCAACATTCTTTAAGAACGTATCGCTCGAAGACATCCTAAGTCCCGTCACAAAGATCACGCAGTTGTAGCCAGCATTAAACATGCAATGCTGCAAATTGCAATAATGCAACAGTGCAAGTTTTTGTTTCCACTTTCAAAACATACGATGTTTGATCTAGTCCCCTGGCAAAGTTTTAAATTAAGAGGACTCTTCTTAAAAGCCAGGGAACATTTCACAAGCTTTCTCTGATCATCATGTTACCAGCTTGAAGACAGATCTCTGCTGTTGACAGTTTGTTACAGTTAAACTTGAATGGTGTCTGGAAAGGAGTTCTTCAAAGAGCTCTGACAAAACGAAACCTTTCTCATCTAAAAAGATGTTCCCCTGTTCACTCAGTCCTTAACAGTGAACTTTAAAATTATATACCTTGCTTTAGGCTTCAGTTTTGAAAATTTCACAAGATTCATACTTGTTGCTAGTAAAATTTTGAGGAAAAATGTGTTGGAAAAGTTTTTAATCTTCAAATAACATACAGTAGCATACTCCAATTATGTGGCCAATTTACTGTTCATTTATAGTCTCCAATAATTTAGTAAAGTTATTTTTTCTAGCTCCTGGTCCAAATCTCCTTTAGCGATCTAGAGGAAGTAAGAAAACTACTTAAAGAACACTGTGAAATACTTAAAGTTATGTATCTCAGAAAAGGGTAGATATTGCATCACCTCATTAAATTATATGAAAAAAAAATCTATTTTAAAAAATAAAATACATGTAAAACTTTTGGCTATCCTATGCAAAATGTAAATAAAATACTGTTACTATTACAGTTGTCAATACACCAGCCTATTGTGGTTTCCCAGATCTGAGCTCAAACTAAACTTGTAAGAATACATATTGGCCATTTGTATGATTTTCAAACACCCAGTTTTCTAAAACTTTTTTCTTGAATAGTCAAAATTGAAAAATATAAGCTTATAATGGAACTTAAAGGTACTACCTTTTCTTAGACATGGGTATCGAAAGAGCTTTACTATTCCATAATCATCAGCTGTAACCATAACTTGCCCAATAAAATTTGCATCCACGGAATTTATATCATTTATATCTGAATATTTGGGCCAGATTCCATTCACTTCAACACCAGAAACACAGGTCCATGATGCCCACTGAATGCCTTTTAATTCCTCTTTGTTTGTTACTTCTTTTCCACCTAAGAACAAAAATAATAAGCTATTTTACAATAGTCACTTGTGCAATTTTAAAGAATGTTGAATTTTTAAAACTTCTCCAGAAATCAAATCCAACTGACACAGAATTAAAAACAGAGATAGTAAAACTGTCCTGATTTGATATCCTCTATTATGACCAACAGCATCAGTAGGAAGGTTTCTCAAGACTACTGAACAGAAGATCATGGTTTTGGTACTTTAGAGTTTTTATTATTTCTTGATATCTGCTTGAGGCTGTGTTAATTTTTAAATGTTTATAAAAGACCCCCATGTAGTCATTCTAAGATAAAGTTTGGAAAAATTCTCTTGCTGAACTATTCTAGAAACTTGGATTATTTAGAGTAAAAACTGAAGAATTCATGTAGATCCAACCCCTGCAAAATTACTGAAAATACCAATTTTATACTTAGATCCTTGTTACATTATTTCACATCAGTTTTAACTGTAATAAGACTGTTCCAGTCCCACAAACTTCCACGTAAGAGCTTAAGTACTGAGTCAGAGCAAAGGTCCATTTAATAAATACTGTGTCTTCAGTAACGGCCAGAAGCAGCGCAGGAGCAGCACAAGAAGAATGCAAACAAATGTAGAAGTCGTGAGTCAGACAGCACGCAGCTGCAGAACCTGAGCAGGACGCTGCCAATAGTTCGCCTCTCACCCTTCAGTGGTAACAACACTGAAGGTAATTGGGCTAGTTTTTTTTTCCCTGTTTTCTTATTGTTATAGGATTCTGGGTAGTGGGAGGAGACGAGATGTAGTGGTGAGCAGCCTCCGGCACTGTAAGGAGGTCATTTTTCAACAGAGGGACAGGGAAAGGGAGAACTCAGGTGCACTGGAATAAACAGTGTAAAGAACAGCCACAGAGAAAAGATAAAGCAAAACTGAAAATGAATCACAAACGAAGACTTAAAAAACATCACACTATAGGCAAAGTTTAACTACTATATACCCCTCCAAAAACTGGAACACAACTCAAGTGCTCGAGCGCCCTGTTTGAAGATCCTTCCACTCTGAGGAAGTAACTGCACCCTTTGAGAAGGTTTACCTTGTAATCTCTTTCAATCACTAATCTACGTAGACAATTACTACTAATACTGGTTTTATCCATGACTAAGTCCTACAGATCTTGTATTAGGCAACTCTAAGTTCCTTACTCATTTATAGCGGAATTTCAAGTGTTATACGATTCTGATCATTCTTTTAAAATATTTAAGAGAATCCTAAACTTTGCTAAACTTCTTTAATAAACAAGCTTTCACAATCGCACATTCTAAACGCTGCCCTTGACATACTATAATCAGGACTACTTAAATTAGAATCTTCAAAACAAATGCACTATAGGTATACGTCCTCTGCAGAAGGAATTGTCTTGATGAAAACTCCTTCAAGAGTATTGGACAGTTCAGTCTAGTTTTCAAGGCAGTGTTGTCTTGAAAATATTTACAATAACCAGGTTGTCACAAACTTCGAATCTGAAAAATATATTTTAGTATTGTGTAATGCACTAGTTTTCTTTAATACTTCCCTGCCATAAAAGAGAAAAGACACATTTGAACTGGTGTTATCAGTAGACTGCCCAGGTAAATTTCATTTTAATATTTTTATTCTTTTTGAAGGCTGCATGATTGAATCATTGATGTATCACTGCTTCAACATTGCTTTTGTTTTCAGTGAGTAATTCCTAACATTCTGGCACCCTTGTATCAGGTACTTTTATTTTCTCTACAGCTACCTAATCCCATTATACTTCCAAATTCATAGGCGTTCTGATTGTCTCTATCTATTACAAATTTATCACTGTAAAAGCTCTTCTACGTTTAACTCCTCAGTTCTGTTGCAAACATAGTTCTAGAAAATGAGACAACTCCTCTGACATGCAACACATTGATTTTTCCACACATTTTAGAAAACATACAGTACAAGCCAATGATAATCCACTTAATATTCAAGCACAGTAAGTACAAAGCTATTAAGCTATTGCAAAATTGAATTGGAATGCAACGTTTTTCTTTTTCTAAAAAAGTGGGAGCAAAGATTTAGTTTTGAGAAATAAAATAAATATAAGCCAGCATCTCTACCAGGAAAATATTATTATAAAGAAGAGTAAACATCTAAGGGTAAAACATTGAAGTAACTTCGCGAGAAAATGCTGCACTTGTTCAGATGTAGCAAATATTTATACAAACTTAGAAAAAAAAATTTCCTACAAGCCAGTGTCTTGAACCAGGATCTATATTTGGCTGTTTTCCAAAAGTACTACACATTCTTTCTGTAATAAGTAATGGATATCATAAAGGCAAGTCAGAATCTTACTTGGCATCCTGTAAAAAAGTCTCTTCCCATTGCCATCATTGGTCTGTAAGTATTTACTGTCCGAAGACCAATCCATATGGGTGATGAAACTTAAAGATCCAACACATTCCCCAACTTTCTTGTATCGCTGAACAACACCATATATATCCACAGAGCTGTCGTTAGAACCAACGGCTAGGAAATTCCCATCTGGTGAATATTTCAGTTCATGAATAGCTTCTTTCCTGTCTTTGATATGAACAACCTCAGTCATATCTCTGTAGTATGAAAGAAAGCATATCATAAGTATAGAAGACTCTTATCATACTGCCATGTTCCCACTTTTAAAAAATGGATAAAATTGTGAGATGATGAAGTGAACTTTATGCACAAATTCAACACTGCTCTTTTAGGGCTGGGTAGGCCTGCATGGCCAAAAAAAAAACAAACGAGAAGGGCACAGTGACCTAAGAAGGTGCTGCAATGTGCTATGGGACAGTGAACAAAAGGAACTGTTCAAGCTGAGTTCACAAATCAGGCAGATTACCAGATCTTTATTCACTCAGGAAAGAAAACCTCACTGACATGACATACAGATCTCATTTTCCCTTTAGAACTGTGGGATCACACCAATGAGGCAGCACTGGTTTTGTATGTGTGATGTGCTGACAGTCGCATTCCAAGACATGGAAAGAATTTAGGAAGTAATGAAAATTTATTTCTTAATAATTCAAGAATAATTAATAAAGCTAAAATCTAAAGTCAAACACTTCCTAGAACACTGCCTTTGGTTGCAAGTAGACTAATATACTTTTTCAAATGTGTTGTTATGGAAAGTCTGTCTCTTCCATCATAGCATAAGAATTTGAAAAATCTGAGCAACCTCAAGATCAGTAACTTAAAACAGAAACGGAAGTGATCTCCTCATGCATGGTCACTACAGTGTCAATATACATACAATTTATAAAAGCAATTAGATAACATGCTTGAAATAGTTAATAACATATCTATTCTTAATTTTTGTAACATACCTGACTCGAAGCACAGTGAAAGAGCCATCCTTCATTCCAAGAGCGAGATGGATTCCATCAGTACTAACTGCGGCACAGCGAATGGGTTCCTCCATATTACAGCGGGCAATCAGAGCATGGTCTATTAAACTCCAAATTCTAAAATAAAGTAATAATCACAAATGTAAGGAGTGCTTTGGAGCTGAGTCATAGATAACATGAAGTCTGCCATTTCTGCAGAACACTGGACATGGTAGTGTCATGTTTTAAAATAATTTTCCACAAGGAAAATCTAAGACAAAAGAGTTCTGCACACAGCAAAGAATATTCTTACATTTAGAATAGTGAGAAAATATCTAATGAGAAAATGCAGGGGCAGATTAATTTTGTTTGACTTTCTGAATATAAAAAGAATGACAACATATGACAATAAATACTTTTAGACCACTCTGTGAAAATTCCACAATTTTCTTACTCATTTTAGCCAAGAAACTTTGTAAACATATTATTTCGTATGAAGAAGCCGTTATTCATAACTCCTTACATATAATGAGATAATATTATAAAATGTAAGTTTTTACTACAAGATACATTACGGTATCTATCACAAGATGTATCTGGCATTCTAGAGCAGAATTTTAATATTTATAGTTCAATTACTGTTTTGCTCAATCACGTTACACTTAAGATATTTAACAAAAATGCCAACACATTTAACTTCTAAGAAAGATGAGAAAAGGTGTTTTTGTCAAAAAAAAAAGATGAACTGGTAAGACCGAGTAATTTACTGGGTTTTCACAGAATACAGATTACATTTACTATGCATGCATTAAGTTTGACGAAACTCCCAAACTAAAAGTTAATTCTTAGCATACAAAAAAGTGACTATGTCAAGAGTAAATATTATAAGTTTTTATTACAATTTTTTAAAATTGTAACTGGTGAATACCTAACATAATGTCTGAAAAGGAAACACAAGGAACTTGTGTTTCAGTGCTTAACATTAGGCTAAAATGAAATTGTTCATATTTTGTAAATTTCATTTTTGTGAAATATACATTTGCACTATATTTTATTATTAGAGAGCTCTAGTTTCATGCATACCTTAACTGTTTCAGAAGTACTTCAATGCCACAATTCAATACCTTTAAAACGTATACATTTCCATTAGTCTATCTACAAAATGAGCTGTTTGTATAAAACTGTACACAGTTAAGCAAACAAACAGGATTTAACCTGACGGATCGATCATCACTTCCAGTCATTGCGAGCGGTTTTGTAGGATGGACAGCCAGAGCCCAGAGCTCTCCTTCACAATGCCCCTGCATTATCAGGAAAGGCTTATTACGCTCATGCACCACAATTTCAAAAATTTCACTATCTTGTGTCCCAACGAGTATATGGTCTCCTCTCCAGCAAACACTTCTTACAGACAGACCTGTAGAAAAGATTGTCACTGAGAGATGCATCCTGAGAATTTAGGAAACAAAGGTAATGTAGCACATGACAAAACACAAAAGCAAAAAAATGTCAGGAAATATCCATTTACCTTCTCTCATTCCTCCATTTACTCCTTTTATCTATTCCATATAACACACACTGCCCTTTGAACATGAACTTTTCAAGCTTAGTATTATAGACATTCTAAAATAAGATGCAGGCCTTGTTTTAATAAAGGACCTGTAGCCAATTCTTGTACTACAAGACCTCTGATGGAGAAAGATAAAACTGACATTTGCATCTGAAATTATGCATTTGATGTCTTTAAATTACAACAAAGGTAGCAGACAATATCAATTGCAGTTTCAGATCAAACCATGAACCTCAGGACCAGCTAGACAAACCTGAATTATATAAGTGACAGAAGCATCAGTGGAACATGCATTTTATGTAAGACAAGGAGCCTCATTCTCCCCATCTTGTTTCTGACATGCTCCCCCTAAAACAAATCTTTGTAACATCTTAACAGTATCTGGAACTATTTTTTCACTGAATAGAAAATAAATCAAATTGAAACAACATCTAAAGAGCTGAAAAGGGTTTATGATGGAATTTAACATGCATTTCTAACAACTGAATTAGTTCCCAGGCTTACAGTGGAGTTAAGCACTCTCAGGCTACACTTGTTTCTGGATAAGGTTGGGAACAATAACATCGAAGTTAGGACAGTTGTATACTGAGAACTCAGCCTTAGGTGCTCAATTTTAGGAAAATGCACCTTTTAAAACAGGCTGTATTTATCACATTCTGATAGTGCAACCCAATTTCGCCAACTTCAAATGTAGATAACCAGATGGCAGCAATGCCTAACTTAATTCACTTTGCCTAAGCACTGACTTTTGTGAAGAGCAGCTCAAGACTGATCTTTGAAAAAATAATGCGAGACAAAATTATATCTATCAGATGAGAGAAAGGAATATTTTTATGGTATGAGTTGATTTGAACTACGTAGAGGGAAGAGCCTTGTGTTATTAAATTTACACTGGAAAAAAAAAACAAACAAACAAACAAACAAAAAAAAAAAACAAACCTGAGAAATGGTGAAAAGAGTGGTTTAGCAAGACAGCCTGGTGCATCTGCACCAGTGCTTCAATTCTGAAAAGCAAGCTTTCCAAGCAAAGCTCCTGGTCATGCCTGCTTACCATGCTTTGCCTTCCAAGATAGCCTTCAAATGTACAAATCCGCCTCCCTCCATATGAACAGAACTGAAAGATGTGCTCCAGGAGCGTGCTCAGTGCATCCAACTGCAATACAATGCTCAGCCCACTGAAGCAGACCAGAGCTAATGCCTCGCCAACACCCCTTCGCATGCACTCACGTTGTGCTGCTCTAACCCTCTGCACCAACACCTTTGCTTTATGCATTTGTTCCTAGTGTGCTTCCCTGGTGAATGTAATCACCTTTATCATGCAGCCCTTTAAACTAGCCACGGAGTGGCTGTATTATTTACAGTGATAAAAATATAAAGAAAGAAACAACCAGAATCTTTGATGAAGGATGATTAAGACATCTGTTTTAGTAATTTGGAACTTGTGGTGGAGAGACATATTTAAAAAAAAACCAACACAACTATTTTGAGATCTATTTAGAGTCAACTAATTGCTCTGTGAGCCATTCACAGGGACACAGAACTTGAGTTCATGTTCACAGATAAAATTACCAAGAGGTAAGGCATAGGAGCAACAGAAAATACAATTAAGTAAACTAGCAGAAGGACAGGTCATAGAGGTACTCCTCAAAAGGATACAGTAAGAAAAAATAAATCACTGAAGCAAAAGACAATAGAAAAGATTCAGAAAATTGTAATTACTAAAGATAGGATTTTAAAAAAGCTATTAGCTCTGTCATAGGCATTTGACAAGTCAAAAAGATGAGAGGATCAGTTGTGATCACATAACTGATCAAGAAGAACCAAAAAAGAGTTCATGCAAAAGTCTGTTCCATCAAAAGTAAAGGAGACAATCTGAGTGGAGAACAAGTTTGAAAGAATGAAACGGGGAAGGAAATACAGCTTTCAACTACATGCAACAGAGCTGAGAAACAGCAGCTGAGTCAAAAATTACAAGTCAAAATTTCTAATATATGTGCCAACATGTCTCCCTTTATCTTCCTCCTGCACCAATTATATCTTTCCCAAATCAGGACTGATCTTTAGAGCAATGAAAAATCACCATTTTCTCTCTGGAGTAATTTCCTTGGCAAATATCATGTTATCAGTATCAACTATGCTCTTCAAATTACAGGACATTTTAACAGTGCAAAGGTGCCTGTGTTTACCATCAGAGTTATATTGAATCTAAACACACTTGTATGCTCAGAAGAAAAAAAAAAAATCAGGAGGCAACTGAAAATATTATAACAAGTGTTCCACAATTTTATAACAATGGTCATTGCTACACTGGGTATTTGTTCTTGCTGCTAAAATGAAAAAACATCTATTTTTGTTACAGTCTTCAAGGGGCTACAGTTAAATACAACACTGCAAAGAGGACAGAGAAGGTACTGACAAGTAGATCGTTTTGAAAAAAGCAATACAAATTACAGAGAGTAGATATGAGAGATGCATCACTATTATTAGTAGCATTCTGAATATAAGACACAACAGCATAAAAGTTTCATTTCAAAATGTATTTGATAATGTACAAATTCACTTACAAGACACTCCAAATATGTTTGGTAAGTAGATTTTAAGAACATTAGATTGGTTAATAAAGTACTGAAAGACAGAAATTTTGGCTGAATACAAACATATTTTTTCTTGAAAAATGTATTAAGGTATTAGACGTATTATAAAATAGATCAATCTTTCTAATTCAGAGGGACAAGTTTAATTATAAATACATTACTGTGAAACATTAATGAAGACTTTTAACAGAATAATAGTAATTATTATATTTAGAAATAGTGAATTATGTTCATTTTAATGATTTCAAATGTCTGTCAGACATGACAGAAACCAAAATAATTATCAAAAAAAGTCAGGTAAGGAGTGCATTTTAAAATGTACTGCATAGAAAAAAAAGTATCTTCCTGTGAAGCAAGAGAAGTATAAATATGGACATACTTGACTATTGATCTGAGACTGAAGCCATAGAGTCACTGTGCCCCAGGGCATTTAAAATGCAACCTATGTCATCTTGTTGCAGTATTTCACAATCTCGGTGGGAATGCCAAGTCAATTGCAGAATTCCAAGATTTAACTTGTAATTACTTACTTATTGACCCTGAATATCTGACTCCCATCTGATATCTTGGCAAGATATTGCAAATAAAGTGACTGAGGGCAAAGAAATATAAATGGCAACAAAAGCAATATTGTAAGTAACATCAGTGTTTTAGTCTATGTTTGTCATCTTTTCCTGAATCACTAAAGCAACAACCTCTAGAACACTGGTGAAACATGCTATAGATTGCTAGATGTAACATTTTAGCATGAATTGGACTGTAACTGAAGTCAGAGGTATATGTAAGCACGGTTCTGTGTACTACCAAACTGTATATTATTTCCAAATAGTTCTGATGAAAATGTGGATAACTAGCAAATGCAATTCCTGTACTCTGCTGGTTTACATTGTAGATTTCACTGTTTCCTCCAAGTTCTCTTGCAGCATTACTGTTCCTTGTTAAAAACTGCTGTGCTATGGAAAAGATGTGCATTTTATTGGTTTAAAAGAAAAAAAAAATCTCTGTGTCTACAACTTCACAGTATGCTTTACAGTAACTTTGAAAGACTACGTTACCTTCAAACTAGTGGACATGATCAAATTTCTTATCTAGCTAATGGTTCACAGTAACATATATGAAACAACCTTTTTGGTTTTTAAAAGTCTTTTCTTGTTCAAAACACTGGTAAATTTCCTACGTTATTGGTATATCAAACATAACAAACTTCTTTTTACCTTTATATCCCTGGTCTGTTTCCCTGAGATCAATCACAGTAATTGGTTTGAAATTTAAGTCCCACAAGCGAACACAGCCATCCCTGCCACCAGTGGCAAACCCCTCTTCACATGCATTCATGCTGAAAATTCCTGCCTAAAGAGAGAAGAAAGTTATTTTTAACAATACACAC
Organism: Pampusana beccarii; assembly: GCA_013399365.1. NCBI lineage: Eukaryota > Metazoa > Chordata > Aves > Columbiformes > Columbidae > Pampusana > Pampusana beccarii. The sequence continues at coordinate 60,708 of VWYH01006865.1, forward strand.
AGTTCAGAGATGCCAATATGGGAAGTGAAACTCTTGTCCATTATGGTATTGATTGTCCTCCTGTCTTCCTACCTGTTGTGCTGTTGAAAATAGCACAAACATATGCAACTAATACAACCTCTAAATATGAAAGATTCAGAAATGAAAATAAACTCAAAATGAGCAGAATTCACATTCAGTGACACACAGTAAGATAATGGTTACAATACTGCATTCATTCTGATGATGATGATGATCGTAGTGATGAAAGTTTTTATCCCTAGAGAGAGTTTAGTTTCATTTCTATCCTCTTGCCTGAGGGTCTGGTCCAACTCTTACAAACGTCTGTAAGAAGATTTCCACCGAGCTCCTTGAGGTCTGGATCAGGGCCTTTGTTGCTATTACTCAGCTTCTAAGCAACCAGGCAAAAACCATCTGGGATTTTTTTTACATTTTAAGTTAAGGAATATTGATTTAAAATTTAAGTTTAGAACCAAAATAGAAGGAAAACAGTGATCACTTTGCAGCATTTAAAAATATCCAACATAAGCTCTCTTTAAGGTAGATATTAGGAAACAAAACCTAACAAATTTTCACTCACTCGATAAATGTTTTCTTCAGGATTGCAAAGAGGCAAGGATGATACATCTATTATTAAAATAGATACTGCATCCACATAGCCACTATATTTGATGTAATCGTGATATATTATCTAAATAGCATACACACTTTTTTAAAAGTACACAACTCACTAGACTTATTTTCAAAAGTAGCTCATGCATTTCAGTAACCAAATGTCTTGAGAGGGCAACTTTGTCTAATAAGCCTATGAGAAGGTAAAAAAAAAAAAAAAAATAAAAAATTCTATATTTACTAAAAACATTTCATATTCAGCTATAACAAAAGAAAACAGGAGAGCATTAAAAACAATGGAAGGGAAAATCTGTCCTGTCCAAAGAGAAGGTAGAACAACCAATAACAGTCATGTATCTTCTATAATATTATTCTGAAATTTCAGTTTTGTAAAGAAGCAAAACTACAGTTCCAATAGTTTCTCTGGTTTGGAGTCTAGATTTTACAGCAATGAAGCACGTTAAACCCCAAAGTGAAAGCAATTTTCAAAGGAATGACTTTTGGAGGAAAATATAGCTGTACACTTATAGAACAAATTAACATCTAGTGTTGTGGCTTGTGAAAATTCCCAGGTACTCATGACAATTATGTCCCACCAAGCTGCCTTTTCTTCTTAAATTACAACTAAAGGAAATATCACAATGGACTGACCATAATGAAATATGGACTGTGTTTACTTCCCTAGCATCAGGTGACAAGGACGTAATTTTTCAAGTTGAGAAACAACAAAAAAAAACCAGCTTTCACAAACACAAAACAATTTATTATTACTAGAACGCCAAACAACAATCAAAACTGAAAGAGCAGAGAGACAGAACTCAAATTTTTTGACATGTCATGTCCATCCTCAGGATACTGACCTTCAAGACAAGCCGTATTTTCAGGAGTAGTACATGCCTAAACAGAATTGTAGTGGAATTTTTAAGTCATAAGCAGATTAGAAGGCTAACTCCCATTATCTCCAACATCCTGAAAAATCCTCTTTCTGTTTCTTTAAAAGCCTAGAGATTTCCAAAAACACAACCCAAACTGTGTTCATTTCTGTGTGTGTGTGTGTGTGTGTGTGTGTGTGTGCGTGTGCATGTGTGTATCTGTCTGTTCTACTGCATTAACCTTTTAGCATCATTAAGCAAATAAAAGGCTAAAGGATTTTCAGCTCACTTCATACGATATACCAAATTCTGCTCAAGTTCTGGCATGTTTGAGTCTTTTAAACCTCTTTTAGGAATACAACCTTGATAACATTCTCTTTCCTCTAATTAACTCCTTCCAAAATCCATGATTTAATTAGTCAGTATTAAAAACAGAAACAGACATTTGGTGATGTGGGAAGCTGGCTGAATGTTCTGAGATCAAGTGGATCCAGGATGAATCTGTTTTCCATTTCACAGAATATTCTTATGTTGAAAAGGACATACTGGTTGTCAAGGAGATCTGGCAGATGTGCTTGTTCAATCTCTTGAAATGCAATTGGACATCCTCGTTTCAGACCATGTGCCATTGGAACAGAAGAATTGGATGAAAACTAGAAAAAAGGTCCCCTGCTAATGGGGACTCTAAGTATCGGAAGAACCTGAGCTTAGCTACTCTTCATTTAATTGTTTGTCCCACGCTTACTGGATAAAAGACAGATTCTTTACTCTGGTAGTCTGGCCAGTCATAATTTTCCACTGAATCTTTCCTTTCAGAAACTGTCAATATTGTTAATGCAAATCAACTTTGGAGTATTCAAGCTTCTCTTAATCCTTCATCCTGAAAATATCTTTAACTTAATTTGGTTCTTGATGGTCAACACCCTTTTAGCAGTAATGAGAGGCAAACAGTTGCATTGACTTTGATCCAATTGAATAATGTAAGCCACAAAGATAGATTGTGCTCCTGAATCAAAATAAAACATGGAGATCCAAGTCTTCCATCTTAAAAGTTACAAAATTTGACATATCAACTGCATTCCTCTATTACAAATTTTTCATTACACTTTCTAATGAACAGGAAAATTCTGGAAATAACATCTCAAATTCACCAACAGTTTTCTCAGAACGTATAATATTTCATATTTTTCCAGTGTAACCAGCTGGTATCACAGAATCACAGAAGGTTAGGGATTGGAAGGGACCTCACAATCACATCCATTGAAAGCTAGAGAAGTACAAGAAGGACTTGAAAAAGATGGTCTCTACTGCATTAACATTTTGCCACTGCTTGTATCCAAGAAGGTTCCAACAGTGAGGCAGTCTCAGGTTTTCTGTTGCTGCTGGACTTACCTTTCCTCCAATGGACAAAAATCAAGTGTTAATTTACCTCAATGCATTTGTTTATATAAAACCCACCATACTAACTCTGGCTACGCAATTCCTAAAATACATGACGGTATTTAGCTATAACTAGGCCCAAGGTTGAAAGACCATATGGAAACTTCAGGAGCAACTGACTACTACTGAGCAATATGGAGAACAGAGACATCACACCGGTTCAATAAGAACCCCAAAGCCTCCTTTCTATTCCTAGATACCAGACATAGATGCTAACATGTAAAGCAACACATATATGTTGAGCACTTTTTCTAAGATATTGCCTCTCCCAATATATACTGCATAGCAAGGAAATGGGTTGCAAACATTTAAAGCTGGTGTCAGTAAGTTTACAGTAAAGAGCCACTTTGTGAAATTTAATCTTCCTATCTAAAAAAAAAATCCATAAAATAGTTTAAAAATGGCCATATTACTATAAAAAAATTAAAACCAGTTGTCTATTCAGCACTCATTGTGGTGGTTACCTGTGGACAGTTACCTTTCAAATCCATGACTAGACTAAACAGTAGGAGAAAACTACTACGTGACTTAATGTGTTGGTACACGATACCAGCTTAAAACCATTCATTTAAGTTCATTATATTGTTTCCATCTATATTTAATTAGCGTTCAGCCAACTGACATAGGCGTGCAATAGTTTTAACAGGGTGCCTGTTATTTAACCTCAAGCCTGTTATTTAACCTCAGTTTCTGACATCAATCCACACAACTTTAATGTGTCCCTCTGAAAGACTATCTCAAAATAAATTATTCATGTGCCAAGAAACCATCTTATGTACATTTAGTATGCAAGACAAAGGCATAGCACACAAGAATCTTTAAAACATAGAGTGTTTTTAAATAAGCATACTGTTCTGTTTTAATATCGAGTAACATCTTGTGTGCATATATATATCTTAATAGCCATGGATTAATTTGAATTTAGAATTTGTAAGATGATAAAATAAATTAGAAGAATCTATAATCTGTTCTTTGCACTGGTACAAACATGTGACATCTAACAAAAGACTGACTGATTGATTTCAGTCAAAGTGTGCATATATATATATATATGCGCTAACTTTCTAGAATCAGATCCACTGCTTACAAATAACCTCCTGAAGTACTACCAGTGCCAATGAACTTGATTATGCTTTCGTGTTGCTCTGTTTTCTTTCTCCCTTTTAAAACTTCTATTATTAGTATTATTATTTAAGAGAGATCAGCAAAATTAGAATTTGAGTTTCCTATTGTCATGAAGTGTTCCCTGCACATGAACTCTGTGCCTTTACTCTTTATTTCCATCTTTTCCTACTACTTTGACATTAAGTGAACTCTACAGTTCTCTTCCAACTAATTCTCCAGTCATCCCAACCTATTTGCTTTCCATTTTTTGTTTCTACTCAAATTTAGATAGGAATCTGCTGGAAACTCTTCTTCTGTCTACAGTTCTTAGTACTGCTGTGACAGAAGACAGATAATCTGGCTTGGCTGTGAATTCTTATTTTGCTTGCTAGTGTTAAAGTTGCTGTTTCCTTGGCTGCTTATACTGGGACAGCATCTTTTTCACATTGAATTACTCTTAAAAAATGTCTTTTCAGCTAGGGTAACTTTAACAAAGATAGTCAAACTCTGAAAAGAATTCATTTCCTATATTAATGCAAACCACTGCCAACTGGATTGACTATATCCCCACATCACTAATGCGCTTATAAAACTGTTTTCCTGCATGTCAGATACCTACTGTTCATGTGGCAAGGAAAGAATACATAGTTCATTATGCAAATAAAGAGACATGTTTTCCTTGAATAAATTTTCAGTTTAATTCAAGCCTGTTGAGGATCAGCAGTGCGGGATGATAAACAGGCACGCAGGGATGACAATTCCAGCACTAGCACACTGAATGGAAATTTATATCAATTCCCTACTACGCACACACTGTGCTTTTAACAATGTATGCACAGTACAAATGTTATCATTTACATTTGCATTTCGTTTTAAAAGAACGGACGAGAAGGACACGATTTATAAAGTTAAGTACAAACTAATTGTAAAATATGGTAATGGTTTAGTATGGCTGCAGAGGTACGGTGATTCCATGCTACTATATTTTGTGTTTACAGCAGTCTGACGACATTATCCTTTAAAGTAATATTTTATTGAAAAATAAGTTTTCATTTTGTTGGAAAGTAAACTTCCAGAAGATATTTTATTGTTGGGTTTTTTCCCCCAGAAATTCGTTGAGATTTGTAGTGACTGTAATCTCTTGTGAAAACGAATTCCAAGCCATGGACTAGTGCCTCTACTTATTTTTCAGTACTGCAAAGTTCAGTTCCATTAAGCCTAAAGAACAGAGCCAAAAATAGAAGGCTAGATGAGACCTACTCCAAGGTCACCCGAGCTCTGGCCACTGACACTACTGAAGATAAGGAGCAGAGCACTTCAAATTTGATCTTGTGGTCAACAAAGAACTGACACAGCACATAAGGTAACGGAGCAACCAGATCTCATCATCCTGCGTTTATCAGCTGTCTCCTGCAGCACCAGACAGGATGGGAGGCTGTTTCCCTGATGAGTTTTGGATAGGAGAAAAGTGCACCCTCTCCTCTGGGAATCCAGGTCTGCATACGCAATCTAAGCATTTTAAAAATTTCATGTAACTTCAACATTAAAAAGTAAACATCCACGTCACCTTATGAACATGTATAATATAATAGAGTAGAACACTATTGAACACTAAATACAAGCACTAAAATCAGATCTGAAGATACAGGGTAAGAATCGGGGAATAACTGAAGACTACAATATGCCCTCATATCTTTTAGTTTCTAATTTGGGCCTTCTTGAATAATTTTAATGTTTCTATAGATGCATACAGGAGGCTCTGTGTGTGTGTATATGTATTTTTTTAATACACATACATTTATTTGTATATAAAGAAACCTCAAATGCACAGTATAGTCTAAGATGCTTCCCACACTTACGTGCTAACTTTATTTTTGTTCATATCAAATACACTGTCACTATGTAGCTATCTGAATACACAGTTCAATCCTTTAAATTATTAACATGTAAAATTTAAATTATTAGTTAATCCAACAAGCTGCAGCCATGCTGAAAGTACATTTCTAAATCACCAGTAAACCAAGAGTCTCCTTACTACAGAGACCGACTGCAAACTCTCCAACATACACATCAATCATCATTTTTTTGTCCCCTCCATTCTACTTGATCAAATCATGAAGACTGATTTTAATACTTCAGTTACATACATCATCCCATCCAGTCCAGTACTGCCAGTTAAAACAAACATTATTGTAAGAAAGAATAATTAACTGTTATTGATTTTTATCTAGGATTTCAGAACTCATATGCTTGTATTTTCACACTATTTTAAACTGATAACAAGGGAACAACATCTATGGTTTTCTACAAAGTACGATGCTTTTCAAAACAAAAATTAACTTTCAACCAGCAAATAAAATAGCTTCATTAAGTTACCTTAGCAGTTTCATGTCTTGTAGGTTAAAACAACCAGAAATTTATTTGCTTTGTTTTTAAAATGAAACTTTGACAAGTTAGAAGTCAAATCTTGCCTTGTAATACCATATACGACTTACCGTATGCTTTGAAAGAATAATCATAAACACAATGAAAACTTACATAGCACAAATATACTAACTTCATAGTTGCATTAAAAATCTTGATTAAAAGTAAATGAGAATCTTACCAAGCACTTCTGAAAAATTTTATTAAACTTTCACTGATATATCTTCACTTTTCAAAGCTACATACTGTTCTAAAAAGCTGAATTAATACCGTAAAAGGCAGCAACATAAGACAAGGAAGAGTGCCTGAGTCAAGCTAAAATGACCGAACACACGTGTCTACAAACGAGCTGGGTGTTTGGGCTTCCATCACAGTTCGTAGAACCAATGGACCCTAGAGGCACAGAACAACAGAATAGCTGAACATTGGGAAAAAGTCTGGAGACGTTCTGGTCCAAACCCCTGATCAAAGCAGGGTGAGATAACAGCAGGTTGCTCAGGGCTGTGTCCAGCCATGTTGTGAGTATTCCAAATGGACAGAGATGTGGCTGGAGACTCCACAGCACCTCCAGGGACCTGTTTCTTTGTTTCAACACCAATTTCCTCAAGATAGGAGTCCAGGCCCTCCGAGATGCTTTTGGATTAACTACACAAAAGCAAGTCAGATAAAGCAGATCCATATTCTTTGGGGGAGGCAGCTATATACTCTACTCCAGTATATAAAATGTCACTATATATACCCACACATGGGTAACTGAACACAGTAATAGATGTCTACTTAAGGGTAAACTTGAGTGCTCAGTTCCCCATCAAGGATGATGGGAGACAGTACATAAATAGACACCTAAATGTATTTCTCAACCTAGCATTCACTTTCCACACTGACAGCAACCTTAAGAAACAGAAAGGACAGGGAAAAAAAAAAAGCATATTCAAATTAGACATACTGAGTCTCTATCATTGAAATTGTTTAGGAACACAGACCAGGTGATCTTGCACTGCCCTCTCCAGCTCTCCAGAAATATATTCAACATTTTATATTAATTTTAAGAGATATACTTACAGCATGTGCTCCCTGTATTGTCCGTACAAGGTTAATTCCTTTCCACACATATATATCTCCATTCAGTGCACCAGAATATGTCACTTCATCCCTTGCACAGGCTAGGCACAATATAGTTTGGAGATCACCAGTTTTGCCAAAAACACCACGTTTTGGCGTCAACGAATTGCCACACAAGCTCCAGAACTGCAAGATAAAGGGATTTTAAAAAATTGATATTTCTCTAGTATCCTGTAATTTAATATGCACATCTGAAAGAGAAACACCTTACATGCAAAAGACATCATCATTCATATTGTTTTTCCTACTTTATTTCTCCAGTTAGTAAAAACTTTTTATGTTATTATCCAACTTCATATTTTCATATAATGAACATAGCAGACTAGTTAGGAAGTTTCAGGGTATCAGTATTAAATCAAACTGAAATTCTATCAAATTATAATTTGAGAGTCAGTTGTATTTTCAGTCATTTTTGAAAACTGTCTCAGAATTATTCGACCTTTCTTTGATGTAAGACTTCTACTTTGAAAATGCTGCATTTGTACTTTATGTTACTTCAGGAATTTAAAGATGTAATCTAAGCATGTGGATTTCTGATAAAGTTGCCTTTTGCTCCGTTTGAAAGCAGCTGGTTTTATCACAGACTTGCCACTTCTCATCAGAAACACTGATCAGGCAAAGTAGTCATCTAACGCAGACATTTTTGAGAACCTTCTAATAAACCGTTAGCACTTGATCACAGCAATCACATGAGAGCGAATTTCTTCCCAAGTCATCCAACACGTACTATGACACCTACACTAAAGACATGCAAAGTCGCTTGTCAGTGCACAATACTTGCCAACCAAACCTCCAGTTTCTGAGATCTCTGCAAAAAAGCAGCACTTGCATATTCCCTTCAAACCCGCCTGTCCAAATACAAGTGTGCACTGGAAAGTCAACACATTGCTGGAGTAATCCAGCGCAAAATGTGAAGGCGTTAATGTCATCACTGCTAACAGGTTACTCTTATATTGTCTCAGCAAATTCCCTGTACACACTTACAAAACTGTATTTCACAGCAAGTCTCTCTGTTACCAATAATCTATTCAAAATTCAGAGCAGAAACTTCAATTAATACAGGATAATGTAAGCAGTTACAATGAACAGATTTTTGTACCGGCAATACTGTAATTGAGAAACAACCATATACTGACTAGACAAATCTGTCTATCTTAACTAGTGTTTATTTAACCAAAGTACACAGGTCAGAGATTATGTTCTTGCTTGAGAAGTAACTGCACAATCATTGCATAAATCAAACACCTAGCTCCAATACAGAAGTAGGTAACATATCTAAGCAAAGTAATTCCATATCTAAGGAAAGTCATTCCCTATTGTCAGTTCACTTGAAATTATCTACATAACTTAAGTAGTATTACAATTTGCAAAAAACATAACGTAAGGAAATAATATGATAGAATTACAAAAATAAAAGTAATTAATGGTATCCAAAAGAACAACAAAAATATACACATCAACTCTTGCCTGATCCAAAAGGCTATAAATTTTTAGGATTCAGATTTTTAGTTAACGTTTTCTCAAAGGAAACACCAATTATTTTTTAAATGGTTTTGTTATTTTAAAAGCTTTGCAAAGCCTTAATGGTTGCTCAAATACATTTTTGCTTATCTAAATAGATATATTTCGACATCATAAAGCCACTTTAAATATCCTAAATCACTGCTGGCAAATACCAGCTCACTACTGGCATAAAGATCCTTTTAAATCCTAAAGCTGAAAAAAATATTAATATTAATCAGGGTCATGGAAATCTGCAAATGACATGCTGAACACCACAGTAAATCGAAGACATACACAATCTAGCCAACACATTGAACACTTTTTTCCAATAAACCATTCATACATATTCATCTAAAAGTTCATTGTATGGAAAGCAACACATTTTTTCCTACCATAGGATCCTACAAATAAGAGTAATATGAAACTTTCAAGCTGCCATCTGCTGCTGCTATGTGGTAACACAGAAGACAACACATGGGAGAAGGCAGTGACTTTCGGAAACGTATTTGACGGCAGTCAAGTATTGATAATCCTGCTGACAGAGTTAAACCTCAAAAATAAGCTGCTTCTGCATGGCAGCTGGCACTTAAGATCAAACAAATTATGAAAAAGACATGAACTGCCCAAATTACAAATCCTGTAATAGGTAGAGTGCTCAAAACAACAAAGGTAGGAATAACAGCAAGGAAAAGAAAATAATTTTAAAAGCTTTTTCCTTTCTCCTTTGCATCTGCACATTCTCTCAAACTGTAAGAAACCAATTTTCAACTCATTTCACCTCTGCAGTGCAGCAATTCATTAATTGTTAAAGAATCAGAAACTTGATTACCTGTACTGACCTTACATGTGTGCACTCTGCCTTATGCTACTTGGGATTTAAAACAGCATATTTTAGACAACCTAAACTTTAAATTATATTACAATCATTACATACGATGCTACAAGGGTTTCATTCTTTCTGCGTTTCTTCTGTCAGAGCATGAGCTCTTCTGAGCAGAGATGGTGTTTTCCACTATATATATTGTAAAATGTCTAGTGTAGTCAGGTATGACCCATGGCTGCAGTTCCTAAGAAGCAGTAATATTCTTACAGGAGACCTTTCATATTATAATTATATATTCCTTTTAGATTTTATTTTTTATATATTTTCTAGAGCATAAATTACTGCAGCTTAAATATTTTATGAATTAATACTTATTTCATTACCTTGATGTGCTTTACACCACAGCTGACAAGCTTGTTTGGCTGGTACAGATCCCAAGAAATATCAAATATCTGCATTAAAAAAAAAAAAAAAGTCACCAAANAAAAAAAAGTCACCAAAGATGGTGCTTCTAGCATGGGACAGTTAAAACAGCAAAAACTTGAAGAAACTTAACAGACAGTCTGAAATGCTTTAAGTGGAACTATTGGCATGACTTTTTAATCCCCTCATTCAAAACTGAAACTGCAATGTATAGCCCACATTAGTTCATTTTGGGTTTTTTCCTAGAGTAATTGCAACACTTGCCAAAACAACATAAAGGTTCATTTACAGACTAGAAAAATTTAAGAGATTATTTACATTTTTCTTTCCGATACGGGGATTAGGGTCCAGGAAGTGCATTAATTTTATACTCCACCAACATGCTTATAGTCTTAAAGCAGCACACACAAATAAACAGAGTGTTACACATTTTCTTTTAGAAATAAATGTATGTATCTTAAATATCTTCCTATATCTTAACACATATCCAAGCTTTGTGAAAATCCATTTTCTAAAACATAAAATGTTTTTTGTTCAAACATAACTCTAGCATAGAGCAGACATGATTTAACAAACTCAAATTACATTGACAATCCAATTTTTTAGTTATACTTACTCTGTCTGTATGACCAGGAGCCATTGATAACAATTTTCCTTTTCTCCAGTCCCAGACACAAACTGTGTTTTTCGAATCCAAACCAACTGAGACCAAACGCTAAAAAAGTCCAAATTAAGTAAAAGTAACTCGGTATGTTAGAGGCATAATTTTGCGTAATAACAAATTCATAACATATTTGAGTTAGAAGCAATAGTTAGATTTTGATACAGAAGAAAATGAAAGATACAACATCCGTGCCAAAGCTTCCATAGATGAGTCTCTTCAGTTATGACATCATGATCATAAAGAAGATATTATCAGATAACAATGTATTTTTGATTTATAATGTTTAATATATAATTATACATAGCACACATGGCAAGCAGCATTTGGAAGACGTTTGCAAAAAGGAATAATCTCACTGAAGTTAATGAAACTACATGTATTTACCTTTAATTACATATAACTTGCAGAATTTAAGTATTTCTCTTGCAAGTTCAAGAGATACAAAGAAAAAATATTTTCTTCAATCTCCTTGGAAACGAAAGATTAAAAACTTTTAAAAGTTTTAAGAGTCTTTTGCTTCATTCTTCAAAATATGTATGAGTAAGTATTCTTTTCTAAAGCCTTTCTCAAACCAGAATCCAACAGGACTCTGAACACACAAATTTCATGAAGTCTTTAATACTCAGAAAGAGTCTGAAGCCAGTTAAACTATTATAGCAGGAAGGACAAAAAGATTGTTCCAAGAAAAAACAGAAAAATAAGTCTGACATCTTCCTATGCTCTGCAGCCTGTCTTGTTTTCAACTGTGAAGATATTTTGCACAGATTTCTTGACAGAAATAATTGGCCATATTAGCCAACAGTCCACTTTTACTATATCTGGTACCCAGTCTAAGTGCTATTTTTCCTATAGGGATTCTCAGCAGAAAGACTAACAGCATTAAAGATTGGATGAAAAGTAACTTGAGCCATTTTGAGGTTTGTTTTTAAAAAAAAAAATTAAGTCTATTTGTTCAGTTTATATATGAATCGTGACAACTTAATTTTGTTAAATGAAACCTTGGAAAATCTTTAGGACAAAGTTCTTTTCACTGCTCAGCAGTTAATACCTTCACACATTAAAGACAAATTCAGTTTCAGTTTCTATGTAGATTATCAAAGTGAGTTTTTAAAATCAAAAGCAAACTCTAAACTTAAGTTTTTCCCAAAGACAGAAACCTATTCCAAGTGACATTATTTCTTTACTGCCTGAAAAGCTCCAAGATTATGAGAAGAAAAAGAAACAAGTTAAATACAATTGCTATCCATGCTCCCTATTTATTAATGCCAACTTAAATTTTTCAGATACTGCGAAGTCCAACCTTTTATTCCATCTTTGAAAACATTCTCGGAAGAAACATCAGTTTCAATTCCAGATAGACTTCCACGCAGTTCAATTCTAGTCCTACTGCAGAATGAGAGGCGTAAATGCAAACCAGATTTGCAATTACTGCATACCCATCACAAAAAATGTGGGTGATGCCTTTCCAGACATAAACCAATACACTGATTTCTCAAAAATGGATATCAGACTATGTTCTCAGTTCTCCTAAGAACTAGAAAATCTTTTTAACAACCAGCACACCCCACAGTGGAGTAGAGCTCAGAAAAGAGCAAAAATACCCAGCAAGCTCAGGGAAGAATGTACCATAAAGCAAGCCGAGCTCCTCTCAACACCGGCAGACTGGAGGGTAACCCTGGGTTTAGATAACACAGCTGCACCAGGAAATCATCATTTTGTTCACATAATCAGCAAAGAATAATAAACAAAGAATAAAGAATGTCTTCCTGAGCTAGCCAGACCAGTTGGGCATGGGCAGGAGAGTGTGTTATGTGGCACAGCCCAATATGAAGGATAAAACCTGAACAACTAATTAACAAACAAACAAACAAACAAACAAACAAAACACACCAAAAAACCCAACAAAAAAAACCCCACAACACAACAAACAACAACAACAACAAAAAACACAAACACAAACAAACAAACAACCCACCACTTTGAGGAGGCCAAGGAGCTTGACCTCACTTCAATCCACATATTCCTTCCCAGTGACTGGAGAAGCCCAGCACTGTGATACTGATCATATAGAGACCGGTAATAGGAAACACGTTTTTCGTGTGATTCATCTCTGTATTGCAATTGCTTGTGTTGTGATTTCAATATATTACTATATCACTGTACTAAATCAAAAACCCATACAGCAACAAATATATCAAAAAAGTACATTTAATATCAAACATTAAACTTTCTAAAATAACCTGGTCAGACACTCTGACAAATCTGGATCTAAAAGGAAAGGCAAGATGTAAACAAACCTATTTTGCAGATCTTTCCAAACTGAATTTGTGTTTTACTGTATTTCCATATGGAGACAATTCTGGAGACGCAGATCTTGAAAAGCCTGTATCCAGCTTTTCTTTGAGACCAAAATATTATAACAAATGCCGCAAAAAAGGTGATCGTCTGAAAACACTGAGAAAAGCGGACAGCCTAAATTCTGACCATTTATGGCTTTTAGCATAAGAATCAGTATTGGGTACTCCTAGAACAAATCACAGATCTACACTCTTCAATATACACTGGGGATGCATAACTGCATTCTAAAACAGAGCTAGGGGATTTCAATTCTGATTAGATACATTTTGACCTTAAATTATTAAGGCTGTTCAAGTGAGGAAATTACGAGAGTAACATAGAGAAAAGATATTCCTGTCAAGTGCAAATTACATTCTAGAAAGAAGTTGACTCTACAAGTTGACTCCCTAAACAATGAGACACCTAAATGATAAAATCTCCAGATCATTCCAAAAAGCTCAAACCCTCCCCACAACAATTACAGCATGTTTTAATAGAAACAAGTTACAGCTATGCTTTCCTCTATTTGTGTTCAACAGAACTCCATTTGAATTTGTCTCAATAAGGACAGCAACTGGTGTCTACACCAGTACATCCTCACTTGAGAAAGCAATAGTAAGCAACAGACACTGACCTTTTTAGCAAGCAAAAGGAACCAAGAATATAGCTAAATCTGAATATCACATTGCAAGGCTGAGTGGGAGGGGAAGAAGTGCTGCATAAGATCAGGAGAGCATAACTGCAGAGAGGACTTCCATGGCTAATATCCCTTCAGTTGCTACCTAGTTTGTATTTTGCATTTCGATTACATCAATGAAGAAAGCCTCTCTACTCATAGAAGGAAGTGTCTGGTAAAAATTATCTCCCTTCTAAGTAGGAGCTCCGAGAACCAATTTACTACTCAGAGAATGTTTTGAAGTAACAAAATTATAATCCAATAAAACCTTCTTTTTGACTCTTAAATCCAGGATACAGGAGTCTGAACAACCAACCAAAACATGGAGAGCCACCAACACATGCAAAATGCATGACAGAGAAGGGGATATTGCCTGAAGACATTCGGAGGTCAAGATCAGCACCAGAACAGGATTGCCATCACTTTGTGCACAAGACACATCACTGCACGGGGGAGGTCCACTGTCTTCAACTGCTTGGTGTAACCCTGAACTGTCCCCCACAGACCACAAGAATCTCTGCATCACCTCAGCTTCACTCAAAACTCTTTGAAGCTATACTTTTCTTGCCAAATGTGAGTATATGTCATTTAATGCTAATGCCAACTTTTTTCCCCTCAACTTGAGAATAAGCAAATAAAACCAGAGCGAATACACTTCCTCAAAAAAAGAAAAAGCTACATAAGATTTCTGACACAAAATCAATATATTTAAGTGTTTGAAAAAATAATATTAATTACATACCTGACCATCTAAATCAAAAGCCAAGCAAGCTATACCATGTGTGTGAACATCTTTCAGAACAGATACAGTTTGCACAGTGTACGAGTCCCACACGCAGATGTATGGTTCTTTTCCAACTTGACCTGTTGCCACCAACACACGTTCAGGATGCAAAGCAAGGCTGCCAAAGAAAAAGATATAAAATATTTTTGCATGAAACTTTTACATTTGTCTAGCTGGTTGCATTAATATTTTTCCTTAAAAATTATTTTACAATATTTTCCCATTTATAGTAGATATTAACAAGTCATTCTGTATCACAGATGCTACAATAGCTGTAAAATTCCCTTGATACAGTATATGCCACCACCTTTCTTGAATTTGAATCTTCAAGCCTTCCCCAACTAAACCAACTGCAGAATAGTCATCAATCCTCTGTCCCAAATACAGAGTTTATTAAATTAGGTCAGATTTTCATGCACAAAAAAAATACCTGTTTTCCCTATTTCTTAACAGTTAAAAACACAAAGGACAGACAACAAAAGTTAGTGTTTAGCTACCTACACATCTATCATCAATGGAGAGAGATATGCATCTCCAGAAGTATTTCATTCCATGTGCTATTTGACGCCCTTTTTACGAGAGGACTGAACAGCACTCTGATGCTCTCTCTCCACTGATGGTACAGCAAGCCAAAGCATGACTATCCCAGACTGCATGTTATGACTAGACTTCAGATGACTAAACTGAAGCGAGATGAAGACTATCTTAAATGTCTTGATTTTAATATAAAACAATTGGGAATAGTTTTGAATCACAGAATCATAGAATCATTTCAGTTGGAGAAGACCCTCAGGATCACCGAGTCCAACCATAACCTAACCTAACTCTGGCACTAAACCATGTCCCTAAGAACCTCATCTAAATGCCTTTTGAACACCTCCAGGGATGGTGACTCTACCACTTCCCTGGGCAGCCTGTTCCACTGCCTGACAACCCCTTCTGTGAAGAATTTTTTCCTAATATCCAATCTTAACCTCCCCTAGCACCACTTGAGGCCATTTCCTCTTGTCATACGCTACTCAGGAGAAGAGACCAACACCCTCCATGCTACAACCTCCTTTCAGGCAGTTGTAGACAGCGATCAGGTCTCCCCTCAGCCTCCTTTTCTCCAGGCTGAACAGCCCCAGTTCCCCCAGCTGCTCCTCATCAGACCTGTGCTCCAGGCCCCTCACCAGCTTTGTTGCCTCCTCTGCACTCTCTCCAGCACCTCAATGTCCTTCTTATGACGAGGGGCCCAAAACTGAACACAGGATTCAAGGTGGGACCTCACCAATGCCAAGTACAAGGGGACGATCACTTCTATAGTCCTGCTGGCTACACTATTTCTGATACAAGCCAGGATGCTGTTGGCCTTTTTGGCCACTTGGGCACACTGCTGGCTCATATTCAGCTGTCTGTCAATCAACACCCCCAGATCCCTTTCTGCCAGGCAGCAGATAACATTGCAGAGAGTTTTCTTATAGTTCATATTTCACAGTCTTTCAAAGTCCATAGAGGATCATCACAACTGTGCTGTGAAATCTGGGACCAAGCTAGAAAGCATGTTAGTCAGCAAGCAAGTTTTTTGTTTTGTTTGTGCAAGCAAGCTGCAAGGGAGGACATCAGGTCTGAAGATTCATAATTCATAATATAGAGAAGTAAAGAAGAATATATCCTAAAAGAAAACCAACCAAGCTACTTGATGACATTCTACACAGACTAGGTACAGCAGGCCAAAATGATGTGAGAAATACCACATGTGAATCAGGAAGATAAAATTTCAAAAGTTGACTATTTGGCTAAAACATTTCCTCCCCTAACTAATCATAGAGGAATGATCTTGAGAGACTGGTGAACAGAACCACTAACAACAAATACTAAATGTATTTATCCTTTCAACATCACTTGGAAATGAGAAAGGTTGAGTACTTTGAAATGGTAAGATGATCTTACACTTATACACAGGTTTTGATATATGAACTTTCAAGTGTGGAGACAAGGGAAGTCTATAAACACAGAAGAAATAGCCAAGATAAACAGGAAATTAACAGAAAAAAAAAATCTAACTCAACAGATGCATACATTTTCTATATACAAAAAGAGCAAGAGAAAACCATGTTACAAGTTGCTTAATATTTCATAAACTCATACTATACCACATGACACACTTTTGTATTTTTTCTGTTTTAATAAAGCATTTCAGTTGGTTGATATTGCTTGACAAGTTCTACATGCACAACACTGAGAGGAACCTTTTACTTCAAAGTTTCTACAAAAGGTTAAAAGCCTCTGGACCTTTCAACTTTTACGTGGGAACTCCTTTACTACTCTGCTTTATCTTCTGTACCAACCAACATTTGCCTCCTTCTCTTCAATTCCAGAGTTATTTATCTGGTTCTACCCTTCCTTCTGTATTTGACAGAGCAACTTCATAATTAAAAAGCAATGCAGAAAGGATCCAGTAGGCAAAACCTCACATTTCACTTCAGTTCTGCAACCTAATCCTGACCGACACCTGCACATCTCCCAGAGCACACACAGGCAGATGGTGCACGCATGGGGAAAAGGGAAAAGCCTCTGGAGGGGACAAGATGCTGCATTCGAAAGGATCTAATTTTTACAATGACACCACAGAGAGAGAGAGATAAGATCACATGGACAATAAAGAAATGAAAGAGAATTAACAGAATGAGCAAGAAAAGAAAAACATGGAGACTGAAACTAAGAGAAAACGTAAAAACACAGCTGTCATATGACTGGTTCATGAGCTATTCAATCCCATATTTAGCTCTGCTGTAAGTGCATTGTGCAGTTTCAGGCAAGTGAGAACCACCCACCACCGCAACTTTGAAAACGCTCAGGCTTGACCTTGGACACACACATGTGCAGAAGCCCCCACACACCACACCCTGCTTCCCAGCAACCAAAAATTAGCTTAGCGTGTTTTTAATTAACAACCAGAAGTGATAAACACAACACATCAGAGGTGGAAGGACAATGGTAAAGACACTGCCAAGGGCCAGGAAAACATTGTCCCAGCCCAAGTGTGCCAACTAATTCCACTCAAAATGTATTACGTGAATATAGAATTTTTCTTCTTTTTCTAATTAATAAATGGCAAATAATAACTAATAGCAATATCATAGTATTAGTTCTTTCTATATCTTGTTATAAAATACTGTCTTAACAACCAAGCTCAAATTCTGCCTTGATATGGGATAACAAAGCACAAATTAAGATCCAAAGCCTGTATTTTAATTATAACAGATAACACTGTACAGTTACCAATGCCCTTCCCCTATCACTTCAGTTTCTATAGTAAATTGTGAACAATCTTTCCAGAGAGTCACTGAAAGCAGAAGAAAATAAATATACAATAAATGCATTAAAACAGGAAGCTTTTTTAAAAAATGCTTATATAGAGGGATTTGGGGAGAACTGAACAGCGGAACTGTTGGCAGTGGCTGTAGAAATACTTACCTGAAAACACCTTCCCTCACCATTTCTCCCAGGCCAAAGAGTGAAGGATAGGTTAAGGTACTACTTGCAAGTATTTTATTTCACTGGCTATCACAACAGATGGGGTCAGCGTACTTATCCACAGAGCCCACACCAACAGATTTGGAAGCTGGTTTAAGAGCTGAGGCATACTTAGGGTTTTCTGCCTGTCCTCAGGGCCCAGATGGATGGATAGTGTGCAACTACTTCGAATACCATCCCAACAGCTGTACACTAGGTAGCACCTCTGTCGAGGGATCTCGGAGATCTGACCCAGGGTATCCAAAGACAACTTGCACTCATCGTTTGATTCCATTAACTGCATCATGCCCACGATCAACACAGACCCTGGATAGCAAATCTTTATGGTTATCCATTTCAGGGCACCCATTCTAGTTATATTTTTTCTTTCTGCACTAAGAAGCTATTTACAATGTATTGCTTAGGACTGTTTTAATAATGGAAGTTCCTGAAAATGTGAGTTGTATCAATGCTTTTACTCCAGAGGTTAGATCAAGAGACTATATTTTTTTATTAATTGCTATGCTTGTAAAGATTGCTTAATCACTCATAGTACAAAGCAAAAACTGAAGAGGGTCTCCAGATTGCTTATAACTGGAGTCTAATCCTTGAGTTTCAATCAGAACTCAAAATTTCAGACCTGGAATTCTGCATGGTACCCCATGGGTGTAATAATAACCAAGACTTTAATATTAAGGAAAAACATCTCGGTATCATTCTCAGTCCATATGAAAATCCTGTAAATAAGTGTGGCAGTTCCTTTTCTTAGTGATGATAATAGCAATAGCAGTCCCTTGACTCTTTCCATGCTTCCTAACACAGATCTTCTTGCATTTTTTCTCCTAGGGAGATTCCTTAGTAGAAAAACAAGCTCTTGGAAGGAGAGAACTCATGTTCCTTTTACTGGTCTGGTAACAAAAGCTGGGATGACCTATCCGGGTTAGACTGCTGAAGCTGTGCTTGCATCTAGCCCACACAGCTAGACTGTAAACTTGGGACTGATTGCTTGCTTCTTCCTTGAAGGATGACTAAGCTGATGAATGAGATATCACTGCTTGTCCAAAAAAGGAAACAAATATTCCTAACTAGATAAGTTCTTCAGGCCCTCTTGCTTGCCTCTGGCCTTTCTGATCCAGGCTCTTCAAGAACAGATGTTAGAACTAATATAGTGTCTCTGAAGAAGCAGATACGAAACAGCAAACGTGACCATGAAACGATGCAGGAATTAGGCTAACAAACTGCTAAGTCAAATTAATTTTGAAATTGGCTATAAAAAACCTCTAAAAATCTGCCTGCCACTATTGCAACAAAACCAAATAGCTATACCTGTAGAGAACCGACATTTCCACTGTTATCTCTGAATGACAGGTCTTTTCCTAGACAGATATTCAAAGCAGGTTGAAATACAGTATTACAGTTTTAACAGTATACTGAAAAGGAGAATGTTTCTCAATTTAGTGCATTCAACCTCCTCTTTTATACTTCAAACAGAAAAGGTTATTTTTCCCTCGTAGAGCAGCACATAAGTATTCCCACCATTTTGACAAGATCCATGCACTGTACAATACCTATGTTAGATTAATGATATTAAATATTAATGGCAGCCTATGGGGAAAAAAAAAAAAAAAAGGCAAGCATAAAAATTGTCCATACTGTGCCTCTTTGGGAAGAGACCAGAGACATGGACATGACCCTCCAATTTGTGTGAGGTTTGTAGTGGCAGGGGATCCTGAAGGAGAATAGTATACGATAAACTACTGGTTTAGAAAAGGAATGAAGATTTTTCTATCTTTACTTGCTTTGCGCTGAGCATTAACAAGCATTGATTAATACAGACAAGCTGCAGACAAGGATACAGTATTAAAGATGATGTTTCCTTAGCAACAATATTGGATGAAAATCCAAGAATATATTCATGTGACTACTCCCGAGCTTCACAAATCTAGGGCACCAGTAAAAACGCACAAAAGAATACTGCAGTAAAATAACCGCATCTCAGACATGTATTAATTAAGAGTTAATTTTAACTGATTTTTTTTTCCTATGAATAAATACAGAATAATATTTTCATTGTATGTTTACAGATTTTTTATGTATAGTTGTGGATATTTTCTTCTTTGCTATCATTTATACATATTTGCCCGGAAAAAATGACTGGGGAAACTACAAACCATTTCTGTCATATTAAGTTGTTAAAGCAGAAAGAGCTGTAATCAGCAAACATCTCTCATCAAAGTTTAAATAGAACAAGCCAGAACATGCTTACTTCCCAGGGAGAAAACAAAGCAGTACTCATGGAGCACCACTATTGAGTCTTCCACATAGTCATTGTCCCGGCACCAACAATGTCAAATACAGCTTTCTGAAGATTACTTAAATTGTGAAAGCATTCAGCTTCAAAGTAAGAAAGTCTGAACTGGAGACAGGGAGGGTGGACTAAAACACTACATTGATCATTCCCAGACGCAGTTTATCTTATTACCATTCCATATTCTCTCCTCTCGGATCTCAGTGTTTTTAGATTAAAAATAAATGCTTATAAGCAACACAAAGAATCCTGAAAATCGCTTTGGGCTCTTAACTGTTCCAAAACCCAGTACAAGGGAAAAGGAAAAAAAAAAATAAAAAAAGACCAGATGGACTTCAAAGAAAATGAAAGAGTTAGAGGGTGAGTACAGTAACACTGATGCAAAGTTCCCAACTCATCAGACATGAAAACTGAGGAAAAAGATCCTGGAAACTATATGCCAGTTTACGTAGATGCCTATTTTTGCCTTGCATAGTCATGTCCTCCACTGCTAAGGAAGGGATTGGCTTAAGCATTCTAATAAAAGAGTTACCATCTCTAGAGAAGAGATTAAAAATAAAAATATTCCCCTTCTTTTCAAATATGAATAATTCTTCCAGTGCCAATAGGAGAACTCATGTTTGACAGGGCAGGGGGTGATGGTATTTTTTCAAATTCTACATGATCTTGATACTTTCATCACCAGGTTTTCACTATCTGAGGAAAGTTAATTTTCTAACATGTCCCTTGAAAAAGAAGGCAGCAAATTTACTTGAATTTTCCTAGCAAAAAACTCCTCTCACAGAAAAGTCAGAAATATCATACACTCTAATATGATTTGGAGATAAATGTGCTAAGACAATGTCCTATTATCTTTTACTATTCACATGAAAGAAGCAATTCTGATTATAATAGTACAATAACAAGGCATACTAAAGCCTGAAGGTAATCAAGGAATGGAATCTCACCTAAAAAAAACATCCCACTTCCTTCTTTCCTCATGAGACACTGCAATTCTTTAACAACAACAAGAAAAGAGAAAAGGAGAAAAATAATACAGAGGAGCAAGATCTGCAGAAAGGAGAGGTACTGCAATCAGCTGTCAATAACTGAAGAGGGAGGCAGTCCAGCTCCTCAGCTCCTTTGTGTCACTACATTTGATGACCTGAAAGGGATCTCTTAACAAATCTGCAAACAGTATTCAATGATTTGGTTAGGACCTGTCAGTCACAAAGATAGAAACTAGTTCTTCACTCCTGAATACGAGTGCTGAAAAGTATACAAACCTACAAAATGATCACAGATCAAAAAAACTGAGGCAACCTAAAATTAAAGCGGAAATTCTGATTTTCCATTCTAACCAGTTTACAAGCTAAGAAACTACTTAATTTGCTTAAGTACAGATTATCATGCTGCAGCCACTTAATTATGTGGACACAGACAAGTATGGCTACAAAATCAGAACAGATTTAATTTCAAAGTTTTCAACAAAATGCAGGCTAGGAAGCATAACTGAATGACTAAAATTATCGTAGTTGTAATCACTCCCATTTTTCACTCCACAAAAACTCATTGCACCATTTCCTGAATTAGAAATGTACAGAATAAATTATTTAAGGTCAAAGAAGCATTTATTCCAAATCTTTTAGCTTGGAAAATTTCAAAAATTTATTTCCAGAATAAATTATTTGGGATGCTTCTGACCTCACACATTAACTAAATAAACTTGCTTGAGGTACAAAATTTCTTGTTTCTAATCTTTCACTATCATAGTAAAACCCTTCAAACAACTCTCCATCCAGTCATTATTGTTTGCTGCTTCTCCATAAAAGATTTACAACAGTTTTTATGTACTAGATTCATCTTCCTTCTATTATTTTTGAAATTTATACTAGATCTTCTAGGATTACATAGAAAAAAAAATCACAGATTATACAATTTTCTTTAATATTTCTGAACAAGTAGTTTAAACACCAATTGAGTTTTCTCTCCTATGGGATATATTATGAAAAACTCATCTGAACACATGAGAACTTATCATCTGAATGTTCAAGAGTGGAGTCACGGAATAGCAACAGCTTTTGGAAGGTTTTTCTTTTATGTAGTAAGGTCACCCTGACAAATTTAGCAGTTGGCTTAAAATAAGGAATGGTGGGAAGAGGGTAGTGGTAGAGCGGCTAGTGAAATAAGCTGAGAAAAACACAATATTCTGTGCTTCAATGGATTGTATTTCATTACCAATCCAAGAAGTTTTAGACTAGAAGAGAGCACCAAGACAATCCTTATCTTGCCAACTCTGGAGACTGCAGATAAGCTAGACTTCTTCCTGAGCTCTTGAGAACGCCAAGCCTACAGGTATTTTGCAGGTGTTAGTCAGAAGTATTTTCCTACAGAAAAGGAAAGTCAAGGCCACCTGTAACACTTGTCTCAGATTTACCACCCCAGAATCTAACTTCATGCCCTGAAAGGTGAAATGAGCCAGGATACCACCTAAAGTTCAGAAAATATCTAAACCATCATTTAGAAAAACTATTACTATAAAAATGTGATGGAGGCCACAGAACATAAGTATTTACATGAAACACTGTGTGCTAAAACAAACAAAACCCCCACATGTACCAGACGCATAAACAAAACAGGAAAGAAGCATGAGAAACTGTAAGAACAGCAAAGGGACTCCAAGGTCAATGTGTATTTGGTAGGCAGTTAAAGTTGTTGCACATGTGCGCTCACAAACTTAGTTATTAAAATCCACTAAAAATGAGAACATGTATAAAGACCATTCATGAGCAACACTTGGAAGAAAATACACCTCTTCTGCTCTCCAATTATGTTTATCTTAAGAATAGTGATCCAGTTGACTATTCCCAATGAGGTACGGTAATGTATACTCATTAACGTAAGCATATTCTGTAATCTATGAAAGATAAAATCACAACTATTTGTAAATTAATTTATTACTGAATAATGTTCCAAGGGCAATTCATTTTTATGGTATTTCTATGGTGGAAGAAGCAGCATTTGGTAAAGCAATAAGTAAAAGAGGAACCTATATCTAAAATGCAAATATCATCTAAAGTGCAACCTCAACCTAAAAAAAACAATAAACCAAACATTTACTAGTCCTTCAAATTTTCCTATTTCCATAAGTACTCTGGAAGACTATTTAGCTTAGAATGCCACACTCACCACAATAAATCTTCAGGCAATTTCCAGATGCTGTCAGATGCCTTGTCTTGATGTAAGATAAAGCATCATTCACCTTGCTTGCTCTTGTAGAGGGATTATAAACAGGGAACAAGGATTAACACAGTTCTAAAAGTCAGAAGAGGGTTTATACAGTTGTCAGCTAACCAAAACATAGAATTAATCCACTCATTCTGAGCACATGCTGTCTCAATAAAATAGAGACATCTCACCACCACTCAGCTTAAATTACTAAAATGTGTAAATGTTTTTAAGTGACTTTTACCCTTAAGTACGTTTTGGGGTTTTTTCCCCTATTGTATGTAAGTATTATGTTTGCATGAACCTATATCACAGTCTGGCATTTCAGGAGCTTTTGCATTAAAATAAGTTACCCTATAATTCAGAAAATTGAAGGGTTGCTGTCATTTTTAACATTATATCCAACTAGATTTAGTCAGAAGAAACGTACCACTGAAACAGAAAGAAACAAAGCAATAAAGTGATTCTTTTCCATCTAGTCTTTAGAACATCTCCATAAAACTATGTCATATATACAAATTCCCCTCTCCAATTCTGGTAGAGAAAAAAAATACAATAGATAATCAGCAGTGAAAAGCGTGAGCTAGAGAAGAGAATACAATTATTTTACTAAACTATGAGGACTTCATACACATGATTTTCAGCTTGGAAACATCTGCTTTGTTATTATGGCCAGTCCTTTGCCTCAGTTTTGTTTCTCTTCTGTTCAGTTGAATTCTTAACCTGAATCAAGCATTTGATTTACATATAATTTTATGTTATTTATCTAATTTTATGTTAAATTGTATTAAGCCAATGGAAGCTTAAATTGTAATACATCCTACAGTCAACACAATGTAAAAGGCAAATGAAAAATTTCCCTGCATGCCTTCTGTCACAGATCCAGATAATCCATTAGCACAAGGACCACTTGTGGTACCTATAAAGCTGATCACTTTGTTCAAAATGTCATTATTCTCTCCAAAGTTACAGCACCTTTCTCTTGACTCCTGAATTCAACCCCCCAAGAAAGTTCAAGTCACAGCAATCCTTGTGAAGAGAGAAGTTTGCATGTGAACAGAATGCCAGGGCCTGCTCAGGCGTCCCACCAGTCACTGATTAGGCACAGATTGTTCTAAAAGGATGCGGAGGTGAAGATTTTCTGAAGAGAGGGTCCTGGTTCTGAGACTGGATACACATCCCAGCAGTTCATAAGCTGAACTGAACACAGAGAAACCTCTTGGAACTAATCTAAAACATAAATTTAAGATTATTCCCACATGCCTATCTTAAAACCTAGTAATCCAGTTTGTATTTGGATGGTCTACAGTAAAAAATTCCTGTGAACAAACTGGCTTTTACCTCAGCTCAGGAAAAGAGGCATTTCAGTTCACAGCTCAAGAGGAGTTATTACTCCCCTTGTATGAACTCATTGCTCTTCAGCACAGGAACATCATTCTGATGTAAAACAATGCTAATCCACAGACAAGCAATACCAATATACCTCCCAAAAAGTGAGCCCCCAAAAATATTTTTCAAGGATGACCCCATGAATATTTAAGCAAAAAGAAGCCAGACATCACTGTTAGGATGGGAATTAAAATAAGAGAAGAGGGGGGCGGGGAGGGGCATGGTTAAAATGAGAGGAAGCAATGCATGTTTTTAGAGCAAAAGAATCAGACTGATCTGGGCATACAGATACACATCTTGATCCATCCTGTCTGCAGGCCAAAGCAATAGGCACAATACAGAAAACTCCCCTGAAAAAGCTTAGAAGATCAAGCAGTGATATGAAATTAGAAAACCCTGGAAAACAGCTGGAAGGATTGACCACTGTATCTTCTGAAGTAACATCTGAATATCCAGGGCTTTCACAGAAGGATAAGCATCAGGCACCAGCTTACAAATCCTATTCAAAAAAAAGGAGTCTACCAGGAAGCCTCTCCATGGTAATGAGGATTGTCAGTTAAAGGAAAGTCTTTTTCAACTAGGCTGAGGAAAATTATTCTGCAGAAGAGATCTAATATTTCTTCAGAGATTGAATAATATGAGTATCCTCTAGCAGCTAGATTAAATAACAATAAAAACTACATCTGTAAGAGAAATGGTCACACAAAGATATCTCTTTTTTTTTTTTTTTAACACAGCATAGGAGCGGAATATCTCACCTATCACCAAAATAATAGGTATGTCAGGATGGGGTCTTCAAAGAACAGATGATCTTCATGTTCACAGGCTGATGAAGATGTCTCCAAGAGCAATTTCACTCAACTCAGATATCAGCTACTATAGAATAACAAAGTTCGTCCACTTTCTTAGTAATGCTGACATCACTTTTGTCATTTTCATGACAAAAACTGAAGCAGAAAGACAAAACCTTGAAAGGAAAGTAAAGGTCTATCCCAAAAACATTCCAGGGATTTGTCAGCAGATGGTACACACTGGAATTCTTCATGGTTCCTATCTTTTGCAATATATAACTGATAGGTATCGTAAACCTGGCTTAAAAATTCAATCACCTCTTCTGTTACTAAGAGTTAAGGCAAACTTGGCTGTTTCTAACCTTTTATCTGCAAATCAAGCAGTACATTTTGAAAGTCTTTTACTACCACATTAGCTACAACAGCAATACAAATAACTATACTGGTTATTTCTTGCAGAAATGAAAGTCCTTTGTAGCCACGGGAGTAACCAGAGCAATGTGCACCCTAATGCAAGTGATTTATATGTACCTATAACATTCTGCAAGGTGCTTCACTGATGCACCAGGGAAAGTTCACACTACACCAGACGGCACTTACACCAGAACCTCACTGTGCAGAAAATCTTGACCATATGTATTTTGAAGAGAACATTCGATAGCATCTAGGGTAAACATTCAACTGAATTATTAAGATGGCCAGGGGAACTTTCACACTCTGCCACATAAGTTCAAGGAATTTTTTTTTTCCTCAAGTTATTTCAAGAGCTCACTAACTTTGTCTACCAGGTGAAACTACCAAAAGCAACATGCTATTCCAAGTCAAATATCTTGTGAATAAATCGATTTCATTGATAATACTATAACAGCATTAAAATTTTAAGTCTATCTTAAGAAATCTGAATTTTAAATTGAGCACATGACTGATCCTTATCAGTCCAGATTAGACAGTTCTGGCACTTTTGAGTAATAAATTATTTTTCTTTTAAATTCCTTGATGCTAGACAGAATTGCTGTCCTAAATCATAAATGTAACTCTGTGATATAATAATAGTTTGAAAAACTCAGTAAACTACACTTTTAAGATATTATAAAACATAAAACTAAATTCTCCAGCTTTTTTAGCCTTATGTCAATGTCTGCTTAAACTTTAAAAACTCAAAATTGTAGATGACATAAAACTAGAAATAACTTGTTATAATTTTTGTTGTTTGGGGAAGGTTTTATAATTATTTCAGGTTTTGTTTCAAGCAATGTATGTTTTTTGAAAAGCCTACAGTGCTCATGTTAGTAATTACAGTAAAATCTAAACTCATTTTTTGATATGTCAGACAGAACTGACATACTATGTTTTTCAATCTAAAACACCCAGGGGGAAAAAATAAATCAGCTCTTAAATAACTAACTTTTAAACTCCTGAAGTTTATTTTATATCTTAACTGAAACTTTAAATTTTGCATCTAATAAAAAACAAAAATAATAATAAAAAAAAAAACAACAACAAACACCAGGCAAATCCTTCAAAAGAATTATTTTATTCAAACATGCTAAGCTACTGCTAGACAGTGCATATCGCTGTCATAATAACATTGTAAACAGAATAATAAGTTCACTTCATAACGCTGCTAAAAATCAGACAGAAACATAATCTACATTGCTATCTATATGACAAGGATGACTAACAAATTAAAATATTGAAAATATAGGCAATCTGAAAAATAATTGCGTTGACTGCAACTTGGAAAAGCTAAACGATTAGGGCAGACCTCAAAATTTCTATATAAAATATTTTTTAAATTTTAATTATCAAATACTATTAAGCCTTTGGTTATATTTCCTGTTCTTCTCTGACATAGTCCTACAGCCTCATGTTGTCACATTAGTTCTGAGAAAAAGAGCCAAGTCCCAAATCAAGAGAAGCATTTCCCACAACACCAAGATGTTTTCCCATTTAAGTATTGACCTGATCTGACCCCGCCTGTGAGTGCTGACAGAATCAGATCAGAAGGTGATGTGACTGCTGGCTATGGAAAGCATGATGCATGAAGGGAAGCTCATAAGCCTGTAGCTCCTTGCTGTGTCGATCTACTTTAATCAACTTCTAGTATGTCTTAGGTGTTCAATTCTGCTTGGATATTCTATTCATTCTATTCATGTAGTTCTTATTTGGAAAAATAAAGTTTTCGGGGGTATGCAGGCATACTAAACAACAGGCACACTCTAGTGACATTTCAAAACTAAGCCAGGAAATATTTTCTTCTGTATTCCTAAAATATTTTCATTTTATCAAACCAAATCCAAGCCAAAGGCATTTTAAAGAGACAACACAGAAATCTCTCAATAATGAAAATATGACAATAAATCCCCCACAGAACATCCTCCTGTCTGGTACAACACATGTTCCAGAACAGCTCTAGAACTACCAAGAATACTTGGTTTTCTTCAAGGAAAAAGGAGATCATTGTCTCTCCTCTCTCCCTCTGATCGATTTAAGATAGGAACACATCTTCCCTCCAGACTGTTAAGCATGTGACAATGCAAGATCACTTAACATGAAAAGCTAGACAGAGCTTAACTGTGACCTTGTCCTTGTGAACCGTGGCATAAAATCCAGCAGTCAGTAATTATTGCACTTCTTGTCCTAGCAATTACTTCTGCCGTGAGAAATGCCATTTTGAGTGATAGTCAAAAGATACTTGAGGTAGAGGGTCATAGGAGAACTGATTAGTTTAATTATGACATAATTTACGTTCCATTAAGTCATGAGTTCTTTAATGGAGGTTAATACACTGACTAGGCCTTTAAAGAATATCTGGAGATGACATAGTGAGAGTAGACAGATTTATCTTTAGTATAAACAAAACAAGCATGTGCAACAACCTTGAAGCACTCCCCCCATCCTTAGCAGAACAAATGGCTATGTTACGCCTTAAACATCTGGGTTTTGTTACTTTGGGAGGAAAAGATAGATGACACCTGGTCTTATCTTTCCCAAGGTTTTATGGCCATGGAGGCAGACACCTTGTAAGATAAAGGGAATTAACAGTGTTGCTGTGAAAGGTCTCATGGCCTAATTGGGATGATAGAGATGAACCATTTGGTGGACAACCAACTACCAGAAGAAACCACAAACCAACAGCTACCCTTGATGGGCTAAACAACTCACTTCTGGTCAGTACTGTGAACTTTCCCCTAGTTTGAAGACCCCAGACCCATTTGCAGAAGAGTCTTCCTAATTAGCATGAAGAGCAAACAGAGGGAGGAGATGAACTGCCCTCTCCTATCTCACATGTAGATGAACTGGTTTACAAAACAACCTCACACATGGTACAAGGTGAGAGTGTCTAAATCTTCAACGTGTCCCCCCACTCCAGAGGCTGTCATGGGACCGATGTACCTGTGGAGTGGTGATATCTTACTCTCTCTCTCTCTCTGGTGTCTTAGTTTTCCTTCTCTCTTGCTCTTTTTCTTTTTCTTGAACGTACATTGTCAACATATTGATAAGTTTTGTGATATGATAACATACTTTTGCCAAGTCACTAATCGCTGTAATTTGTGTTACACCATGCGCTTTTAGTAAATTCATAATTGAATTGGGCCACCAGAGTGACTGTCATTCACTTCGCTTTACTGCGCAGAAATACCAAGAGCTAACTCACACCCAATCTCATTTGTTGAGTCAGGGCATGTGTCGCGTTCAAAGTTAACTCATCCCTCATCCCATCTGTTGGGACAGGACAGCATGGGACCATTTAAGCCTAAGAACAAGATAAGGAGAACACTTGATTTTTAAGTTGCAAATCTAAACTTTTTTGTGAAAAACAAAAGCAAAAAAACCCCAAACAACTAACCAGTCCCTCAAAATATTGTATTCAGAAAAGGAAAATGCCTTATTCACAAGGAAGTACATTAGCTTTGTGAATTAATCTATTCAATTGTTTGGATTGCTGCAACAAACCTCTTAGAATGGTACACAATACATTATTTCAGCATTATGTTGCTTTTATCCTTTGAAGTAAGAACGTAGTTTCCTCATCAAGTGCAAATGAAGAATGAACTCCAGTTGTGACGTTTGAGCAGGGACACACTAGCACACGCTTCAAAGCCTGCTCTTTGCAGAAAAAAAGACTGTTAAAGCTATTAGGCTACTGTCCTGGTTTTGTTAAAAACAAGACCAGTTTCTCTTTTAGTGACTTTTTCTTTCAGCTAAGCCCTTCTTAGTAACTGCACTTTTCTAAAGTTGGATACATGTTTTGGTAGACATAGCAATGGAATGCAAGATCACTGATAAGGATGCACGCCCTGTAAGTGAGAGGGGCAAGGAGGAGCGAACTGAACAGGTGACTAAAACTGACCAACTAAGTATTCCATCCCATTCACGTGATACTTCATATAAAAGTGGGAGATCACGAAGGTCTCGTTCCTTCTTGTCCTTCTTAGACTATGGCTGACATCTGGGAAGCACCCTGCCTGCCATCCCTGCAAATCTGAGGCCTAGTGACAGCCCCTGCATCCTTGAATCCAGCTCTGGTTTGCAGCAGAGTCCAACCCAGGACTTCCAGGTACCTGCTCTGCTGCTGCCGGAGCAGCTGGTGCTCAGTTGCCATGATTTTCAAGATTGGTTTTGTCTATTTTGTATTATTTTCTCTATTTTATTAGTAGCATTAGTAAAACATTTTTAACTTTTTTTCCAACTTGCTAGTCTGTCTCTCTTTTCCTCCTAGCATCTCTCCTTAGTGGGAAAAGGCGGGGGGGGGGGGAGGGCTGGGGGGAGAGAGGGGGTTAACAAAGCATCTGCCACAGATTATTGTCGCCCTTTGCAATCAAACCTTGACAGTTACACAGTAAACATTCCACTGCATATCAAAAAACCCTCTATCTACTCTCAATGTCTCATTTTCTTGAAGAAAGAATAATTTCAAAAATAATTTCCTTAACTATAGACTTACATGACATTATTTTTATTTGAATTTACATGTGGGAAGAATATCACAAATGAATGTTCGTAGTCAAAATCCTGATGCTTTGAAGCTGAACTTCCAATTCCAGAAGCCCCACTGCTCAGCTTGGGGTTGCAATTTTTATTTTTCTTTGGAAAGTCACTTGACCTGTCACTGGCCACAACTGAAAAGAGCCTGGCCCCTCTTCTTTACACTTCCTCTTCAGGTATTTATTAATATATACATTGATAAGATCCCCTCTGAGCCTTCTCTAGGCTAAATGGTCCCAGCTCTCTCAGCCTTTTCTCAGGAGGGATGTTCCAGTTCTTCTTTGTGGCCCTTTGTTGGACTCTCTCGAGTAGCACCACGTCTCCCTTGTCCTGGGGAGCCCAGAACTGGACACAGTGCTCCAGGTGTGGCCTCACCACTGCTGAGTAGAGGGGAAAGATTCCTACCAAAGACTTTCTTTGGGACTCAAGAACAAAGACTGGTTTCCCTGGACTACCTCAAATAATCCAGAATGTATGCATATATTGTAGGTTGCCCAACTATTACACAAGCAGAATTTTGAGGTGTTTCTATACACGACCCATTTCATATTTGAGGCATAAGTGTAAGATGGATTTTACTGCTGTTTTCCTCCAGCAAAGTTATTAGAAGACCCAACAGTGGATGACCAGCCTTTTTCAAAGGCTATGAGTGTTGAAATAACTTGGGAGATTACATTTCCACAAATAAGTAAACAACAGGGCTCTCTTCCAGAAAGAAAGATCTGGACTGCATAGAAATTAAGGGAATACAAAGAATTTCTCATCAGAACATTCTGAATCTTGTTTTTCCTCTATCACATTACTAATTCAAAAGATGGAAGAGGTTGCATATGTAATGGACAATTAAGATTTTTTTTCTTACGTGGAACCATAGTATTTATTCAGTTATATTCCTGAGAATCCGAAATACACAACTCATTGTGAAATTCCTGCTAAAAATTAATAGATCTGCTGCCAAATCAATTAATAGAATTCCATCTGATAAAATTTTGTACCTGTGTACAATATCTATTGCTTAACATTTGTGATTGACTGTCATCTGGAGTTAGGTCAGACACACACCATTTACTCCAGAGAAGAATATGACAATAAACCTGACAGCAGATACCCTAACTTTCAATTACTTGAATTACTTGAGGTTTTTGAGAACTAGGACTGATCTTAGTGTGTCGGTCTATCGGAGGAACAGAAAAGATGGAAATAAAATAATTTCCATCGACATTCTCGTGAAACCTTCTGTTTGGCTCTTTTTCTGAAAAACACGTTCTCTTCTTTTGCAAGGTTTTCTCATGGCATAGATCTAATGAAAAGGAAACAAAGAGAGACAGAGTGATACAAGGAGCTGGCAGAAATACACAGAACCTCTACAGAAGAAGTCCAGCAGCTAGTCATCCGAAGTCATAACAATGCATAGCTAACAAAAAGAAAGCACGAGGAAAAGACCAGAGTGATCATG
This sequence comes from Pampusana beccarii, assembly GCA_013399365.1. Lineage (NCBI taxonomy): Eukaryota > Metazoa > Chordata > Aves > Columbiformes > Columbidae > Pampusana > Pampusana beccarii. The sequence continues at coordinate 93,130 of VWYH01006865.1, forward strand.
CAAACCTAGGACGTGACTATTCATTGCACTACTAGAATTTCTGTTTGCAAACCACAGGTGACAGCCACACAGAGGGGGCCTGGACCTGCCCCTGGAGAGCACTAGCTAGTAGCAGTTTTAGAAAGCAGCAGACAGAGTTCAACAATTTCTTATATGCCAACTGTTAAACTAACACCGAAAATGCAACAATAGGTAGAAAAATCTCCTTCGCACCTATTTGGTGGACAGCACTATCACCAGGGAGCAGACACGATTTTGGTTATTTTGATTTTCACTAGAACCTCAAAAATGGTTTATTTTGCCTTGGAATACAGGAGCAAGATCGCAGAATCTCAGGCAGGACAATGTCTAGCAGATCAAGCCAAATTCTGAAACATAGAAAGATGACAATTTCAAATAAAGTACACAGAAAGACCACAGTTCAGAGTGGAAAGAATTCGGGCTGCTTATTTTTCTTCCTTGGGAAACAAAGTCCAAGATAATTCCTACAGAGTTCACAGAAACAAATAAGAAAAATCATCTTAACAAAAGCTGTGATTTAGACAAGTAAAGTATTTTGCTGAAGACACCCAAATCCTATCTCTGTTAGAACACAGAGAATTGCTTTGTCATTCTTTCTACCTGTCTTGCATATATCCCTGTTTTCTGTAAGCATGCAATTTACCTCTCCACAGTCTTGGATACAGAGGGGCACAAAGAGGGAAAGAATCAGCTGTTTTTAACTGAAGGTAGCACAAATTCCTTTCCCCTCTGTCTTTGTAGAGGGGGATCTGTTAGTTTCTGGTACTGGAACTCCAAATATTCAAGAATTTTAATGTTTTCTGAATATTTTTTAAGTTATGCCTGTCCTAAAAACAGAACTCCACATGCGTCCTGGGGCAGATGATGCATCATTTCTTTTCCCCATCTCAGTCTGAGACAAGGAAAAATACACAGATTTCTAGACAAGCAGGGAAACAAACCTATTAGACACAGCCTATGGCTGGTCTACAGAAGAGCTAGAGGCACCATCATCACAAGAAAATCAAGTGTTTTTATCTATCAAAAGATACCAGTTACCACCTTTAGCAACAAAACCTAAATGTATGACAGACATCTTAATCAAGTAGTGACAGTTAACTGGTAATAAAGTTCTAGAAAGCATATACAACAGCACTATTATTTGCCCACTAACTCATATGAAGGATATTACAAAAGTAGGAGAGAGATAACAAGCCTTCCTAATTTGTGTCCCTTTGACAGAGAAACTTAGTTCCTCTTCTTTCTTTGACTTGAATGGTTCTGCAGCTGTTTTGCACCAGCATAGAGATTATGGTGCCCAGAGAGAGACTTAAGAATGAGTGCTAAAGTTTTAACTGAAGAACAAATGTCATGGAAAGTAAAATATGCATTTTCCTCGAGTCTAATAAAGGATCTCAAAAAGATGTACCAGTTTGATCTTAGGTTTTGCTTTTGCTTTTCAACCGCACCACCGATGCCAGATGAAAAGTTAATTCTCAGTAAAATTCCAAGACTCTGAAGCTCACAATAAAAGATGATCACAGGGCTAGCATCAAGAAAAGGAGGAAAAAAAAAAATCAGTTAAAAAAAAAATCAGTAAAAGGAAAAATTATAGAAAAGTCTCCTTGGAGTATGTCAGCAGAGAGTGGTCCCAGTAACATCAAAGGCTTTTGCCAGCTGACGGTCATTGAAAAAGGCCAATGAGTTCAGGGTTTCCAATTTTCTCACCCTCCACCAGAGAAGGTACATAAACCCACTTTAGCTAGCCCAGACAAATAAGGAGGCCTAACGTGAGCATCAGTTTCCAGTATGACAAGTTAATACTATAAGGGAGCATCTTCTGAAATCTTTATACAGATCAGGATTAAATATGATCCCCCTAAGGTCTCTCAGACAAGGGAAGGACAGTCTACATTAAATAAGCCATGCTTCTCTAAACTGCTAAAATTATGAAGGGAGAACAGCAGCAAGATCTAACCTGAAGACACCAAGACACTGTTTCTTCCTCCTCCATTGTTGAAGAGAAGCTGCCAAATTCATGTATACTGTAATTAAGTTACAAAAGGCGTACCCATCATTAACCAATCAACATGATAAATGCTTTCTGACTACCAGCAAAAGGAGGGGATATTTTTCAAGTTTTAGATCCTTCCGCATGACAAGAGGGAGAGAGGAGAGAGAAGATTAAGTGATACATGGTTTAGAAGCAGAGTGCTTAGTTTATATTTCACTAATAATTAACAGATGTATTGTAAGTAAGAAACTAAACAATTACAACTAACATCATCAATTATTTCTTAGTATAGATGTATTGTATGTCAAAATTTTCAAAAATTGTAATGCATATGTAGTAATTATGTGAATATAAGCAACACAAGAGCTTTGGAGCACTTTGGAGCATTTATGGAGGATGATCCCCAGAGCTCCCCAGCACTGTCAATAAAAGAATGCTGCTTAACAGTATAATTAATTCTGCTGTTAAGTTTATTTCTTCATTTCACTGTAAAGCAAACCAATTTACACCACACAAGCTAATTTGGTGATGTATGAAATCCTACAGAACACAGATTTTAAATCAGCAACTTTGCAGGAATAATTCATATGTTCATTTAAAATTAGTATCTCCTACATATACACAGCCCATACTGGATAGGGGATCTTATCTTCCGCAAACACAGAGGACCTCCAAGATGTGCTGCTGGCAATGGAAAGCACTATCAAAGCAAATCACCTGAGATGTCATGTATGAGATTTACCTTCATATATGCTCCCAAAAACACAAGAAAAAAACTCAGTTAGCAGCAGTATCAAAACATGTAAATTTCTGAAGCACTTTCACATCTAAGTGAAATGTTTCACAAGTGTCTGCACACACTCCAGACCTGAACAGTAAAAATGGGCAGATGCATAAGAAATCTGAGAGAAATAAGATCGAAAACATTATATTCTCTATCCTCCAGAATAGTGGGTTGATTCTGGTAAGTAATTCTCAGAAGACACAGACAAACAAAAGATAAAAACAAAAGTTCACCAGAAAGCAGGAAAAGTCCTTTTAGAGACAGATTGAAGCTGAATGACTGAGACTATTCAATTAAAAAAAACAGACTAACAAAAGATGCCCCAAGTGATCCTAATTACCCTCTTCTATTGCAAAAGACTGTTCAATAGACCTGAGGGACAAAACACTGAAAGAGAGCTCTCATATTTTCAGTACACAGTTATCTTAGAGAGAGAGGACGATGACAAAGACAGACTCTGTGATTGAAACTGAGATTAGACATTTATACTGGAAATAAATTAAAATACCTAATAGTATAAAGTATCTTACATTTGGTTTATAGATTTTTGTTTAATAAAAGAAGGTAAAACTTCACAGCAGAAGACAAACTTAACTGCTAGTGCTATAAAGAAATTTTCCAAATAAAAATATTGTCTAGTTGTCCATTAATATAACGCAATTTCTGTTATTAAAGATAAAGAACCAGTTTCTGACTTAAAAATTGCAATTCCTCTCTTCCTGACTCGTGCTTAAAAATCAGAACATCATCCAAAACATGCTCATGATATAAAAGTTCTCATAACGAAGACTACTAATTATACCATACTGTAGCATGCAGTATATACTGCTTAGTCTTCATAGCTATGGAGCCATATACATGGAAGTTTGACTCTTTAAAAGATTTTCAGACACCAGACATGCTTTCACAAATCAGATCCCATACTTGTAAAAAGACACTCAATCCTCCCATTGCTTTCACAAAAGCGTCACAAATGCCTCAGCATTCAGATGGTAGTTGCTGAGCTTATTAAAACACAAAACATACACATTTTTTTGGAATACAATAGTTACGTTTGCTGTCTTCAGAGAAAAAAAAATAGTAACAATTATTACTGTATTATGTAATGCCACTTTGCACCTGTTTTCTGGTATTTTAAAAACCCGTTTTTTTAATACTTGATTTTCCTACTGTGAGTACATTAAATATTGAGAACTAACATGTCTAGGTACCCAAGTTTAGTCAGGAAAAGTACAGGATGATAACATTTAAGTGGTACCATGTTGCTTTTAGAAAAAGCAGAAAGTGAAACACTGATCACTGCAAGTCTAATCTTATTATTAGAAATAGCCATGCTGCTTTTAAGTCAAGCAGTCTTCTTAAGCATAGAAACATTTATGTATATCCTTTTAATCAAGCAAGCATGCAAAATTCTAACTTCATAAAATTGTAGTGCTTTAACATATTTAGAATTATGTTCTCTCAACACCAGTACAATTGAAAGCAGGATAAACTCCAGTATGCTAGGTCATGGTACCATACAAATCAAAGTACATCCCCATACAAATCTGATAAGGCCATTACATTCTTTCTCTCTGGTTTGCTGATTTCAATGGATTTTTTTGGTTTAGTACTACTCTGAATAGAGAGTTCTGTCACATCTTGGCCAAATGTAGCACACTGTAACAAACTGAGAGAGAGGGAACAAAAAACTGTTACCACAGAAAAACATAAACAACTTTCCCAGCTGTAGCACAAACTACATAATTCTTACTCTGTGAGAAGCGCTACTGAAAGAAACAGTGTCATTCGAAAGCACTCATGAGTACATGGTATTACACACACAATATTACACTACAGCAACCTTGGACCTTAGATTAGAACTAGTAATTAGCCACCACTTCCTTAGCACGATGGGAAGTTGCTGATCTGGATTTCCTGCAACACCTGCCATCAGTCGGCTAGCAGTTCTTAAGAAACACTTTTTTCCTGAATTAAAATGAGAACGTTTAAGCACTAAATGATGCAAACAGCAGTGATTCAAACTTCTGATTCAACATCCTTAGTACAATGGTCTATAATGGTACACTGTCTGCCTACTTTTTCCTTCACATTATTAGCACGAAGAAGAAATATACCATAGATGTGCACCCTTCTAGGGGACTTTCACAGCCATACTTCAAATCTACTTCAGTTTCTTCAAGAAGATTTAAATAAGGAAAAAAGTGGCCATCATGACCAAGTTTTCAAATGTCTCTAAAAGCTTAAATGAAAGAGACAGCATCTATTCTGCTCTACACAGGCAATACCTGTTACTCATGTGAGTAACGCATACAGAAGGTATGCATTGAAGCATTAAGCATCATAGAAACAGATTTTGTGCTGCAAGTTACCTACAGAATTGGCTACTGCTAGCTTTTACCCCAATAGAAAGAGCAAAAGAAATCAGAATTTAAAATCCATCCGCAATGACACCTACTGGAAACTGAAGGATTGATGACTCAGGCTCACATCTGCCCTTCATACTCAAAATTCTCTCATTGATCTCACACCACTAGGCTTATAACTGCATCCTCAGAGTGAAAATACATTTAAGAAATAACACCAGCGTGTTTCTTCTGCAACATCAGCTTGTAATTTTTTTTTTTTTCGGAAGTTCAGCACCTGGTAACGTTCACTGCCAAGTGAACTACTGAGCTACAGGAGAAGCCTCAATTTTGCAAGAAAGGCTAACCTTTTAAGATTACCCCGAAAGTTGCATGAGTTACAGGCATGCCACTAATTCCCCATGTAATCGTCGCCTCTTAAACGCGAGCCAAAGGTCTACCTGCTGCAGATTAACCTCCTCCGCAGCCCAAGTACTTGAGGGCACACACGAGATTACCCCTTCTCCCGCCGGCTCTCTGACATTCAACGGCGGCCGGGACCGCGCAGCGACCCTGGGGCTGCCGCGCCGGGCGCACAAGCGCCCGCACAAGTTTCGGCACCGCGCACCGGTGGCGGGGGGCACACGCCACAGCCCCTTCAACCCGACAGCCAAAAGCCATTTCCCGGCTGTTTCTACCCACGGCGAAGCCGGGGCCGGGGAGCGGAGGGGGCGAGGGAGCGCTGACCGTCCTTGATCTATTTCGATCCGCTCCCCGGATCCCCACAGCGCAGCCCAGGACGGCACCTGGGGCGGGCGGTGGCGGGGGTGCCCGCGTTCCGCTGCAGGGGGGCGGGAGAAGCGGGCCGGGGGACGAGCCGGGCTGCGGGGCCGGGGCGCCCCGAGGGGCCGGG
>VWYH01006865.1:99247-235905 GCA_013399365.1 Pampusana beccarii
CCCCGAGGGGCCGGGGCCCGCGGTGGGACGCGGCCGGCGGCGGGATGCGGCCCGCGGCAGCGGTACCTGATGATGTCGTCCTGGTGCCCCAGGTAGAATTTCTGCCGGTGCTCCCGGGGGCTGTAAACCACGCCGACCCCCGCCACGAAGTAGACGATCTCCTTGGCCGCCGTGTAGTAGAGGTTGTTGCGGCACTGGTGACCCCGGTAACCGTAGACCCACTCCAGCCGCAGGTGGCAGCTCGGCGCGCTCCGGTCAGCCATGTCCCCCCGCCCCCGCCAACCGGGTACGGCTCTCTCCCGCCGGAGACCCCGCGGGAAGGGGGCGACGCGTGGGCCGCCCCCTCCGCTCGGCTCAGTGCCCGCCGCGTTAATCCCTGGCCGCCGACATGAATGCCCGCCGCCGCCGCTCGTCCGCCGCCGCCTCACAGAGGGCGCCGCCGACCGAGCCCACCCCGCCGCCTCGCGCCGCCAGACATGGCTGCGCTGAGACACCGCCCGGGACGCGGAGCGAGGGCGCGGCGCCGCTCCGGCCCCCCCGCGCCCCGCTCTGCGCCTGCGCCGAGGGCAGCGCCGTCAAGCGGCCAGGCGGGCGCGCGCGGGCCGAGGCGGCGCGGGGAGGGGGCAGGAGGTGGGCGGCTGCACCATCGCACCTTGCCGGGGTGGGGGGGCTTTTTATTTACAGTTATGGTGTGGGGTTTTTGGTTTTGTTTTGTTTTTCTTTCTAAGCGAGACTGTGTATTCTTCCCCTCCCCCAAATTCAGTTTTATATTTTTATTGGGGGACATACCGGTTCCTCGCCTTTCCGTCGAGCCACCGCCGCCCGGCGCTCGGCAGCAGCTCGGGCAGTTCGAGTCCCCCCAGCCGTCTGTGGCAACCCCCCCGCCCCCAACTCCCCCGGGGGGCCAGCGGCACGCCAGCTCCGTTTCATCCTAAAAGAAAATGTCAGCTGTAATTTTTAATGACCGATGTTTAACCCTGCACCCCCCGCACCTGCCTCATACAGCACACAGAAGTCACTCCCCCATCCGTGCCTTCGTTTCCCCACGGCACAACTCCAAGTTCATCCTTAGATCTCAAAGCGTTTTTCAAGGGAAAGTCACAATTTTCCTTGCTCACAGAGGGGAAAGCGACTTCTCTGTGCTGCATGAGGCAGCAGTGCAGGAGGACCCCCCCGCCACATCCGAAATTTTGATCAGAAGAACATGCTCCTTCCCAGCTTTGCCACTTCATAGACTACCTCACTGGCTAAATAAATGTGCGTTACATGATCATGCAAACAGATTTGTACTGGAAACTCGAATACTTGTTCTAAAAGCTCCTGGATAACTAGCCTGGTTGGAGAATTGAAAATCAATCATTTTCCTATTACTTTCAGCACATATTTGGCTTTTCAAGAGCATGTATTTTGTCAGGATTTATTTTTAAATCTCAATTTATTTATTTCCCTTCTACTGTTTTCTTAGTCATGTAGACGTATCTTCCAGAAAACATCAACTTCTAACTATTTACTCCATGTTGAAGACATTTTACCATGCTACTCTATTTATGTTTTAATTAGTGGATGTTTTACCTCTTAAATCTTTCTTGAGTAAACTTAATACTATATTATTCCTTTTATGGTTCTAGAAAAATAATTCTTTTGTCAAAACATGCATTTAAGCATTCTAGTCAATTAGCTTTATCACAACATATTTTCACAGTCTGTAATACTGAGAGATGATATTTTTCTCAAGCTCTGACAATGAGGATTTTGATGACACCAGGATCAGACGCAGCTCTCAGTCCCACACATTTATTGAAAACAACACAAAGCACATAACAAATCTGCAGAGATATTCATGCTGCCTGAAACTTGACTCAAATATACAGCCAAGAAAGAAAGGGGCTTTTATCTATAATCAGGACAAAAAGTCATATATATCCACCAACAAATAAAGCAAATATTACTTCCACAAAAATCACAAGCAGTCTTTTTCCCTTCTCTTTGCTTCCTAAATAGCCAGAGCACTTTGGAACTCGGGTAGTCACAGTTTCTCAGGAGTCCCCAAGACGGGAGACTGGCCAGGGAAACAGACTCAAGAATTCCCAAGTAGCTTGTCTTAGAAGTACAAAATGTGTTGTTCTTTCTAATCTGATGTTAACTCTGCACAGCTGTTCTGTGTTGCTATCCTAGCTCTTTTCATGGGAAAGGTGGTTACAGAAAAAGTCTATAACAATTATGCTTACTCTCACTCAGGAAATAATACAGAAAATAAATCAATACTGGCTTCCTTTTGAAAAACAAAAAAATAAAAAATTGCATTCCTGTATTGCTTCCCCTTCCACAGAATGTTTTGAATGTTGATATACTTTTAATCAAACTGCTAGTAAGATTTTGTACCATTCCATAAAGTTAAAAACATATTGAGGCTAAAAATAAGATATCACAACTGCAAGACTGTTCCCTTCATAAGCCAAAGCTTAGGAGAAAGTAGGTTCAAAAATACTGAATGGACATGATGACTGAAATAACTTGTTTCAAGCTTTTAAATGTTAATTGGGTTGATTATCAGCAGACATAGGAATTTGATACATATTTGACTTCTGCTGTTGTAAAAGCTCATTTGAAAGTGGGAGTATTTTGTAATATTGTATTCATTTTCTCTTTACTGCACATTTATTGCATATTTAAACATGAATGTATAAACCCACAAAATTATGGCCTCTCTGCTTCTTGCTACTCTATATAAATACACACTTCCGTTGGGTTATTACTTGAAGTGAAAGTCTGGACCTTTTGAGATCAATGCTAATGATCAACACTAATGTGTGGTATTAACTTCAGTGGAGCTAAAATTTTAATCTTGTGGTCTTATTTGTAACTCGAAAGTTAGAACAACAGAGTGGTTGGTTGGTGAAAGTGAATAAGCTGTTTTCAGCTGCATGTACCAGAAACACCGTTACCCACTAAAACTGACAAGAGAAAACAGCAATCATGAAGAAACTTTAGTATCTACTGACATGAGTTACTATTTTTAACTTGTAGATCATATTTCCTGTGATGAACAGGTGACCCCAAAACCGTAGTCGGAAAAACTATGTACAAGGAGGATGGCAACAGCTGCATGCCACACACCACACAAACAGCCACTATTTCCTTTTGGTTGTTCTGGAATTGGCTACCATCTCTACAAAGCTGAGGAAACGCCTGAGAGAAAATTCCAGGGGCAGGAAACTTTGTCGTAGTGTGCTAACCTTATGCCTACGTGTAAGGAGTGCAAGTGAAACTTTACAGACCCAGCATCTATTTTTGCCAGCAGTGTAGTATCACAACGCCTTCCTCTGCCCTTACTGTGTCTGGCGTTCCCACTCAGCTCTGTCACACAGAATTCCCTTGGACTCCACCGGCCGGGATGTCACGGCTGCACGAGTCACCACGACCCATCACATTTTCCCCCGTCACTGTTGTATTCTTGTGTACGATGCACAGGTAACTCTGACACCAGCCCCTCTCCGTTCCTTTCCTCGCTAGATGAGCGTGGCCTGTCCCTTCCAAGCTCTCCCAAAGCCCGTGACACCCTTCCCGCCCTCCCGCCGCCCCCGCAGTTGGGCCGGGCCGGGCCGAGGACGCAGGGCCCAGCGCGGCGGGACGGGCGCGGCCGGCGCTGTCCAGGGTGCTGATCTCGGCAGGCAGCACCGTGAGGCCGGGCGGTATTGGCAGGGAAGGGAAAGGTGTGTTTGATTAGACCTATGGTTACAGTGGGAAAGAAAAGAGCTTTTAGCTAAATAGGACATTTTATGTGCTTCCAGTAAGGTATTTTACAAGTGAAACATGGTGTTTAGCTGTTTTGCCTCAGCTGGCTATCATGGGTTTTATATCTTTCCATGATGTCAGATATAATACATCACTGTAAACTATGTTTTGTTAGTATACAGTGACACAACTACATCACTTCCCTAAATAAAGTCAAATAAATGCCATTTTAGTGTTTCACAACACAAAAGACATATTATACTTCTTATCACATTGTAAATATATTTACAATGTGTCTCATGCTCTGCTCAATGGAACAAGGCTTAAAGAAGTGATTTCTTAAACAAATGCTCTTGGAACAGCTAATTCCAGAGCACACAAGATGAGGGATTATTCTCTGTTAAGTCCTAAGTAATACAGAGTAGCTTGTTCAAGTAGTAATTATATAATATGAAACAGATGAGCAATGGTGACAACATTCATGGTAACATCCTTTGGGATAAAAAGGTCTCAGTCTATTATGGGAACACAATGTCTGAAAATAATATTTTGCAAAACTAAGAAACCTATTTAAGAGAGAAAGTAATGAGAATTACCTGCTACCATTTAATAGCACTGATGCAAACACTAAGGATCACAAAGGCCTGTTTACTACTAGATAAAAATAAGAAGTCAAAGAAAAAAAGACAGCATTGCAAAATCAAACACTATTTGAGTTAATCTTTCTTCAGAAAAATGGAAAATTTAACAAGACATTTTATAACATATCAGCCAACACATAAGATGCAAGTTATTAAGGAATTTTAAGCACTAAGATATATACTAAATTAACAATAGAGAGATTTAAAAAAAATAGAAATAGGAAGCCTTGCAAATAATCAGTAGGTCTACTGCTTCATCAAGAGGTGAAGGAACCAATTAAGGTTAAGAAAATGGCACAGAAAAGTAGTTACTGATTTCTTCACATCTCTCCTCAAGACAGAAGTGTCTGGAAAATACAATATTGGACCACATACAGGGTATGGCCATAGAAGAAAGTATCTTTATAATAAGGTGCTGGAAAATGATGAGCTAAAGAGCAACAAGCCACAAGTACATTATATTGTACCTCCAAAAATTCTGACAGTTTCAAAATGTTTTCATTGACTTGCTCTGAAAAAAAAATGCAATTGTCCTTTAAAATCATGTCCAGTCTTGAAGCATCATCAAATACTGTAACTGTTTTAAAAACAAGTTACATTATAAACTTGGTAACTACAAATCCATATATTTTCTTTTGGTATTGACTGATAAACTAGATACAATGTTTGTAATGAAAATAAAATAATTATACATGTATGAAATGAAATACTGCAGACATTAGTTTGTCCTTCTTCTGCAAGGTAAATTTCACCTTGATAAATATAGGAATTGTATTGATTTGGTAAACTTCATTCTGGGCACTGGAAGAAATAGGCACCCTATTGAAAAGACAATGAACATGTGTAATTTTGACACTGCAGACAGGAACTAGGGCTGCAAAGTGTTTATTCACAGAAATTTGATTTAGAAATGTCCTCATGTAATGGTTTCCTAACACAGGGCTGGACAAGATACAAATACCATTGAAATTAAATTCATCCATCATTGGTGTAGAAAGCAACAACTTCTGGCCATTCTAAAGCAGAAATAAACCTGTTTAGGACAGAGAGTGATGCAAGCTCATTAGTAAACAATACCAGCTTAAACTGCAGAGGGAACACAATTACTGAAAACTGTATACTGGCTTCCTTAGCTGTGACATTTTTACCAAAAAATCTTGTTTAAGGGTCTCTTCTGTAATCCAAAGTTCAAATCCTTTCTCTTTTGAAGCTGAGACAAGGGTTTCTACCATGATTTCAATGTCAAAAATCTCAGTCTAAGAACTTCCATCACAGCACATTTTTTTTTTTTTTCCAAACAAATGCAAGAGAACTTCTACATTTAGTTCCAGATTTGAAGTTGCTGTGGTAAAATTATGTTTAATATTAGTCTCAGAAGTTAGGCACTAACATTTGTATTCTTTCTTAAAATGTCTATCACAAACTTTTAAAATTGGCTCTAAAATCAGTGTTAGCACACGGGAACAGTTCACTCAAAAAAAATTATTTTTGCTCTACAAACAATGAAAAAAACCTAGTGTTTCAGACTGCCAACAATCTGACACCAGAATGCATTTTGAAGCCACTCAGTGGAGCACTCAGTTTCTTTCAGCAATGACACTGTGTTTATACAACGTGGTTCTAGTCACCAGAGACACACTTGGATCTAAACAGCTTTTTTCAGTTTGCATTTAATGCACAATTATATGTGTACTGAAGTCATTCATCTAGGTGATTTGAAGAACTTGTGTCAAGCACCAGCACTTGATATAACATATGACAACCTAAACAGGCTTAAATGAGGCGCATAAAGAGAGGCTGATTAAACCCCAGTGCAATTTATATCAATAGACTTATGATGAAAATCTGATTCTGAACTCTAAAAATCAACTTACTTCAACTGTTGACAAAACTAAATATAGAATGCAATGTGTTTTAAATTCTACTTACGTGACAGCTATCTCTAGCTCCTTCTTATGATATGATCAAAAACAATGTGAAGCAACACCTCGTTTGCATGCAGTAGTAATTTTTCTACCTGTTTTCCCTTTTTTTCTTTAAAACTAGGATAGTATAGGATGATCAACCCCAAAGGATGTCATTAATATTTTTGGGGGTACAAATTAATATTTCAGCTGGTGGATGCTCATTATTAGATTAAAAATTGTCAGGTCAAGATGACATCCATTTACATAATAGTTGACAAGGTATTCAAAATATAATGCACAGTACTGACTTTGCAAAAGCTCTCAAGAAGCTTAGCTGTCAAAACGAATCATGAAAGAGCTTAGCCATAAGTCACTACATGGAATCAACATACAATAATGCCCGTTTATCAAATATGACATCATTTACTAGTGGTAATATAAATATTCAGAAAACTGAAGGAAATAAAATATCCAAACATCAAAAAAGGAACAGTATTAACTCTCACAATGCTGAGGAACTTAAAAAATAGCATAGAACTACTAAGCCAGCAGTGGAATGCAAAACTTGAATCAATTCATTTCATTGTATGACTCCATACTGTCAGATTCAAATAAGCACTGGAGCAGATTGGTTAAGGACTGGACTAGGTGTCCAAAGAGGCTGTGGATTCGCCATTCTCAGATATTCTCAGTTGGACAAGGCCCTGAGCAACCTCATCCAATTTTTAAGTTAACCCTGGTGTGAACAGGAGGTCAAATTAGACAGCCTCCAAAGATCCCTTCCAACTTAAATCATTCTCTCATTTAGCTACTTAGCTCTGCAGGCTGGTTCCTTACAGTCATCCTGCACGTCAGTCTACCAATTGAAGTAAAGTAAGCATGCTTTAAGGACAGCAAATACTTCATTTAAACTGATTCCAGTTGTAAAAGAAAATAGGGGCAAAAGGCTGCTACATGAAATAACATTTTAGTGTGACTTACTGTGCATGAGCCTCTACGAAATAGCCACTCCTTACAGTAGGAAAATAGATCTTTTTCCCACATTTTTGGCTCTAAAAATGATGAATTAATAATAAAACAAATTAACACTCCTAAAAGGAGGAAGGTAGATTTGTAGGGCACCTTCACCACTTTTGTGGAAACTAACAGGTATATAACAAATGATCATGCTGGAATGGTTTTGTAATTAATACAGTAGACTGAGTACCTGGAGATATGTATTCTCTCTCCACTGCTTTCATATATATATATATGAGCAAACCCATTCACATCAAGCTTTTCAGATATGACTGTTAACTTAGTATTATTACTAGGGTCCCTACTTCAATATTTAGGATCCACTGCAAATAAGTGTGCTAGTCTAGCTGTTGTAAACTTGAAAAGAAAGGGAAAGGGTCAAGCACAGTTTTTTAGGGTGAGCATCCAGTAATCAGTGGATCCTTTGCAATTTTTTGCAGCCTATCTTTAAATGGAAATAACATACCAGCCTTTTTCATAGACCACTGGTTTTGGGTTTTTTTAATAGCTGCATTGATTCCTGCTGGTGTGATGAACACCAATCTATATTCAGCGCAGCATACAGAGCATCTGCATCAAACAACAAACAGTGCCTCACATGAAACACTAAAGATAAAAAGGAAGGTAACAATCTCACTTGAAAAACATCTCGTTCATTCTGTACACTGTGGGAGGTGTGGATCTGATCACAAAGATTGTATTCAGTCCATATGTAAATAGCAAAGGGCAGACCTAAAGTCATGTGAAGGTTAATGGCTTAGGACCTGAACTGTATTGCCACCTAAATTCTGTTATTAACTGGTGGATCATCCCTTTCCAGCTAGACCATGGTAACCATGTGTGATCAGCAAGAAGCAGCATTATTCTTATTTATGATAGCAATAATTGCTATTGATGCATATTGTTGTCTTGGCTGGTCACAGAATGGAACCTGCAGCTGTTACTACAAGTTATTTTCCCTGACGCTGAATCCAAGCCTCAGCACAAAACTCTGCTCTTAATGCAATTTCATTTGCATGACCTCTCCTGATTTTCCACAGTCAGTAAGAAATGGGTTCTGCAAGCAAACATTATGCGAACTCAACTTCAGATGGCAGGGTCCTTGCTGAAAATAGCATGTAAAGAGTGAATTTGTCTTTGTGCTCTTCTGCCACAACTATGTGCCTAACCCAAAAGCAGGCACTTGACACGGTCTGAGCCATAGCCCTGTCTGGGTTAATTCAAAGCACGCAAAACAAAACTCACTCCACATTGTTGCTTTCAGTTCTCCCAACATCAAGTGTATCTGAATCATTAGAATGAGCCCTTTTCGCATGTCATCTGTCATGATGTCAGCTCTTGTTCTAAGGCAAGCCAGATGTCTCTAGCTGAGGCAATCTGCAGGTAGGCATGTGGTAACATCAATGTTCATTTTCAAGCCTTTGTTAATTGCATTGAACAGCAGATTACATCTTTCTTCTATATTCTTAGATCTTGAGAGATATGGATAACTGACGGAAGCAGCAGCCTGCATCTGAATGACTTAGCTGCTGAGGGATACAGGATGTTTCTCCACAGAACTGCATAAGAAATTTTAAGATATCAACAGAATTTTAGGAACCATTTTTAGGTTCTGTTCCTGGTTTTATAATAAGAATGTGAGTTCATGATGAGAGATAAGGCCCAAGAATTGGCATTCCCAGCTCAAAACCAAGTATGATTGCTTGATGCACAGAAGAGTCCCATGGGAGACTCACAGAGAAGGGCAAAGTCAGCCTATAGCATCACTGTTTTTAAAATGAAAGGGGTCTTAGATATCAGTGGGTCCTATCCTATTCTCCTCTTCCATATGCACTTTGTAAGAAGCTAATTCATGTATCTCGTACTCATGGTTTAAATGTTAAAAGGCTGATGCAGAAGAGTCATAAGAACATTTGGAAAATGCAAAGCATTTTAGGCATACCAATAGTTTATTCTGGAGGAATATGCAAAGGAGAAAAACATTAAATACATCTACACTTTCAAAGCCAGTGTTCAGGATCAGTTTAAAGTAGCCTCGTCAGTAGGAAGAAAAAAACTGTATTAAAAAAAAAAGCTGAAAATATGAAGCAGATTTCAATCTCTAAGCAACGTTTAAGCCTGACAAGTAATTGAATAACTAATTGAAACACAGCTGAAATCCAGTACACAAATATAGATGTCAACAAAATATACATTTCATAAAAAGCAATTACACAAACCCATGTGTTTTATGAATAAATAGAAATAATAATAGATTCCTGATATTCAGTAGAGCTCCCTAGTATTTTCATTTAGAAATAATTATAATAAGGGTTCCATTGTAGCCTGTTTCAGGGATATCTGGTTTTCAAATGAAGAAAAAAAATACAGACAGAAGAGGAATCAAATTGTCTCTTACTTCTGATTCCTGAATTTTCTGTTCTTGATTCAAATAAATGCAGGCAAGGTCCAAACAAGCCATGAGACAGTGATATAATCACAGTACTCCAGCTGTAAATAAAGCAGCACCATTGAATTTCCCGTCCTTTCACAGATGATGAGAATAGTCTCTTAAAACATACTAGCTAAGATCAGATCACTTCTAATATAACGAATGAGCATAGTTATACAAAACAAGCACGCGACTTTTCTTTCATAAACCCCGGTGATTTCTATAGTTATATCACATACCTATCATTATCCCAGGATAGCATTGACACAATGAACATGGAGAGATTCATTGTAGTTGGAGGACATTTGAGTATTATGACTACAAAAACTTTTGAAAAAAGAATACAGACGAGCCTATATTGCACTCAAGCCAAGGAACTTCCACCTTTCATAATATAACACATAAACACTGCTTGTAGCATTGCACACAGTGAAACCCATCTTCCACCTAGACCATCTCTCCCAGGATGTTGCTGTTACTAAATTATGATTTTTTTTCTATCAATGTTAAACAGGAAATTCATATTTTGTTCTTCTCCCACAAATCAACTATATTTGAAATATAAATCTACAAATTTATTTTGTCCAACTTTCCACAAAAACAATTTTCCTCATTTTGGGAGAGAGTGGGTGAAAGCAACAGGTAGCTCTAGCAAGCTACTCAAACAGTGTCTTAGCCCTGAGCTATGGGAAAGAAACTAAGCACGTTCCACACATATTCAAAATTATTCTTCATGGAGACGTAAGCACTACTCATTTTACTGAAACCAACCACTAATTTCCCATAAGCCACTGAATAGCTATCTTGTGATAGATAATGCTTCCAGCTCTCAAATGGAGAGTCAGATACAAATTTGAATAAATGACATCACAAAGGAAATGCTCCAGAGCTGAAACCCACTCCTTAATACCTTGCAGATATTAATGACTGAGTCAGAAAGATACGGTGTTCTTGCTTTTGTGGAAGAGGGACAACATGTTCAGGCTCCCAACAACAACAAATGTCATCCATTTGAGTGCAACTGAGAATTATTTCATGCACTGCGGCCTGTGTGAGAAATCTCCTGAGAAGCCAAACAGGCTCTCCAGGCTTCTGTCAGCCTGATGACAGATACAATTCGTTGGCAGAGTCATTTTATTTACAGGCCAGTTGCGTAGCATAGCTACATACAGAAAACATAGGACACTAATTTGCTGCCCTGTTGGTTGAATTCTGTTTAGATCTAGCATACATAGCTTAAATGACTATGATTAACTCACAAGTCACCAGTGGCTGACTTCATGCATGGAAAGGCATATGTACAAAGGACTAATATGTAGAGTTGCAACCATTTGAAGCCCTGAGAGCAAAAAGCTTTGATGTAGAAAATTTTTGCAGAGTCAAATTTCCACTGACCTTTGGCTCAGACTCACCCAGTCCAACCTGGAGAATGGCTTTAGAAAAATGGGGTATGTGGTAAACTGCACAACTATGCACTAGACAGGCATTTGTCTTTGTGGGAAATGAGAGGTGCAAGTTCCTTTTCCATGTTCAGGAACCAGGAGTGGCAACTGCCCAGAGGCAGTGGCAGAAGCAGGAGATTGCATTCTAGGCCAGCACCTGATCAGCTTTGCTACCAGCTGCCTGTACTTTTTCTTTTGTATACACCTCAGCTCTGCAGAAAGGCAATTTCTGGGTTTTTTCCTTTTACTGTTGGCATTAGCCAAGTGCATATAGCACACTATTTTTGGGATAAGCACCAGCATTTGCAATAGGGGCTGGTACCAGATACCTCAGCAGACAGATTGGACTCATTAACATTCAGGAAGGCCACGTCACCAGAGCAATCACGACATTCATTTTCCATATCTCCTCCCAAGAGAGCTATTTGAAACACTTTGTTTTTCTTGCTTTCAGGGGCATCCTCCCATAACCAGGGATCCAAGACTGGCAGCTCACATAATTCACAATTTATTTCCATTGGTTTCTAGTCACACAGCCACACTTGTTTTTTTCTTCTTAAAAGTTGACTTTCATCAGAGGAGCTCCAAATTAATCCCCCAGCTAAACCATACAGCTTCATGCCTCTTTCTGGGTCTCCACTGCTTTCTGCTGGAGAGGCAAGTCACCTTGAAGATCCATTATTTTATCTATGAAACAGAAGCCACTGTTGCCTTGTCAAGACAAAAACCCTCAGGTGAGCAAGAGCACATAGTCATTGATGATATCTATGATTAATCCACTACTTGCTAACCTGAATGCACAGTTCCCTGGTTGAGAGGGTACTTGGAAACCTTAATCCATTGTGTCTGCCAGCTATCACCACTTCATTGTGTTCCATTTTGATTGACTATCTCAAAATGGAAATCATTAAAAAGACAGTTACAATCAAATATTCTTAGCATCCTTAGACATTAAATTTACATTGTAGTCTGGAAGTAGTAATTAAGATATTAAGGTTTATAATAGGTGTCCACAAAGAAAAATTTAATGCAGCCCTTTAGTTATGAGGTTTTTCTTAGATGGTAGTGTCGGAAATAACAGAATTTAGGAGCTATTGATCTCCTCTGTTTTCCTGTGCAGCTAAATGGCGTGTTTAACTGATGTGGTGGGCTCTTCACAAAAGAAAGCCGCCTTTTAAAAACACACATATGAAGGATTCTGGCATTATTTGTCTCCAGTAAAACAGCTAACACCAGTTTGGCATTTTAACCTAACAACTTTGGAACTAATGTACTGACCTCAAAATGTGTCTCCACAAACTGAAAGTGCCATTCACATTATATTCAATTAAAAAATAGCAGCCCAGATGTGCTGAAGTACCTAACACGATATAATAGCAGCAAGCTTTAAAGCATTTAACAACAGATCATCTCATAAACGTACACAAAAGTGGAGGAACTTCAAGTTAGGATTTTTAATAAAACTGTAGTTTTGGATGAATGTTTATAATCTCTCTGAACAGTACATCCTGCTCATCATATTGAGCCTGACCATAAAAACACATGCTGAAGGATTTACCATTTAAAAGAATTTGTAAACAAATTGGGATAATATCGTGTAGCTCAATAGTTACTCAAGCCACAGTAGTACAACCGATTAGCAATATCACAGCAGAGGGGCTGACAGCACAACAAGAAATATCATTCACTCTTCTGACCAGCCTGAGATACACAATGAATCCCCTTGTGCAAGTTTCCTACATGTTTCGTGGGAATGCAGCACAGAAGGACTCCCATAATGACTTAAAAATAGAGAAGGGACAGAAACTATTTTACTGTTTTCTTTCCACCCTTCTTAACTGGGAATGGCATAGATCCAGAAGAGACTTCACTCATATCACTGTTCCGCTGTTGTGGTGGGTTGACTCTGGCTGGACACCAGATGCCCACCAAAGCCATTCTATCACTCCCCTCCCCAGCTGCACAGGGGAGAGAAAATACAATGAAAGGCTTGTGGGCGAAGATAAGGACAGGGAGAGATCACTCACCAACTACTGTCACCAGTAACACAGACTCAAGAAAATTAGCTTAACTTATTAACAATCAAATCAGAGTAGGATAATGAGCAATAAAAACTAAATCTTAAAACACCTTCTCCCCATCCCTCCCTTTTTCCTGGGCTCAACTTCACTCCCAATTTCTCCACCTTCTCCCCCCACAGCAGCACAGGGGCCAGTGAATGGGGGTTGTGGTCAGCTCATCACACTTTGTCTCAATCACTCCTTCCTCCTCAGGGGGAGGACTCCTTACACTTCCTGTGCTCCAGCTTGGGGTCCTTCCCATGTGAGACAGTCCTCCATGAACTTCTCCAATATGGGTCCTTCCCATAGGTTGCAATTCTTCACAAATTGCTCAAGCGTGGGTCCCTTCCATGGGGTTAAGCCCTTGAGGAACAGACTGCTCCAGTGTGGGTCCCCCACAGGGTCACAAGTCCTGCCAGCAAACCTGCTCCAGCCTGGGCTCCTCTCTCTATGGGGCCACAGGTCCTGTCAGGAGCCTGCTCCCAGATGAGCTTCCTACAAGGTCACAGCCTCCTTCAGGCACACACCTGCTCTGGCACAGGGTCCTCCCCAGGCTGCAGGTGGATCTCTGCTCCACGGTAGACCTCCCTGGGCTGCAGGGGGACAGCTGGCCTCACCATGGGCTGCACCACAGGCTGCAGGGGAATCTCTGCTCCTCCTTCTTCACTGACCTAGGTGTCTATAGAGTTGTTTCTCTCACGCATTCTCAATTATTTCTCTGGCTGCTGTTCCACAACAGCTTTTTCTCCCTTCTTAAATATGTTATCCCAGAGGTGCTACCACAGTTGTTGGTTGGCTCAGCCTTGACCAGAGGTTGGCCCATCTTGGAGCCATCTGACACTGGCACTATGAGACATGGGGGAAGCTTCTATCAGCCTCTCACAGATGCCACACCTGTAGCCCACCTACTAGAAAAAACTTGCCACACAAACCAAATACACCTGTGTACCCTCCATGGGACAACCACAACCCAGCTGTCCGTAGCTGCTACTTCAGTTCAAATCGCTTATTTCTGTGTTAGAATAAGCCACAGCCCTGGGACTGGCACATCTGTTTCTCCACCTTTCCACCTGATGTGGACATCCAAGATAGCATGATCAATTTTATGGATCTTGGATAAACTGCTAGCTTAGGTGAGATAGAAGCAATAAAACTAGAATGATCTGTTAAAATGCCAATGACATTATTTTAGCTATCATGTCGATGTTCATCCATCAGAAGCTTTTGTATCACAAACTCAATTACTTCTCCAAGCATCCTTAGAGATTTTTTTCTTCCTTTTACTTGGGCTGATGGTTACAATTAGCATCCTACAATATACACAAAGTAAGAGTAGTTGTATTCCCACTTTTTTCATCTCTAAATATCTCAGTCTTATCATTTTTTCTGCAAAAACTAGTGAACTAAAGGAACTGATGGAGCCTGCAAGGCTGAGCTATTCACACCAATCTGTACCTTTCTCAACCACGGCTCTAAAGAACATTTTACCCAAATAAGGATTAAAGGCCCATATTCTTCTTGTTTAGGCATATATTACAGGTTGAAATGGCTCCTGACAGTAGGACAGCAGATCATAGGACACAGGTAAAAACAGCGGCGTTATTGGAATTTACTGTTCTCACTATTACGGATCAAACTTCGTTTTCAGTCATCAGTGCACCAGCCCACGAGGAGCTTTTGCGGGAAGGGACTCGACCGAAGAGCGGGGCCGCAGTGCCCGCCCGGGGCCGCAGTGCCTGCCCAGAGCCGCAGTGCCTGCCCAGAGCCGCGCCGCAGGTCGGTGCCNCCGCGGCAGCAGCTCGGCCGCCCGCGCTCCGCCCCGGGGCCCGCTCGGCCGGCAGCGGGTCGGGAGGCACCGGGGGCCCAGCCGGAGCCGCTGTGGCGGTCTCGGCGGCGGGATGGGGCTGGAGGTGGAGCTGGAGCCGCTGTTCCAGGCCTGGAGCTACTTCAGGCGGAGGAAGTTCCGGCAATGCTCGGATCTCTGCTCGCAGCTGCTGGAGAGGCCGCCCGGAGAGCAGGTAGCGGGGCCGGGGCGGGAGGCGGTGGTGTCAGTCGGCAGCGGTTCGCCTTCCCCGCTTCTCGGCGGCCCGGCAGGGCGAGCGCCACCGGCCTGCCTCTCTACCTGTTGCAGCCGCCGGAGGGGCCGGTGTGAGCCCCGTTAGCGGGCCGGGTGGGCTGGGCCGCGCCGTGCTCCGTGGGGATGATGTTGAGGAGGAGGAGGAGGGCCGGGAAGCGCCTTCCCACCAAACTCCCTGAAGTTCTCCTGCCCATGGGGGCGGTGAGTGCGGGGCTGGCGGCCGCTCCCCAGGGGCTCTGGCAGTTCCCCCGGCCGTGCAGGGAGAGCGGAGCTGAGCGGCAGGGACGTGGCGCTGCTGGCGCTGAAACCGTGACTGAAGTTGGGTCCGCGACTCCCCAGAACGAGAATTTTAACTCAAGGTTTTGCGCAGTTAAGGAAGAAGAGCCAAGGCTAAAAATCAGGTCTCCGTAGGGTTGTTGTTGCTGATTTTATAGAGAAGTTCAGGTATCAGAGTTGCTGTATGGACTAAACCCCGTGAGGCTGAGATGCCCATTTTAGCTCAGCTTACCTACGAGTATTACCAGGGGATACAAGGTGTTTCCATTCCTCTCTTTGCTGTCTCCAGCTGCAAGGTCTCTGGAAATGTTGGGCACGTGTTTTTCAATACCTACATATTTTCTCATCCTTCTGTAAGGAAGGACTTGAGAGTGTTTTTTTCTGAATTAATATTTGTATGCACGTAAACATTTGTACTGCCATATTTGCAAAACAATAATTGAATGGACTTCATCATAAATACTTTACAGGAAATTAGTAAGTCTCTCAAAGCATGCTGTAGCTACATACTTTAAGAATCTTGAAGGCAGTTCTTTTCATCACAGAAGAAAAGTGTTTAAAGAAAGTTGCAGTCACACCATCGTGTAAACGTAAAACACAGTAATTGTTTGAACTGGTTTAGCATAAATATTTAAAAGGTGCTTTTGTTTATGTTATATATGGTAAGACACCAACAAGGAGCATCAGCAGAAACATTTTTAGCAGAGAAGACTTTCCAAGAAAACTGTTCCTGAACACTGAATGGGATTGAGTATGAGTTCTGTGCAAGTCCTGTGTCATTTATATGTGTTTATATTATTGGGTTGTGATACTTGTAATTTTGTGTACAGAAGTACAGCACTTGATTCACAATAGAAACTCTTGGGACAGTATGGATAATAACAGTAAATGAGAGTCATAAAGATCATAGTGCTTCTCTTGCTATTAATTTATACATTTTATAATTAGTAAAACATTTTCCTATCTGTGATCTCAACATGGAAATATGAAGACAACTGCATTTCTAATTTCTGCTTAGGCTCAAGTATAAAGTTGTTTTGTTACATCTGGCTAATCTAAGCTTTTGCTGAGCTGTTTTCAGTAGCACTGGGGACCTTGTTGAAGACATCTGCAGCTGACAGAAGTTGGGTAAGGGACAGAAGTTGGGTAAGGGACAGAAGTTGGGTAAGGTACAGAAGGTGTACAAGGCTGGGGAAGATTTTTAGGAGAAAAATAACGAAACAGCAAAGAGAGAATGTAGGTCCCATTTGGTTTTCCTTTTTTTCTTCCAAATATTGATCACATGTGCTGCAAACATTTAAGTATATAAATTGTTTTCTTAGAAGAATGTGTAGCTTTATCTTAGAGAACCAGGACCTTACATACCAGCAATATAGGAGTTTTTCCAAATATTTTATAAAGTTGTGACAAACAATCACTTAAATCTTTGAGATGATCACACCAGCCTATAAGCTTCATCTTCTATAAGAATGAAAGAGCAAAAACATTTAAGATAACTATGCTTTGAGAAACAGTGAAGGATGGTCATATGAAAGGTGTCTATACAACATCAAATCACAGGCTCTTAGAAGAGGCCTTATACAAGTCTCTACCTTTTAAGATCAAGCTTCTTCAGTGTTTTGAAAAGACTTTCCAGGTCATGCTTGCCTACAAGGGACTGGACATTATCACTTTAGTATGTTCATTTCAGAATTATATTCCTGTTCACAGTTTTACGTGAAAAAGTTACTTGTCATCAACAGCATATTTCAAACCTACCTGAAAGTTTAGATGGAAGAGAAATGTCTTTGCTTTCTGTAGAGACAAGCTTGAAATATGGTTAATTTGGCTCTTGCCCCATATAATCTTCTTGAGGAATCCTTATTAGGAGCTCTTTTTAAGCAGGGATTAATTACTTCTAAAAATATTTAAGAATATATCTATTTTGGCATATCAGTCTTCCTCAATAACATTTTAAAAGTGCATGGAACAATGTTTCAGTCTTTCTCTGAGAAGAGATTATGTAGAGCAATGTTCCAGTAAAGTACATCACAAGTTTGCAGCCACCAGCAAGTGGATTTTACTCTATAGAAGTACTTTACGTAAGTGGAGTAACAGTTAAACAGAGAGGTGGTTATTAAGTGGCAAATCAGCATGTTTCTTCAGAAGGATCATGGAGTATACTGTGCTTCATGGTGTATAGTGTGATGGCCACACAGCTTTTTTTTTTTCCATTGTTTCTCTCTGTTAGTCCAGACAAAGAACAGAGCTCCTGACAAGAGATGTACCATTTTTTATACCACCTGTTTATTTTGGTACAGCAGGTTGGAGAAACCAAAATATTGGTTAAATAACTTTCAAGAGTGCAGCTTGTTCCAAACTCAAACCAACTCAACATTCTAAATCTCTTGAAGTAAAACATTTTCAAGTTACCTTGTTAAAACATAGCTTTAACATCCATAACAGACTTAACATGGAATGTTTTTTCTCTTCTTCAGTCAGCTGTGCTTGTGATCTTTTAGATTTTACACTTTGTAACCAACACAGAATCTTTAATATTTACTGGTTATATGTCCAAATAAGCCTGTATTTTATTATTCTGCTTCTCATTTGTAAAGCCTTGCAGGTCTTTACCTATGTTGTTGCATTTTCAGCTCATTTCTTTTTAGCACTTGCTGCTTTCAGGTACCAATCTGTCACATTTGCTCTGCTAGACTGCAGCCAGTGTAAACAAAATAGTAACGTGCCTCAAGAATGTGTTTTGTATGTAGTTGAAATCTTGCAAACTGTTTTGAATCTACTTAATACAGCAGAATGAAAAAGCAAATCATGTTCGTGTATTGCAGCATGTATACTTTACATTTAATGGAACCATTATTTTATAAGACCTTTGAAAGATACTAAACTCCAAAGCTGAACACTGAGATAATTAGAACACAAATAAATGACCTATATTACTTAATTCTCCTAGCTTGCCTCATCTGTTTTCATAGTCTAATACTGTTTTACATTATTCTGTACTTATTCTAATGGTAGCATATCAGGTTGCTGTTGTTGTGAATTCTAGAAAAGTGATCTACGATTACTTTTTTTAAAAAGTTAATTAAGAATCCAAGACCATTCTCCGGCAGATTGTCTGTTGATTCGTGAAGTCTGTGTTACTTTTGAAGGTGGCGTGTTAATGAAATCAGTGGTTCCTAAATATTTTGATTGAACTTTGATCCTTAAGCCACCTACCGGAAAATGGTGCTTACGTCCATGTGAATTACATTAGTAGTATTTTAGTATAATCTGGAGAATACCTAAATTAAATATGTATCAATTTTGGTACCTAGTCCAATATGTGTGGTTTATTATGCTTAAAAAACACATAGTAATTCTTAAACATTTAATGGTCAAACCCATAGTGGGGGGTGCTTCTGCAAATGAGGCTGAAGATATGTCACGTTGAGCACCAGGAAAGCAGACAGACAAATGACAACACTTATGGAAGGTTTGGATTAAGCGAGCTGCCGTGCAGCACAAGGGAATGCTGAACCGCTCTAATCGCCGTGCCATCTGTTCTCACCCTCTTGTCCCACATTCTGCGGAGCGCGTGCCTCCCAGCCCCTGCAGCCAGGGAAGGACGGGTCTTGTGAGACAGTAGCGTTGGTGGCTGTTGGGGGATTCACCTCTTTGCACAGCGTGCATCAGGAGATGATGTAAAAGCGAGCCGCAGGTGTCCTTCAAAGATATGCTCAGGAGTGGTTAAATTGCGACTGTTACAGGTCAGAGCTTTTTTGTGCTCAGGCAACTACTGTTCTCTCTGCTAAGACATGTAACAATAAGTAAAGGGAGAGACTAAAAGTGCATAATCTGAGAGTGTTTTCATGCCTGAAGGAGACAACCTTGCTTGTCTGAAAGCCTGTCTGTTTTTCCCAACTGTCAGCTGGGCTGCTAAATGATGACGCTGCTGCTGCTCCATCACGTCCACAACATTGTCACAAAACTATGGGCAGCTGAAATCAGCTTTCTACAGTAGCCTCAGCAGTAGGCATTTTTGCCAGTCACACTGGTAAATGTAGTAAGAAATTTTCTTGACCGTTAAGTCTTGATAGATCTCTTAATAATCTACTCCCTGTACATATAGCTTAGTATTCTGAATATGTTTTCATCACAAGTATAATGATGTGTAAGTTCTCCTTTAAGAACATGGTAAAAGATGATTCGAAGGTCTGAAAAATAAGCTTACTGATGATCCAATCAATAGTTACATGAAGCTGTCTTAATTGGTGTAGAACTCTCTTTGAACCCTGTCACCAGATGCAATGAGCCCTAGGAGGTTTTAAGGTATGGTGTTGACCTTTTAGCCAACTGGAAATTAATCAGGAATTTTCTTATGTAGCTCTATCAAATGCTATGCCATTATAAACTTGAATTCTCAGAGAACACATGAATGAACTCAAAACATTTTAAAATAAATTATGTTTTCCTGACAAGTTCTTAATGAATAAAATATGCTGAACATTTTGATAGAAGAATAATTAGGTGCTACTGAGTTAGATTTTATGGAAGACTGAAATATTTTTTTCTTTAAAATGTCCTGTGCCTTTCTTCATTTAGGAATTAGGAATATAAATTTTATTGATGTCATTTACTTCTATGCTGACAATCTTATCTCAAGATAGATAAAAGCTATATAAACCATGACTAGCACTTGGGCACACAAACACAGAAAGCACTGATGTTCAGTTTAATTATTTCCTATTGTAAGCAAACAGGCGTTGTCTCCTATGTTTATAGTAATAGCATGACCTAGAGGAAATACAGTCCAGGGCTGTCTCTGTTGATCATCCTGCTTAGTTACCTAATCTGATTACTCTTCTTTGTATTCCATATGTCAGATCCAAGGCAATAACCAGCACCGATGTATGAGGCCTGCAGTACTTTAACAATAAAAAAAAATTGCCTAATGTAATTAGTAGACATGCAGTGGATGTCCTGTCTTTAACTTGATTAATGGTCTGCTATGAGGATTTGCTTTTGTTCATTTGTCCTTTCTTCTCCCACAGTGAACTCTCAGCTACTATGACTTGCATACTGGTTTTTGTAAGGTCATAATGAAGTTGTCACAGATACGTTTATGTACACGGAATTTGATTTGGGAAAGCGTCTTCAACTGGAATCAGTTATTGGTTCAAGAGACAGTAATTATTAAATTTATGCATAAAATTTAGTGATACATACAGTGAAGTCATTGTTCCGGCATAGTGTTTTTTCTGTATTTCTGCTTTTAATCATTTGAAGAGCATTTTCAGAATATACAAAATTTAATATTCTGCATGTATTAAATCTTACTCATCTGAAATCAATTGTAGAATGAAGCTTTATTAGAATAGAAGGTACATAATCTTGTTTCATTCCCTCTTCTAGGCTATAAGCATCAGAAGACTTAATTTTTCTAAATATTTTTGGTCTTCAAAGAAGCTGACTTTACACATTAAGATGCCCTCAGTGGATTTAGACATCTGGGTTAAATCCTTCATTGGTTTTACAATCTTATTAATTTCAAAGGAGCTTTATATGTGTAAATGAAGAATAAATTTGACCTTTTGTTTTGAGATAGAAGCTTACAGGGCAGCGCTATTTGTTAATCTTCTCAAAGAAATCTTTATTCGGAATCTGGTTCCAGTGGATTACTTGCATGAGTAGCAACTGTAGCAACTGCTGGATCCACCCATGTTAAAATATATCATATTTAAATGTTATTTTTTGTTGGTCCAGACTAGTGTTTAATGGGAGTGTTCTATCATGTGTTTGAGGGCTGTTTAAAATCTTAAGTTACTTCTTGTCAAAACCTGAAACAATATATTAGGACGTATTAACAATGCATACTATCACCATTATGAGAGAGCAATGTTTTTAGTAAGTATTATTGGTTAACTACTTTTTTCCAAAGTGATGAGGGATGTAATTTCTGAATTTTTTAGTAGTATGAGTGGTTCTACATAAGCAATTAAAAAAAAAAAAAAAACAAAACTAATGAACAGTGCCTGAAGTAAAACACGCATCTGTAACATCAAGGCATTTTTGAGTTAGCGTTGATGTAATATCCCTAACCTTGTCTTCATTAGTTATTGTAGCACATATGGTATGGAAGATCACCTACTGCTCTTAAACCATTTTCTAGTATACAGTACGTGCTGTAACACTTGAACACAATGGGGTGAATAAAATGCAAGCTGAAATGTCTCAGTGTCCTTTTCTTTATTACTTAAAAAGCTAGAACAGTTTATTTTTTTAGAAGATGAATATTATAAATAAAACAACATTAAAAGAAGTTGGAGTTCATTTAATCATAGTTATAAAATATGAAGGCATTTTCAGTGCCTTAATCACAGACAGCAGAGATCAATCCCTCAATTAACCTTTAGTTCTGTAGAATACTCAGTTGATAAACTGTTAAACATTTTAACACTGGGGAACAAGAAATATGATCCTTAAAAGGCCACAGAAATTCCAGTGCACTACAGCAAAAGATGCGAGAGCATCACCAGTCTTCCAGGTCCCTGCTGTTGTGGAATTTGCAGAGTAGAAATGTTCAGATTGAAAGAAGCAGACCGTGTCTCTTCCTACAGAGGGAACGAGCAAGCTTGACCTTACCCTTCTCTTGGTGCCACCCGAGCCAGCCGGGGCAAACATGGTCATCTAATAGCAGCCTTCCAATATGTGCAAGGGGGTTGTTGAGGAGGTGGAGCTTGGCCCCTCACGTTGGTGCATGGAGTGACAGACAGCGAATGTACATTGAAATGAAGGAGGCTTTGGCTTGATATGAGGAAGAACATTTCTCCAAAAGAACAGCCAGGCAGTGGAACAGGTTGTGCGGTCTCCGTCCTTGGAAGTTTTCAAGGTTCAATTAGACAAAGCTCTGAGCAACCTCAACTGACCTCCTAGCTGACCTTGCTCCGAGCAGGGCTTTGGACTAGAGACTTCCCAAAGTTCCCTTCTTGTGTGAATTACTCTAAGGTTCTATAATCAATCTAATATAACTGGCTTAACTGTAACAGATTTACACAAGGCCAGAAGTGTCTCTACTGCCTCTAGAAGCAGAAATGATCGGACTCTACAAAAGACTAATAGAGATTTACAGAAAGTAACATCCATCTCTCACCTTCCTTGTCTTTCTCCCTAAACCTAAGTAATGCTTTAGAGAGGGAAAATTCATCCCAAATCCCTGGAAATGAGCAGCAGAAGCCCTGAAGGATAGTTTAAATATTATATAAACATGGTTATTACACAATAAGTTATTATAAACCTACGTTTCCTCTTGTTAGTATTTATTCACTTTTACCTCAAGTTTCCAAGCAGTTGCAAGTTCCTGCTTTTTGACTTGTAATAAACTTCATCTGGCAGGCATTTTGCTTATTGGATGGTGCAATAACCCGTTAGTTTGACATTTATACTACTTACAGCATTACTGTCCGATTACAATAAATACATTTCCATCATAAAAGTACAAAAAAACAAGTGCAGAATTTTTTTTACAGGATCCAGCAGAAGCAAGAAAGGAAACAACATCTGCAAAATGTACTTCCATTGTGTAAAACACTGATTAGCTCCATAACGTGTGTGTAAGTCGAGATAATTAATAAAATGGAAATTTTTATATATGTATCAGAGAGAAAATGTTTGTGTAAAATGAGGTGGTCACAGAGTATAATTACATTTTTTGTTGTTCTTTTTATTGTTTAGCATTTGCATTCCTCAACTTCTATTTCCTCTCTTTTCAGGAGCCTGATTCTGAATACACTGTGTTCCAGGTAAAGTTATTTTCATAAATGTGATCATTAGATGCAATCATTAGGAAGAATTTCTGATACACTGAATAATACTCGTTTTGTTGTTAAATCCTTAATGTCATAGCTTTGTTTTTCATCGTTGGTAAGGCAGTACATTCAATAAGGGACGTTTTAAATAGACAGCTTTTATATTTGATAGTTTTCTCTCATGTATTTCCTGTAGGTTTATTCAGCGATTCAGTAGCTTAGTGCCTCCTAAAAGCTAAATTGAGTCTATCTTGAACTGAATGACCTTCATCTGCTGATAAGATTAGGAGGAAGCCGCCGTGTGTTTCACAGACCAGTGCTGCTGCTCTCAGGGCTCTCGGAATGCGGCGCAGTGGTGGGACTGCCACCCATCCCTGTCCTGCTCCGCCAGCTCACTCCACCGTCTGCCTTGTGTACAGTCTGGTGGTCTTGAAGCTGCGTCATGATGCTTTGCATAAGTGATT
This sequence comes from Pampusana beccarii, assembly GCA_013399365.1. Classification (NCBI taxonomy): domain Eukaryota; kingdom Metazoa; phylum Chordata; class Aves; order Columbiformes; family Columbidae; genus Pampusana; species Pampusana beccarii. The sequence continues at coordinate 123,082 of VWYH01006865.1, forward strand.
GAAGACTGAGAGTAATTGATTAGTTTTCCCTCTGTCTACATTTGCACAGATTACTGCAGTGGGAAAAATAGTCATGTGCAGGTGGTGGCATCTTTTGACTCTAGCCCACAGTCAGAAGAGATTAAATGCAATGTGAAATTGCATCTTTAGATACAGTTCAGTAACATTTTCCAAGTCTCCACATACATTGCAATGAAGTCATGCAAGTTGTTGGCACACAAAATGATCTCAGTGAAATGCTGCCAGGTATCTTCTTGACTTTCAAGATTATGCTTCACAAGGTAGTTGTTGCATTCTGGGGTTTTCATTGTGTGTGGAATAAAATTTACGATAATGGAGAGGGTTATTGGAGAATAAAACCTCTTAGAAATGTGCATTACCAGATTCAGAAAGCACATTTAGATTTAGATTTTAAGTTGTTGTTTTGGTTTGGTTTTTCTTGTAATTTAGTTTTTGGACTTCTCGGGAACAGGAGAAAGATATTCGATTCCGTGACAAACCAGGAACTAAGTGAAAAACACTGTCACTTTTCTTTCTGCAGTTTAGACTTCTTGAGAAATACTGTATCACATTTCTCTGCTTAGGGTACTTAAGATATTGCTTCCCTCTTTATTTGCTATCAGTTATTGTAAAGTTCCATGCTGGTTATGAGTTAAGCAAGCTAAATCTATTACTGTGTTGTGAATATGTGGGCTTTCTGAAATGAGCTGTCCCCTTCTTTTTCCTACTGTCTAAGTGCTCATTTCATAAAAACCTCAGTCTTCTTAATAAACACCAGACATGTTGCATGTCACAAAACAAAATTATTGATCCCACAAAGAGATAGCAGATAGTATAAATGTATTCTGAGGCAACTGTGTGAGTGTACAAACTTGTGCTAAGTAGAGGTGTAAATAATATTGTGATCTGATTACTCAGAAATGTGTGCATTTATTTTTATGGCTTTTTGTGACTATAAGTGAGCCTTCCTCTCACTGTTGGCGGTGGGATCCTTCCAGATTTGTGCTGCTCTTATTAATTTTGGCTGAAGTTTTCCAGCTAGAGCGGAAAATCTGTGCATTGTACTGTGGTAAATTACTAAAAGTGTGTACTTTATTATGAACAGAATTGTTAATTTGTTTTCTGGTTAACTAAAAACTGCAACACACAAAGTAGCCTTCATAGTATGATAAAGTAGCTATAGGAAATACCAGGACTACTGGTACAAATTCTCTATAAAAAGTCAGCAAGAGTTGAAATTACTGAGGTGTTAAGAAACTCTTTGAACCTTGCATGAGTTTTGTGTCTTATGTGGTAATAAAAGATACCTTTACTTTGTGAACAAAACAGTAAAATCAAAATTTGTTCAGGAGAGTCTGTTTTAACAGAGAAATGTATATCTGTCACGTTTTCTTTTAAAAAGTTAGACAGTAGTCATATGCCATAGTTCTGGTCAAGTCCCATGTGACTTTTTATGACAATGTAGCACATTGAAAAGGGTGTCAGAAATTTAATTTAATTGCTTTGGAAAAGATCTTTTTTGTATTTGTGTGTCAGTTGGAATCTTTGGAAAAGATCTTCCTTTGTATTTGTGTGTCAGTATACATTCTAATTCCTTTTCCAGTGCCTTGATTTAACTGTGTGCATGCATAGAAATTATATTTTTGTTTCATATGGATCTGTAACTAGTAGTTAAGAAGTGTGAATTGTCTTCTTGTCTCCTGAGGTAAAGGTCATCTTTCTGTAGTCTAAGGAATGAATTTGACATTTTTCTCTCTTTTGCTGTTTTGATCAGAAGTCCTGTAACAAAGATTGCTGCAGGCAATTCTTTAATCTACAGACTGATGTCTAATTAAAGAATAATATGTGATATTTGGAATTTTTTGTTGACTGTGAAGCCTCAGGCTAGGACCTTAAGACTGGAAGAGCAGCCTAAGGAACCTTTTTTTGTGACAGATACTTGTTGAATAATGACAAAGAGACACGTTGCTTTTAAAAACACATTATCTCGTATTTGTTATTGGAAAAATCACAATGATGTGTCTATGTTAAGAGCTGGCCCCAGTTTTAGCAGTTAATGCAGAGAAATTGCTACTTTTAATTGCCAGGAAAGGTCCTTACTATGGGCACCTTTTCTTATCTCTGCTAGGAAATTAGCCTGTGCTTGGCTATACTGAGAGCTCTAATTTCATTATATTCCCAATATAGACATGGTTATGTTGACTTCAAACATATATGTCTTTGAAAAAAGCAGAGTACGGTGAAGGTGTTAAAAATTCAACAAACTGAATTCTTAGATACAATAATGAAAAACACTTAAGGGCGTTGAACATCTAACTGCAAATATCAATGCTAATTAGAGGCTGTCACCTTACAACTTAAGAAGAAACTAAGATATAATAAAATAGATCTGGATTATGTCTGTCTGGCCTAGATTCAAGTTGTCCTGCCCTGTTCCTTTCTCTTCTAAATTGAACAAAGGTTTCTAATTGTGGTTGCATGGGCTGACTAAATCCCTACTTCTGCTTGGAAGAAATCGCTTTTACAAAGGACAGTTAGATGTTCTAGCATTTCTAGATATACTTTCTTTTTGACAGGCCATTATGAAGTTGCATAGAACTATGAGGGAAGTTCAGATGGTCTGAGATGTCATGAATTAGAAGTGTCCTGTTAAATGCCTACTTAAATTATTAAGTAAGCCTGAGGTCTAGATCTTCTCCTACCTCATATTTAAAGAGCAAATGTTTCCATATGTTTGACCTTTAGTTCTATTAGGAGTAGTGTCAGTCTGTTTCTGTTTTGAAACGTCTCCTTAGCAAATATTAAACGTGCTTTTCCAGCAGCCTGCTGTACCCCATGTCAGAAAAGAAACAAATCTGATTGGTTTGGTAGTGATTTTTACTCTGGAAAATTTATGATGATCTGTTCAATATCTGAAGGAAGATTAGGGCTCGTGGCTCCCTGTATCATGCCAGCTCTATGAGTATATCACAGGCACATTGTAATCAAAGTGGTTGGATCTGCACTTATTTTGTTGGTGCTTTTGTATTGCTGCCACTGGGGTTTATTTTCCCCCTTGATTTGGTATCTCTGGCAATGACACAAAGCTTGTCGCACAATCCAGGTTTATGCTGGCCTTTCCACAGTGCTCACATGATCCTCCAAAACATTTAATGTAGTAATTTGCCAATTCAGTTAACTAACAAGTACTCCAATAATCTCAAAATCTGAGATGCTTAATCTATACATTTACACATTGTTTTAACAGCTGATGGTTTCAACAAAGGAGTTGTAGATTATCTTTCTAAATACTGTTGCTTGTGGGTAGTGATATACTGTATTTTTAACTGCTAGTTAAAAGATCTTGTTTTCTTTCTCTACAGGTGCCTTGGAAGGGCATTACTTTGAATTATAGTGGTTTACTTACCTTCCTCTCCCATCCCAATTTAAGCGAGGTGTCTGTCAGTGATGGGTTTTTAGTGGCGCTGGTAGCTGGGGATTTCTTCAAAAGCATGAGATCTCACACGGTTGCCTGTGACTTAACTTAGTCATAACTTTTCATGAGACATGAAATTCTGTCTTCCAAACTCAAGGACTATAGCTGTTCCACTCCAAAAGGGTTCCCCAAAGTCTTGGTCCCCTTTCCAACTCCATCAGGTAACTGATGGTTGGAGCGGCAGGGAAGCACCAGCACGCTGCCGTCATGAGCCTGCTGGGTCTAGGACAATATGTGGGTTCCCAGCCTGCTTTCTTGAGCAACTTGGGGTCACTTGTGACCTGCATGTCAGGCAACTCTGATTTTAAGAGCAATATTAGGTATGTTCAGATATACGCAGTTGTATGAGTCAATACCTTATTCAAACCTATTAAGAAAAAAAGGCTAAATTGATGATTAGGTTATTTACTTTGTGTCTTGAAGATATTTTTGTTTTTACTTTATTCAGGCTGCGTGGAGCCTGAAAACACGAGCTTTGACAGAAATGGTGTATGTGGATGAAATTGATATGGATGAAGAAGGAATCGCAGAGATGATGCTGGATGAAAATGCCATTGCTCAAGTCGCACGTAAGCATGACTTTCATTTAAACACATTGAAGCAATAAGAGCTACTTTGGTCAGGATTGTCAGCTAGCATAAAATATTACATACTGACATGAGGCTTTTAGCTATTGCTACAAGATGAGTTTTAGATTGTTTTCTGGTTGTGAGGCAGTGCTGAGGGACACCACGTGGAATGCTTGGGCCTGTCAGATGGGGGTTCAGACAAACAGTGTTTTGTCAGCTTTTCCTCTGCATCTCTGTACTCACTAGTTCTTTTTCCATCAGTGCATTTATTTATTTTACTCCTTTCTGGCTTATTTAGGCACTGTGGGAAACTAGAGAAAAATATATGCCCTTAATGTACTGTGAATCCCATCCATATGCCTATACTATAGGCAACAGTCTAGCCAAATCTGAAATCACCTTTTTGTACCGTTTCCCAGAAACATTTTCTGAACTGATTTTCTCTCTTCCACTTCTCTCTACTTTTTCCACTCATCCTTCCCAGGGCAGTTCTTCGGCCCTGTCGTTGTTTCTTGTATGCAGCTCTCTTCAGCTTCATCAGTTCCCTTCTAAGGGGGAAGGAATTAGTAGTTTTCCACTACTTTTTTGCATTATTTCTATTTGCTTTGTTTCTGTAATACACTCTACACAGGAATTTTTATGTATCAGATGTGCCAATTACACTTATCTGTCTTAAAACAGCATAATAATATAATTTAGCTTTTATTTGATTTTATGCCCCCTGTGGTAGTGACCATCTGCCAACAAAAACAATTTGATGAATATTATTGAGAAATAGCACAGTCTGGAAAAATATATTCATACTATATTTAAACTGAAAAAAGGTTACTCTCTGGATAGCGTGTCACAGATTGCCAAAGGAAATCATTATGATAGTGTAGCCTGCACTCCTAAATTGAGATAAGACTTTGCTGTTCATGCTTCAAATCTGCTAGATGTACCTGAGCTAGTATGTAGTTTTTCAGAAAGTATAAGAACCTTCCTGAGAGAAAGAGCCCCCTCTTTAGTAAATTATTAAATTTACTAGCTTTTATCAGTGTATGGCACATTGTTAGTGGGAATTATCGACTGTAGCTCCAGCTGTTGCTTCTTCATGTACTTTTTGTGCCAGATATTAAGTCTTTATTTCCAAAGTAAGTAGTTAAAACTGTCATTAAATCACCCAGTGGTCTTGTCTTTGATAAGCCAAGTAATCATCTCAGTTTGAGGTATATCTTTTAAGTTTTTAATTGAGTCTTGAGACTCTCTTCTGACCCTTTCCAATTTATCCACATGCTTTTTCAGTTGTAGTCATCAAACCAGACCACAGTCCACTGAAACATAGAAAGTACTTTTTTCTTCTTCAGCTTGATTTTACTTTCTTTGCATATCTGAAGTTACACTTTTTATCTAAAAGGTAAGCACAGATACAACTAGGGAGGGTGCAGAGGACAAAACCAGCCTCTTTCTAGTGGTACCCAATGACAGGACCAGTGGCAATGCACACAAACTGAAGCACAGGAAATTCTGTCTGAACATCAGGAAACACTTTTTTTGTGATGGTGACCGGGCACTGGCGTGGGTTGTCCAGGGAGGTGGTGGAGTCTCCCTCCTTAGAGTTATGCAGAAACCACCTAGACATGGTCCTAGGTAACTGGCTTTAGGTGACCCTGCTTGAGCGGGGGATTGGACCAGATGACCTCCAGGCATCCCTTCCAACATCAATTGTTCTGTGATTCTGTAATCACTTCCACTTTTACACATGAATTAATAAAAATGGGTGCTTGGTGACTGTGGGCTTTTCTTTTGTTGTTAAAATTTGTTAGCTGTAGTTGGTCTTGACTCAGGGTCTTCTGCTGTGGCAAGTCTTCCAGAATATTCTCCCTTGCTATAATTATAGCTTACAAACTTAAAGATGTGTAGTCATACCTCACGTATTACAACTGGTATTGTCTGTATTTTGCTTACCAAACAGTTCAAATCCTTTTGCATCAGTTACATCTCCATTTCAATTTTGCATCTTCCCTTGTCTTAGTTTCCAGGCTAAACTATCTTAATAATGATTTTGCTCTCAGTCTTGCACTATTAGATAATTACTAAATTATATACAGTCCACTGCAACAAACTACTTTTCTGTGGTTCTTTTTCACACATATGTAATGAAAGCTGTCTACCACTAGTTTTAAAATTTTTGTTATTTTTGCCGTGTTTATTTTCCAGCAGTCTTGTTTATTAATAAAAATATCATTTTACAGAGAATTTCCACTATATTACCTTTAGACTCTTAACATCATCAATTTTATTTGCTAAGGTTGTAATCTTGTTTAAAAGTGTTACCTTCACAACATATTTTTGAGAAAGTCGTACTCATTGGCATTATGGATAATCAGAGCTATTTCATTAACTAGGGAGTTAAAGGAGTCATCTGCAGTAATCACTAACTGCTGAAATCACACTCTTCAATTCTGTTGCTGCTTGTGGCCACATGCACTGCTGGGACCTCTTGATGCCTGTTCATAGATAGTTCAGGTGGGATTCCCAAAGTAAGGACTGAGTTGCCTAGGGTGAGATCAAGGGAACTAAATCCTGTAAGCATTCTCCCAGTACCCCAAAAGCACAAAACAACCATAGTTATTAAAAAACATGTCTGGAGAAGGGATTTTAAGGCCCTACCCTTTTTATATTATTGTGGTAGTTAAGAAAAATGCCGAGAAAGTGGATGACTAGCTCATTGTCTGCTATTCTGAAAAGCCGGAAGCCACCTTCTCCATTTCTCGGAACAACGCCCTAGTTATCACGTTAGAAACTCTGCTGAGTAAACTGTCCATCATTTCTGTTGTGGAGTAGAAGGTTCAAGACTCACAGGACTATAAAGAGCAATTCAGCAACAGAGATCCTAAGCGCAGCCAGCCAGAAGAGAAGATCCTGAGTTTTGGTCCTTATTTCAACATCACTTAAAGGTTTAGTTAGTTTTACCAGGGAGATAATGATTAATACTTTTTTAAAATTATTTAACTTTAAATACAGCTGCAGCTAGGTGGCTACTATAATCTTCAAGTCAAAGGTCCTTGGTATCAGCATGGATTGAAAAAGCTAGAAGGTATTTAGGTTGAGTTAGAAGTTATTGATTTGGACAAGTGCGCTCAGCTTGCTTAAACAATGGAATGGTAATATTTTGGAGGTAATTTTACAGCTTGAGGGTGGAAGAGAGAGATGACTGAGAAAGGACAAACTTAGGATTTACCTTGGGGGAAAAAAGGAGGAAGGGAGCTCAGCCCCACACAGACGCTCCCTCAGTCCCCTCACAGGTGGTTTCAGGAAGATTATGAGAGGGCTAACAGTGAGAAAACCATGTTCATTGTGGCAGGTTTCTTGTAGTAGTCTGACAATTCATCAGTAGTACAGTACAATATTTGATTTTTGTCGTCTTTGTCTAGTGCTAAGTCTCCTCAGTATGAACAGAAAAAGTTGCAGTTTATTTTAAGACACAATCATTTTTTAAAGTCCCCTGGACGAGGGTGAAGTATCTCACTGTGAACTGAGAAATGCTCTTATTTTATAGGACCAGGAACATCTTTGAAACTCCCTGGGACTAGCCAAGGTGGAGGCCCCAGCCCAGCTGTTAGGTATGTCATTGTTTATTGCTTAAAAATGTGATAAATGAGTAATCCTCAATTTAACTTCTGAAAATCAAATGCTTCACATATAAGTATTTAAATTCTCTATCAATAAGTGCCACTCAACATAAGGATGATGTGCTTAACATCTTCAGGCCAGTAACTCAATCAGGAAGACCTATTACAGGATTTGTGAGACCCGGCACGCAAGGCGGACGGCCAAGTACTATGGAACAGGCTATAAAAACACCTCGAACATCTCTCACAGCTCGTCCAATTACTAGTGCTTCTGGGAGATACGGCAGGCTAGGGACGGTAAGTTATTTTACTCTTTTCTCAAACAGCGGTTTTCTTGGTCGTATCTGGTACACTGACGTTGTAGTTGAATTAAAAGCTGCATCTAAACTCAAGTTTAAGGGAGGTGAGCATTTTAAATTTTATGTTTAAATCGTAGAGTTTGAAAACATTACTTCTTGTTAGCTTGGTAGTCTGTTTATATTAAAAATGTACAAAGATTCACAGCTTCACAAAAATCCACATAAACTGCAAATTCACAAGTTCTGTGAGACTCATTTTTATTCACTGAAGGCCATGAAAATATTAGGACATGGTTGCACTAGAAGTATGTTGAAATTTTCTCCCAAGTTTCTCAGTTTACTACGAAATAATTACTCATCTCTCAATGTCTGTCACTTCAGAAGATAAGGAAAATAAACTATACTAGTTCCTGTTCTTTTGGCAAAATTAATAAATGCAACCAACATGAATATGTTATCACATTAGTGGCAAAATGTGATACCTTCTTACTATCACAAGGAGGAACTGATCTTCCTAAATCTATCTTGAAGAGTTTTTGGTTAGGTTTCCCAAATAACTTCAGTCATCTAACTGTTCATCCAAGCTACACGCTTAGGCACATTATGGAAATAGTGGAGAGAGGGAAGAAAAAGGTAGTTCCAGAAGGTAGTTAGTGCAGCCTCTTTCAGGGTCTGCATGGCAGGAGGAGAAATTCCTGGCTTTCAGGAAAGACGAAATGCAGGAAGAAGAGTTTGTACTTGTCGCAGGGGAGTAATTTATGGTTTTGCTTACTGCAGAACAATGTTTAGATTTCTTAGAGAAGTGCGACTTAGAAGAGTTCGGTAGCAGGTTCGCTCTTTTATTTACTGCATGGGGAAATATGCCAAGCCGAATGCTGCTTAGCTGCTCTCCAGGTGCCCGTACCCATTCACGAAGCAAACTTTCAGGCGCCTTCCCTCCCTGAGAACCGTTCACTCTGGAGTCTGTGTCTTGGAGCTCTGGAGAAAAACGTTAGGCGAGGCCTGTATCTGTCACGGTGCAAACCGTCAGGATTCTTCTCTCCCTGATAACCGTTTGCTCTGGAATCCGTATTTTAGAACTTGAAAGGCAAACTTTCAGGTGAGGCCTGATAACTGTATGCAGAGCAGACTTTCAGGAGACAAAATTCTTAGGGGGAAAAAAAAAAAAAGAGTAGAATAGCAGGAGGGCTGGCTCAAGCTGGGTACCTGCTCAGGTCCGCCCAAGCATAGAAAACTACAAACTTTTATATCTTTACAGATTCATACCATGATTCAGTCCAATAGCAATATTTCGCTTTGGGATCTTCTTGCTTCTCGTTGGATCTTTTTTGCTGATTCCACGTGGGCCTTTGTTTTGTTCAGCTGTAGACGTTGTTTATGGTCCGTAGTCTTGCAGATACCATTTTGCCTGAATAAATCCTTTCTTCTCAGCGAAGTGCAAAACAGATCTTATCTTATAAGTGTTCAGTGTAGTTTGTAGTTGCTTTTGGTAAATATGAACAGAACTTAAAATTTGGTAAATATGAACAGAACTTAAAATTTTAGCAAATCCAGCTTACCAAGTAACATGAAGCAAAGAGTATATTGAAAATCATACAACATTCTATCTCTAATAATCTCTAAATAATTCATTATGTTTAGTGTGCGTCTACTTAAGCTAAATGATTAATATTAGACTTAAATTGGGCTTATCCACTGATCTGTGAGTGGTAAAACCATTGCCATACAGCTCACTTACTTAGCAGGGAGAGCTCAAAGTGGGCTCATCCAGGCTGTCATATTTATAGAATGAAGTGGTTGCCTTGTAGTCGAATTGCATCCAGTAGGTAAAATATGCACGAGACTCCCTGACCCCGCAAGCCACTGGCGTTCAATGTGCCGTTCTGCTTCCCTGTGGGCCTCCTGGAAGGAGTTCTTGGCCTGGCTAAGGCTCAGGCCTTTCCCTCCTCTGGAGCCTGAACCAAACTGCTGCTGGTTTGGCTGGGGGGTGCATCGAGTGCATCTGCCACAGTACTGCATGGTAGAGAGCAGTGCATCTACAAATGCTTTGTTGAGATGTGTTCTTTTTGGTTTTGTTTGTTTGTTTGTTTGTTTTAATACTACTAATAGTTTGAAAATATTCAGGAAAAGTGTAGGGGATCTTCCCACTTAAAAAATTCTTTCTCCCCTTCAGGCTTCAATGCTAACAAATCCAGATGGCCCTTTCATAAATCTGTCTCGACTGAACTTAGCAAAATATGCTCAAAAACCCAAACTGGCAAAGGTATGTAACTTTTTTGGTTAATGTTGTGGTATCTTTTTCTTATTTTCTGGCATCATTCTAATGTAACTGTACATGGGATTGAAGATACAAACAATTATGAACTCTGTTGTATAATAGATGTAAAGTTCAGAAAAAATAGTATGTTGCTTATCTTTTGACAGTAGTTACTAGACTTGAAATTGAAAATATGTCTGGAGAGTTTATGTTGAGAGTATAATCTAGGAAAAACATTTACGTAGAATAAAATATTCCATTGGTAAATAACTTTGAACTGTGCACATAGAAGTGACAAAGGGCAATTAAAATAAAGCCAGGAAGAAAACAAAAACAGCAGAACCCTCGATAGTGTCTGAAAATGTGGTTCTGTATACAAATACGTGGCAATTCTGGCCTAAAAATGTTCAGATGGTTTGGATTTTTCCCTTTTATTTTTATGGCATGAGTTAACATTTTTTTAGATAAAAAGATTTTATCTTTTTGTTCAGAATTCTTCTTCATTTTCAGTTAAGATCTTATGATTGACAGCCATTGAAAGTGAGACTATCTGTCAATAGAACAGGTTTATCCATGTTATCTGCCCAACTTACAGGTTTCATTTCGGACTGGAAGGGACCTAAAAGTTATGTAATGATTTATCGCTCTGTGGCATTTCAGTTGAATCTTTCTCCAACACAACCAGTGAACTGTATAGGTGAAGACATCTTCTGTGCACACTTTCTTGACAAAAAACAACTGTTGGGCTGACACCAACAACTCATTTTGCACAAGCTATCAAATGGCTGTCAGACACGCTCTTGGAGCTATGTTTGGTTAGCATCCTAGAGCTGAAAGAACCTGTACACAGTCATTCTATTTTGGTAAATGTACTGGTGAACAATGTTAAAAGACCAGCAGTACCTAATAATCTGCTGGTGGAAATTAGCTCTTCCAGTGCAAAACTTTAGTTAATAATTTTTCATAGAAACTTAGCAAATTCCTTTGCTTTTTCAAACCTGTTCTAGACTGATGTAGGTCATGGATTTTCAATGTGGTTTTCAGAGGAAATGAATTTTGTGTGATTGTGTGGTGTTCTTCAAGTGCTCCTTAAATCTCTGTCTCTTGGCCTCTTAACCAAACTAGACAGAAGATTAGATATCAAATATAGTAAGTTCTAGTCTGGCAAGATGTTGAAAGATTTCCAGACTATGATCTGATGACAGTTACGGGTCAGTTCTCTATCAGTTCTGAAAAAACTGCAGGCCTTTTGTCCAATTATGTCCTTGCCAGCAATCAGCTGGCACAGTTTATTTTAAATCCATCGCAGCTTGTAAAATAGGGAGAATGGAAGAAACTTGGGAAGGATTAAGAAACACAAGACACATCCATTAGAAAATGGGCTTAGTTCTTCTGCTTGAAGACAGCAAACTTTTAATTGTTTTTGGTAACTCTATATGCTATTTAAGTAGGTAGGTTTGCTTTCAGATGGAATATTTATTCTCAGCAACAACTCTCAGGAATGAGAAACATACATATTTTTGACACTTTGGGGTTTTAATTAGTATTTTCTGGGACAATGGGGTACCTCTATCTTCCTTCAGTTTTGTAGGAAAAGAGGCTTAAGCCAAAAAATGTAAAGCAACAGTCGCAGAAACATCTATAGGCAGCAAGTGTATGTGTGAGTATTATGAAGCTAATACATTATGACATTAACATTTCATGCGGAATGTAAAATCTAAGTATAAATTTGGAGCTACATGGATTTATAACATTTTTTCAAATAAGATGGCATTAAAGCTAAAGCCAAAGCAGGAGTTGAGACTGCAGACAGCACTCTGTGTTAAGAATCGCTGATTAAACTTTTAAAACTCTTTGAGCTGTCACCTCTCCCAGGTGCAAAAAGATGATAAATCTTGCAACTATGAAATTCACATAGTTAGCCTGTGTATTCATGTTGGTGTATACTCCTCATACGTATTTCTTCCTTATGTGTTTGCAGAGTATACTCGTCGCATCTTTTTTTAAGTTAGGTTATCTGTCTTCTCATTGCATGACTAGGTCTTCTGGTGTTTTGAAGTGTACAGGAATGTGGCTTCTCTCTGACTGCCATCAGCCATGTGAGGGACTAGTGCAGGAGAGCCCAGAGCAGACACGAGGTGACACCTCTGGGAAATCTCAGCTCACACCGGCCTTATGGCACAAAAAGAGGAAGTTTTCTCTTTTTTAGCTTGTGGATTTTTAATAGAGTTATCTTAATAACTCTAGATCACAGAATCACAGAATGTTAGGGATTGGAAGGGACCTCAAAAGATCATCTAGTCCAATCCCCCTGCTGAAGCAGGACGCCTAGGTGAGGTTACACAGGAAGGCGTCCAGGCGGGTTTTGAATGTCTCCAGAGAAGGAGACTCCACGACCTCTCTGGGCAGCCTGTTCCAGTGTTCCGTCACCCTCACTGAGAAGAAGTTTCTTCTCAAATTTAAGCGGAACCTCTTGTGTTCCAGCTTGAACCCATTACCCCTTGTCCTATCATTGTTTGCCACCGAGAAGAGCCTGGCTCCATCCTCGTGACACTCCCCCTTTATATATTTATAAACACTAATAAGGTCACCCCTCAGTCTCCTCTTCTCCAAACTAAAGAGACCCAGCTCCCTCAGCCTTTCCTCATAAGGGAGATGCTCCACTCCCTTAATCATCTTAGTTGCCCTACGCTGGACTCTCTCCAGCAGTTCCCTGTCCTTCTTGAACTGAGGGGCCCAGAACTGGACACAATATTCCAGATGTGGTCTCACCAGGGCAGAGTAGAGGGGAAGGAGGACCTCTCTCGATCTACTAACCACCCCCCTTCTAATACACCCCAGGATGCCATTGGCCTTCTTGGCCGCATGAGCACAGTGCTGGCTCATGGTCATCCTGCTGTCCACCAGGACCCACAGGTCCCTTTCCCCTACACTGCTTTCTAACAGGTCATTCCCCAACCTATACTGGAACCTGGGGTTGTTCCTGCCCAGATGCAGGACCCTACACTTTCCCTTGTTATATTTCATCAAATTGTTCCCTGCCCAACTCTCCAGCCTGTCCAGGTCTCTCTGGATGGCAGCACAGCCCTCAAGATATTTTTATCCAAGTGGATGATCAGTCATTTAAATCCTTTTGAGGGTCGGGGCCTATAGATAACAGCAGTAAATTCCTCATGGCAGCCATGCAAGAAAATATCTTTTTTTGTCACTTTAGATTTACTCACTTTTACTGAATGCTTCCCTGTTATTGAACTAGAGGAGGAAATGTTCTGCTACTTCTTTATTTTCTATTCTTTTGTTATCCACCTATTCTAATCTCCCTATAAATGTGTTTTATTTATAATCCTTTAATATCTTGTAATCGTCTGTTCAGAATCTTTTGTGACCAAAAGTAGAAGAAAACTAGGTTGTGGTTTACTTTCGTCACCAGACATGACAATTCGTTAGTAATTCTCTAGTTTCCCTAAGGTGAGTCTTTTAAGAATTTTATCGTAAGAAAAGCTGGCAGAAGAGTCATGGAAGCCCTTGGAAGACTGCTGTCCCATTCTTTATTTCTTCCCTCATGGGGCAATATTTTATTTGAGTTTTCTATAATGAATAATGAGAATTTAGAAAAATGTTTTATTCTTTTGAAGCAATTAAGACCTGGGATTTGAGTGCAGAGAAAGATGAAGATCCAACTCAGTTGAACCTTGTGTTACTTCCACCCATACTACATATCTGGGAATGGAGACTTCCAGCCTCCCTTTAATAATCTAATATCTTTAAACATCACTTTATTTACTTAAAATGCACCTCCCTGTGTCCCCCCATCCCCCAATTACCTGTTCTCTACTCTTCTATGTTATACTGCAGAACAGCTACAAAGTAGTACAACCTCCTTTAGCTTTATATAGGAGTAAACAAAGATGCAGTTACATTGCCATGGAGTAGTTGTGGGCTTCTGAGCAGTTCTCACAGCAGAGCTGATGCATGTAGCTTCTTTAAACTTTGGTGTATTTGAGTTTCAGAAGTGAAATATCATTAACATTTATCATTTACAAACAAAAAGAAGTTGTTTTTTCTTTACAGATTGCAAAATTCTGTAGGGTTTAGAATTTTTTTTTACCTAAGGCAAAATTTGCTCAGCTTCATTCTTAATAAACCTATGTTTAGTTTAAGTAGATTTTTGACTGCTTAAGTACCTAACTATATATTGCAAAGTCTTTGTTAGATCACTTATAGATTTTACTGTTAAAAAGTCATTAAAATGGTACCAGATTTTCAAATCTGTATTCACTTTGAAAATATAGCTGCCTTTTTTTTTAAGTGATTTTAAAGACCAAACATAAGAGACAATTCCACTAATCTTTTGCAAGAAATTAAGAATTAAAATGCTGTTCTGTAATGACAGTGTAGCACATCTATAGTATTTGTCTGTTCAAGTCTTAATTAAATGTAAATGTCAGCAATTGTGATGTTTAAATGTGATTGCGTTCACAAGTAATATCTGCCTAACATAATCAAGATTCTGTATTCCTCTAAAATATTATTTTCAGTTTTATCTTCAAATACGACAATGTTTTAAATATTCTTCTGACAGGCATTGTTCGAATATATTTTTCACCATGAAAATGACGTAAAAAATGTGAGTAATTCATATGTTCCATTTTCAATTTTTTGTTAGTATCATTCAGTTATTTCTGTCAGTATTCTGCTAAACTAAGGATCCAGGTGGTACATCACATCTGAGTGCAGAAGCGAAGCATTTAAAGTTGTTTGAAAGAGAAATCCCTCTTTACACGGGTGATAATCAGGGATGATGATTTGCAAATACCAAGACAAGGGTTGCTCTCTTTTTTGAGAAGCAAAACAATCTAATGCTTAAAAAACTAGGTTCCTTATCTATCAATATGATAAGATACACGTATCCAATGATTTCATGTTAACAGAATTTACTGGAGCCTGAGCAGTAGCTGAAACTACGTGTCAGGGAGCCAAACTGCCTGGGAATTCAGAGTTCCCGAGGCTTGAGAGTAAGCAATAAGTTACAGAAATCTGTCTGTTAACAGAAGAAGGTGAAAATATCTGACAAAATGGTTAGTGATTGAATTGAACACCATTTGACATTTTAAACTGCTGAGATGATTTTTTATGCATTTGGGTGAATAGAAGGGAAAAAAATTTGGAGAAACTGCAGAAAAATAAAATATCAATAGGATTTTGGACACTTCTAGAAATTTAGTTCCATAGTGCTGAGGTGGTTTGTGGCCTCAAGAGAAAGGTTATATTGTTCATACGATTGTCTATAACATTTATTCTCCAAAGATTTTCCTAATTAAATAGTTTCCCTCTTACCCTATCCAAGATTTTTATTCTGTGGTTCTTCATATGTTACTGCACTGAATGTGTAAGATCAAGTTTGTTTACGTATTGTTTAAACTTTCAGAAATAGATCAAGGTTGAAGAACTTTTTTGGCAGTTCACCCACGAAAACGGTTTATTTCTTCAATGAATAAAGTGTCAAAATATTTCATTACTATGTTAGATATATGCACCCAGTTGAAATGGAATAACAGTTTCTGCTTGAGGTTTGTTTGAAAGAACTGTCTCTGTCGATAATGCATAGCTGACTAAACAGCTATTGAATTTTTTGCAATACTACAAACTGGTGTGTGATTAGATCTGAAGTTAAACTCTGCAGTTAATTAATAACGAAAAAAATGTTGTTGTTCACGTAGGTCAGAACCATTTCCAAATGTACTGCTATGTAAAGCTTTTTAATCTGGTATCAAATGATTATAGTTGTACACTGTCAATTTATTGCATAGCATTCTTTTAAGAGGATTGAATTGCCGTGCACTGTTAATCCAAAACATGGTTGAAACAGTAAGTGCAAGTGTCAGAAATGTCAGAGAGAAACAGCAATTAGCGTTTACATATTTTGACACTGAATAAGAAGAAAGTGCCTCATTTTTATGCCACTGTTAGTTAAAATTTACGTTGTTCGTTACTGAGAACTCGGCTCACTAAGAATAAAAGGGTTACTTGATAAGATGCCACACATGCCTGTGACCTACACTTTAAGGACATGCAGAATCTCTAGCCTAGAGAAAATTTCATCTACTGCGAGGAATTTTCCAAGCACTCCAGAAAAAAATTGTTGGGTCCATCCGTGTAGAAACATCTTACATGTTACACTTAAACAGAAATTTACAAACTATTTAATGAGTTATCAAGTTTTAGTAACCTTTTTATAAATCATATATGTCCCCTCCACCTGCTGTATGGACTGTGAGAATTTTGTTCATGGGTGCTTTGTGGTTGTAGAGATATAGTGATTTCAAATTGGGTCCATCTTTTTGAAACACCCTGCCTTTTTAAATCCTTGCTGAGAATCCTGAATCACTGTCTTGCAGGAAAAATTTTGCCTGTGTTTTTTTATGCACCCTAGCCATTTGAGTAAATATCTGTCAGCAAAAGTGTCAGCTTAGTCACCACTGTTTATTATGTAATGAGAGGGAGAACAACACATTTGGTTAATGGTAGCATTAAAAAATTAAAAAATTGTGTCACACTTCCTATTATGAGGTGCCTTTATAATGGAATGTATATCTCTGAGGAGCTTTTTTTTAAAAAAACTGTTAAGTTTACTTTCTCCTGTTTGCTTTCACTCCTCTTTTCAATATAATTCTACTCTCCATACTGCCCTGCCTTCCTTTTGAACCTCGTCTGCTTTAATTTTTCTTGAACAAAAAAAAGAAATGCTTTAACTTCTGCTTGAACTTGGCTGCATTAGTTTATTCACCTCTTCTGTCAATGGATTCTAACTAATTCATTTTCTTGCTTCTCCATTAAAAGAACTTGGTCACTTAGGATTCAGCTGAGAAGCAGCACTTACGTTAACGTTTCAAAAGTTCATCTGGATCTTGCTTAATCACCCATTAAAACATCCACTGACACCTCTTGCATTTTTCTGTTACTTGGTACTGTGTGATGTTGCACATTCTTAAAAAAAAATTTGAAGTTTGTGACTGTTTAAACTGTATAGACTGAAAAGTCTCTACTTGTGAGCTTTCTGCATGGGTAGAATTGGAAGACCAGTTCCTGCCATTTTGCCAATAAAACACAAGTAGTGACTATATCCTTCGTTTGTCACTCTGCTGATCTGGAACAGTCTGTACTGTTCTCAACTGCATTATTATTTAAGAAGCAAAGGCAGTTTTATTATTTATCTTCTGTTTAGTATTCAGCCAGGACCTCGGGGAAAAAAAAAAAAAAAAGTCTCAGCAATTTCAGTTGAGAAGTATCATTAATCAGTGTACATTCAACTGGACAAATAATGCCAGGAACTCGGTTTGAATTAAAAGTAAATACATCTGCAATCTATCAATTATCAGAAACGTGGGGATGCAAGAAGAGGGAAGCAGTGAGGTTTTTCAGCACTTGAAAATGTATTCGAAAGTCTTTCATCTTACTTAATGAAAAATTAAACACTTCTCTGAAGAAATTACTATTACGCTATCCATTATTGTTCTTGACTTGTTTCCTTTTGAACACATATACGTAATGACTGACTTGCTGTACCCCTTGAGCTATTTCTAGAAGACGTTTTATGTACTAAATGCTGTAAGAGCAGAGCAGCTTAAAAGACTTGTCCAGAAATAGTTCAGCAGCTACTTTTTTCAGCAGTAGACTGTGACATTATATTCTGCCATTATACACAGGTGGATAACGATGGCAAGAGCCCTGGTCCTGAAGAAGAGCAATGAACATACAATATATACTTGGGGCCAGAAGTCATGACCTCTGTTTCCTTAGTTCTTCCTAACACTCTGAAGTTTATATACTCTGATTAAAATCTATTTGTAGCAGAATTACGTTAGATTTGCAAACTATAGAAGTCTGGAAGACACCAAAATAAATTGTGCTAAATTGGTTACGGCTAATGTCATTTACTCAGCTGTCTTATAGACTATCCTGTGTTGATTTGTTTACAATTAAGTCTTTAGTCAATAGCTGTTGCTGGGAGAATTACTGCCGTTCAGCAGCATGTGAAAGAAGCAGTAGAAGCTCACTGTCATTTCCATCTATCTAATTTCTCAGTGCATGCGATACTGTGTATGAAATTACAAAGTTTCAAACAAATGTACATTTACCAATTTAATTTTGCACTATAACAGTAAATTACCACAATCCTAGAAGCTGTTTTGTACTGAGTTAGAGCAGGTAGACCATTTGGAAGTCTTAGTTACAGTACAGTTTATCTAAGTAAAGTAATGGTAAAAAATTGAATCTCACAATCCCGCTAAATACAGTTGCAGTTAAAGAATCTACATTCTTTTTCATTTAAAACCAACTCTGATTCATTCTTTAAGAAAAACTTTTTTTTTTTTTAACAGAAAACCCCCTAAGTGTTAGGGGGGTTAGTATTTTTATTTGCACCAATATGAGAACTGAGAGTAAAATAAATTTCTTTTGAAAGGCTTCCCAGGGCTTATTTCTTACTGAAATGGACTCCTGCATACATGAGTAACTACGCTAAGTGCTCTATAGGGTAACAATTTCAGCTGACCAGTATTTCCAGGTAATGACTTGTATCCTGAAGTTTGTTACAACTTCGGGGACAGTCAGTGCAGTTTTTGTGATAGGTACATTAGAAGCAGAAATCCTTAAGAGCACATGCCAGTGTCTGCCAGTCCACAATTTGTGTGATCTTTTCCGTTCTAGTTATTAATAAAACTGCACCAACATTCAGGAATGCACAGACAGGTGTAACAATTACTACTGCTATTATAGATTGGTTTAAAATTAATATGCTGTGCAAACTGAGCATTGATTTGTACCTAAACTGTGCAATTAAAAAAAACTGAAAATGAAATATGGTAGTAGTTGGTATTGACATGGCAAGGTCAAGGCTTTGACTTTTAAAAGCCTATTTTAATCAATTTAGTAACATTTCAAAGGCCACATTGTCAAAAGATTTCGTTGTAATACCAGCAGAACATTTAACTGCTAGCATGCAAAAAGCTGCTATTGATATGCACAAAGCCTTTTCAGGCAAACACTTTTTAGAAATATTGGTAACATTTGTCGTATTTTTGGATTAAGTTTTTGTGATTGCTTGTGAAGTATCAGAAACAGAATTTTCCTAGTCCTTTCCTACTTCCTTAGTAGCAAAACATGAAACCAGGACTTAATTTCAGAAACTAACTTCAAAATGAAGTCGTGCTTTTTGTCCTGATGTTAGTAATCAGATCCCAGTAACAATTCGGGATCTGCACTGAGAGAGAAACTGCTGATGTGTCTGTAAGCCTGAAGCAATCTTAGTTCCCATTTCCCAATAGCAGCCAGAATTGTTAGCCTTTCATAAAACAGTTATCAGAATTAATTAGGTTACCCGAAAGAAAGCTGAATGTGTAGCTACAGAAGGGGTCGTTTTTTTGAAATTCAGTCCTTCTCCTTGAATACTTGTCATAGGAGCACTCTAAGGAAAGCTCTTTGAAGCGCATAATTTGCAGTAGGATCCTTACTCATTTTAGGTGACTGCTCATGCTGCATTAGAAGCAGGTGTGGTATTTGACAGACACACGCATTGTTTATGTATTTGTAAATGCAACAGAAGTAACGAATGCTTCAACATTAGCTACTTTCCCAAATTCTCCCAGCACTGGGACAAAATTGCTTATATACCTTCAGATGAAAGAATTTGTCTGGAAGGGAAACTGATAGTTTCTGTCTTGAAGGAAGCTTCTTCCCTGTTATAGCTGTAGGGTCCAGAGGCCCTGGCATGCAATTTGCAAAACCGTTAAGAAACAAAGAGCAACTGAGGTAAGAGCTGCCACACGAGGTCTTCCAAGATTCCACCGAACTGAAGAACTAGTGGCTTCAGAGTTACGAGTGTTCCTCAGTTTTCTCTCTCCTGTCACAGGGGCAGGGAATGACAACTGTCTCTTTCTCTTTGAGGACACCATCAATGCAACTTCTTAGCCTGAATTGCTATAGAAAACAAATTATTCTTTCTCACAGAGCCAAAAGAGAGCAACTGGCTTTTCTGTGCTGTGTCAAATCTATACCCATTGATTGCTTGCAGCCTCGTTTTGCTAGCAGGAAGAACAGGAATCAAACCCAAAGGTCGGTGTCACTAAATTAGGCTCCTTCTAGTATTTCAAGTATTCAGATTATTTTTTTTCCTGGAAATTATTGGTTCTTCTGCTACTGAGTGGCCAGTGCACAGAACTTTTCCACATTGTTCCTAAGTAATAGCTAGTTTCCGGTGTCTGTGGTCTGCAAAATGTTTATGAAAGGAAAACAAAAGGTCAGTTGTTACAAAAATACAGCATTAGGACTTTTTAGACTATTTCTTATGATATCGTAAAATATAACTAACGTAGCATGGCTTTGATTTGTTATGAGACTAAGTGGAATTTTTAAAAAAAGAACACTAATAATTGCTTGTTTGATGGGTTTTGGTACAGAACACACATCTATTTCTTTCGACAGAAATGTTGAAATTATAGCTAAAACTTGCAAAGCCACAGATTCTGTCTATAGTGGCTCATGGTAGCACATTGATTAGCATACCTACATTTCCAATACACCAGATAAAAGAGATTTTAGACTTCCACCCTCTTCAACAGCTATCTGTTTCTTAGAATATTTATCTATTTTTCCTGTCTGTCATAAAACAATTATTTACATCACAGACTTTTAAAAAAGGAAGAAATATTTCTTATGGTACACATCTGAGAGTTCCCAGAAGTGGAGGCAACCTGATATTAGCAGTGAGATGACGATTTCTACAGTATTTCAAACCGGCTGAACTGATGTCTTTAATTTCTTATATTTTTACTTGTTTTTAACAGCTTTTGGTGAACAAGGATGGAAAGCTTGGGAAAAGTGTGTCGGCTTACACAAATATTCTATATATTCTGAAGCAGCACTTCAGGAGTCTAATCAAATTTTATTTTTTCTCTCTGAATTACTAGCAGCTATTTGGATTATGTGTTCTTATAGGGACAAATTATCCTTTCAGCTGCTTTATGCAATAAGGTATAAAAATAGTAAACACAAAGCACTGGCCCCACCTCAAGTTTACTGGGACTTGTGTTCAAAATTTTCTCTTTACAAAAACCTTTGTTTTTCACTTTGTGTTCTTTTTCTTTGTGTAAACACTGAAGGTATTAATGTTAAGATGATGGGTTTGTTTTGGAAGGCTCTAGATTTGGCAGCCCTTGCCACTGAGCACGCACAATTCAAGGACTGGTGGTGGAAAGTCCAAATTGGAAAGTGCTACTACAGGTAAGCTGGTGTTCACTTCTTCTGTGATCAGTGCGTACGAGGGCAGGACCTGAACTGCTGGGTGTGCCGCGCAATGCTGAACACTGAAAAATAGTTCAGTAAGTGGTTAGTTGGAGAGCGCTGTGCTTACAGTTAAATCTTCTTTAATATAAAAGGACATGATGTTCTACTGCTTCAGGTGAGGGCATCGACTCTTGAGTACCTTTAAGTAACTGAATCAGTTGTGTCTTCGCGTTTGTCAATGTGTTTCCAAGTCACTGTTTGAAAAGTCAATAAATAAATGCGAAGAACTACTGTTAAAACAGACCACACAAAGTGAACATTACAATATTAGCTTCAGAAATTAACTGTCAATGAGGGCTTCAGATTGATGAAATAATAAAAAATGAACTATTCACGTTAGACACTTTGTGGCAGCAGTGCGTTGCCCAGGAACCACCAGTTCCAAAGATGCCAAGGCCGTGGTGCTGGCACCCCATATCCGAGCATCTGATAGAAATGACTTAGGGGTACCCCAGCTGTGCTGCTCTGAGGAAGGAGTGACAGCAGCGGGGAGGACAGCTTGTTGAAAGCAGTTCAGAATGATTGCTGAGGATCTAGCCGTGATTGTAACAGCTGATTCTACCAAATCAGGTGAAATTCCTCTTGATACAACCCTGCTTCCCATAATTCAAACAAATATTTTAGTTCTTTATAATGTGTTTGTCCCGCAGATGCAAAATATTTGGATACTGTATTGGCTGTTAAACTGAAACATCATCTGCAGTCTTTACAATTCTATAAGCAATTATTGTATGAACAGGCTGATAACACAAAGCCCTTTAAAATTCCATGTTGTATCTTGGCTTGAAACTATTGCTTCTTTTTAGATGCTCAAACTAATGAAATTCTTCACTACCTTAACCTTTATACCTTTATACCTTTATTTGACATTCTTTAGAAGATTAGACTGATTTTTTTTTTTTTTTTGAGCTTAGAGGTCCTTCATCTCTTCAAGATGAAAGTGTACCTTTTTGCTGTTGTTGAAATGGTGCAATTCTTTTAATCCTGTAGTCTATATAGCATTTATAGATTACTACAAACTATTATGCAGTAATACTGCAAAACAAATGCTTTTGAGATGAAACAGACTCTGCTTACAGTGGAGGGTATCAACATGATATTTGCCGTGAATGCTCCAAGGTCGTGTGGGTAGAGGTTGAGGCATGACTTTAATTGCTGTTTTCTACTGTCCATTCTGCACAGGGAGCAGGAAGGAGTCCTGTGAACATGAGTACATCATTATTCAGTTAGCACCAAAAAGCTGCATGTACAAGAGGAAGCCAAATTAAGATTTCATGAATTTGCCTTTTTCATAGTTTTGAATCGTTGTCTTTGTAACCTTAATATATTTAATAGCATGTTTTTTGTTAACTGGCATGCAAATATATGACCTTAAAGTATGGGTTTGGGCAGTTCATGTTTGTTTTAGTGTGCACTGCTTCATCATTTAATAAGCTTAAAAACAAGTAAACAAACAACACACACAACAAACCTTCTATATTTATCTGTTGTCTCTTTAGGTTAGGATTATATCGTGAAGCCGAGAAACAATTTAAGTCAGCTCTCAAGCAACAGGACATGGTTGATACAATCTTGTATTTGGCAAAAGTAAGTCATAGGTTTGCTTGTTTAAGAATGAAGTGAAATTCCAGGCTATTCCTGAGAAGTCCATATACCAGAATAGCTGGGTATTGAGCTTGATACACCATTAAGTTTAATAGTGTGTGGTTTCTGTATAGACCTCAGGTAATACATGCCAAAAGTTGAAATTGAAGTCTGTAGTTTACAGAAAGATTTAGAGCTTCCAGATCTCTCTCTCTCACATACACACACACACACACACAAAAATCTGCTACATTGCTGTAGTCTTTGCTCAAAAGGCCAATGAGGATTATACAGCTAAAGAGTTACTGGAGATCCAGTATGAAGAGCAATGTAGCTATATATGGTCTCCTAGGAAACTAATGCAATATATCAGTAAGTGAAGAGTGAAGCTCAAAATCCTAGTTTCACAAGCAAAATCAAAACAAAGTGAGCTTAAAGGAAGCAATCGGAGACCTTGAAATACAGAATGTTCTGTCAAAATAAACGCATTAAAGGCTTTGAAAGAAAAAGTGGCACAGCTAAGCCTCAGAATTACTTGTTTACCAGGGTACAATCAGGTTCTAAACATTTTCCGAGACATTCAATAAGAGGTGGCCTGTGAGAAACTAAAACTGCATTTTTCTTCTTCTTGTCCTAGAAAGAGATGAAATCAATCAGTTGCTCTTGATCAGCTCCCTTTAAGCCAGCTATCACAGGCCTATCCAGAAGTCATCACGACTAGTGGATAATTCAGATATTCATATTATGATACTTGCTTTACATTTAATATTTAAATGATCATCATTGTTATCTGAAGACTTGTCTTCACTATAGTAGTTGGAATCATAGAATCATAGAATCATTTCAGTTGGAAGAGACCCTCAGTATCATCGAGTCCAACCATAACCTAACTCTGGCACTAAACCATTTCCCTAAGAACCTTGTCTAAATGCCTTTTGAACACCTCCAGGGATGGTGACTCCACCACTTCCCTGGGCAGCCTGTTCCACTGCCTGACAACCCTTGCCGTGAAGAATTGTTTCCTAATATTGAATCTAAACCTCCCCTGGCACAACTTGAGGCCATTTCCTCTCGTCCTGTCACTTGCTACTTGGGAGAAGAGACCAACACCCTCCATGCTACAACCTCCTTTCAGGCAGTTGCAGACAGCGATAAGGTCTCCCCTCAGCCTCCTTTTCTCCAGGCTGAACAGCTCCAGCTCCCTCAGCCGCTCCTCATCAGACTTGTGGAGTTGGTTTACTCAACTGAGCTTAGCAATTTTAGATTTCTGTCACTATCAGGAGTCATTCTGCAAAACACATGAGCTACACAGAGTGATTAAATTGGCAGAGTAACTGGATTAACAAACAGTGATTTGTTACGGGAGATGTGCATCCCCCACATCATTAGTAGCTCAAGTGGGAGCTGCATTTGAAATTCCATCTCCCACTCCATAGACCAGCTCGCTCAAGTATAAAGCATCGCGCAACATGATTTAGTGATTGTGTGTGTACAGGCACTGTAGGGCACTGAGATATAGTAGGGCACTGAGATATAGCTCAGCCTGACAGTACTGAAAAAATAAGGCTTGAGGTAAGCAGCCATTAAAAAAATAATAGGATTGCATCAAGTTCTGTGCCAACAGACCGCTTCTACAGTACCAATTATTTTTCTGTTTATATTCATTATTACAACAGCTATATGTTTTCTAAAAATATTTTCCTGAAAGTTAACTCTCCTTTGAAATGTAATTTATGTAAAGAGAAAAGACCAAAAGAAAACTAAAAACATAAAGAGTCTTTAAAGACATCGTGGCTGCTGAGAAGTTACAAAGTATTTCATGAGCCAGAAGAGCTGGAAATAGGATGTTTATGCCAGAGATAAGAGATACCGAAAAGAAAACTGAGTCATTCTGTGCTTAGCATCTAAAACATAATGGCTATAGCTTAAAGAGCAGATCTCTCCGAAGCAGCTGCGAGCAGGTGGATGTTGTCCCATCTATCTTTTCCTTTATTTTGCCACTCATCTGGGCAGCAGCTCTGCCGTCTGCAGAGACATTGGACAGCGTGATGTGCTGCTGGATGTGGGCATTACCTGCTTGAATACTGTGGCTGTGGTGCCTTAGCGTAATATTCGCACAGAGGATCTGTGGTGAGTGCGTCCTTGGAGTGAACCTCCAGATGAAGCAATAGAGCGGACTTGAGTTATAATGCTCAGAAAACATACTTCATAAACAGATAAAAAGGCAGCAGATCTAGGGAAGTTTTCCCTCCTCCATTTTTTACAGTTTTTCCCCTAAAAATATGAAGATATCTGTGCTTCATAGCTAGGTCAGGTCAAAAAACAAGCAAGCAAACAAAACAAAAACCCAAGAAATTAACATTTTCCCTAAGGTCAAACAAATAAAATATGAAATTATTTTAGGTATGGCAGTGTGCACTGGTTTACTACCCATATTTAAGACAAATTGTGTAAGTCACTCACATAGGTGATACTTAGGAGTAAAACAACCAGCCAAAGTTCTTCTTAATTAAGAAGTTATAACCAGCTATCACGTATTCTCTTTCATCTGTGTACTTTCCACTGAAACTCTTTAGAATAATTTAGTTGTAGAAAACTGTTACTTGAAGAAAATAAGGATGATGACAGTCACAAAAGAGACTATTTTTTAAAGTTTAAAATTTAATGCAGACATAAAATTCACCAGAAACTGCTGCATGGTTTATAAATGAAAACCTATAGCAAATTACTTGAAGTCTGTTTTAGATACAGCCACATTGCCGGATAGAGTGCATTAGGAATAAACTGTTGATTTAAAGCATATTAATTGATGGTGTCATTAGTGCAGTCCTAGTCTATGAAGTACCACGCCCCCCAAAAAAACCAAACCAATTGCTCTTTTATTGCTTTTTACAAGATGGAATTTGTTTTCTAGCTTAATACAGGAAATGCAAGTGACATTAGCAAAACGACTGGAAAAATTGCCTGGTTTTTTTTTCTCTTTGCCAGCGATCAACTTGACTTGGCAGTCCCTTTAGTAGCAAGGCACTCACAGTCAGCAGCTCTTTGACAATTAAGAATGTCACTTGAGTGGTCATAATAAGGAATTCTGTGCAAATGTCTACAGCGGTATATATCTATAGGGATGCAAATAAAGAACTTATGTCTTTAACTGATGTTTTAACTGTTGGTACTCAAAAGTCCATGAAACTCAAGGGCAGAAGCAGAAAATGTGTTTGGAGGTTTCTCATGTGTTCAGTTAACGTTCATATTTTTCTTACATTGCATCACAAAGTGTTTGTGTCAGGATACCAGTCACAGATTCTTTCCCTTTTTTAGTCATATCGGGTATGAGCACTATGTAATATTTCTCCAACAGGAATACTCAAAACATTTTTCCACTCAGTGAGAGACAGATTAATCACTCTTAGCCATCTGACTTCCCAAAGAAGGCCTTTACAGTTGTGTTTTCAGACAGCCGCAGAGGCGATCTCTGTCAACACGTTGATGTCCTTTGACCGATTCTCACATAATGTTATCTACATCACACATTGTCCTAATCACACAGAAGCCAAAATCACAGAGACCAAACTGCCCTTTTTCTGCTATGGGTTGTTACTGTTTATGACAGGGAGGTTGACAGAGCAGTGAGGAAATTTGGAAGTGTCACTGCTCTGTGCAGTGCAGTCTTTCTTGTCTGAGTAAAATATTTTGGGATTCCAGCACTATCAACCTGAAGATCCAGTTCTTTCAAGCCTAACCATAAGTTTTAAAAGATATATTAAACAGGAAAATATTCAGGGTGGTCACCCCAGTGTCAAAATGTATTATTTTGATACAATAATAAATAGCAAGATACTTTTTTGTTAATTAGTAATGTCCAGATGAATTAATAATGTGTAGATTTAATTTTAAATTTAATCATCTTAATTAGCCTATTTTATCGTCATTGCAGAGATTTATTCAGTATTCACTCCATTATCTTCCCACTGCTATTCACCATCTCAGCTAATGGTTTACTGCATGAAGGGAGGTGTCATCCCTTTTATTTATCTCACTTGTTAAACAGCAGTACAAGTATAAAAGCCAGACACTTGACATTTATGTACACTTTTTATTTGCTTAGGTGTATTTGCGCTTGGATCAGCCTGTAACAGCTTTGAACCTTTTCAAGCAAGGGTTAGATCGATTTCCTGGAGAAGTGACTCTAATTTGCGGAATTGCCAGAATTTACGAGGTATGTACCCACTATATAATCCTTATTGTGGCCACAGTTAGCTGCCTGAGCAAGAAAAAAAAGCCAATAGTTGAACATAGTTGTCAGGTCATCAAAAATGAACTATGCTGATTTTCACTATCACTAATGCAAAGCAGGAAACATTACACAGACACTGAAGTAGTATCAAGGGAGGCTTATTTGTTTAAATGGTTAATCACACTAGTGAGATCCTGTTTACCCTTGACACACAGAAGCAAGTCCACATTGTCCAGTGGTCCAGATGTTGTCCTTGTAGCTATGTCTTGTTTGTATGTGTTTCATCATACTAAGACTGCTCAAGTCGCTGACAGCCCACTAGTAGGATTAAACAGCAAAATAGTCTACTTGTCAATGTTGTCTTTATTAGTGCTATGTGTTACTGTTAGTTTCTTAAGGCTGCGAGAACAGTTGGAATGTGAATGTTTCTTAGTTTAGAAAGCAGATGTTATTTTAAGCAGGATTAGTTTTTAAAACGTTTCATTTTAGCTTGGTAACCAAGTATTTTGTATTTTTAAAGTGCATATCTTCATGTCAAACAGTGGACTAAATACTGTTTTTTCGCTGAAAGTTGGTAATGATGCTATTCCGGAACAAATGTTTTAGACAAAGTCATGCATTATTTTTTTTTTGTCTACGCTCGTGCTTGGCATTTTTTCCTGTTCTCATCATTCTCATCTAACCCCTAAGCATTAATCCATTTTCATATTAAATCCTTTTTGTCCTTCAGCTAGGAAGAAAACAACTGCATAATTTTTGGAAGCTTGTCTTTCTGAATTGTGAAACAGTTTTTAATTTGGATATTATTTTGCAGAACCATACATAATGTTGCATAACCCTTTAAGGAATTATTAAGGAGCAGCATATAGTTGACAGGATCTAGTTTTGCGCTGACACCTGAGTACAGGCTTGTAGCTTCATTAGCAAAGATTTGTACTGCAGCACAGAGCTGTTCTCATTAGGTAGACTTACAAATGGAATATTTGCATCAGGCATCTTAAGCAGAGCTTTCTCCTGTCATTACCTTTTGACAGTATAAACAGTTGTAGACCTTTTTTGGGTTAAAAAAATATATATATATTTTTAAAGGGACTGCTTTAGTACTGTTTACTTTAATCACAGGAAGTACATTTTTTTCATAGCTAAATATGCTGCTGAGGTTAAATAAAAGCTTATTCTTTAGTCACATTGAGAGTGCAGTGTATCTACAGCACACAGGTAGAAATTATTCCTCTCTAAGCACAGAAGTGTATTTTGGTCTTTTATTTTCTTCTGATATGGGGTAGAATCCTCTGGTGACTTGCAATCCTCAGAAACAGTGTGACATTGTTTACAACAATGAGTTCACCCTAATTCATCTCACAAGTAGCATACGTCCAAGCATATATTTTTATAGAATAGAGTTCTCTTGACTGGCATATCCTAGCTAGTACAGTTTTGGTAATAAATCCATTATTCCTCTTTTCAAAGGCGCCTAATAATTCTTCATATGCAATTACATTTTCATTTGTGTTGAGAGCAGTTAATGAGTTGACTTACAAGGCATTGAAAATAAATGAGGTATTGACTGGAGAAATCAGTCTACTGTGTGTTCCCATACTGGGAAACTACACAGTGCAGTGCCTCACAAGTAATGGTGCAAAAAGTAGCAAATGCCCATTGCAGACACTAAGCTTCTGACCAGTCTATTTTTCTAAAAAATAAAAAATAAATCTCTCTTTGTAGCTATGGCATAGAGGTAACAGCAGGTACAGTTAGCACTGATGAAAGAATATACGTTCTTCTCAGGGATGTGTGTCACTTGTGAAGATTCCAAATGGTGATGTTGCATTGTATGATCAGAGAACTGTAAGATTATACGTAATTAATCCTAGTTAAGTACTGTACAGGGCATAGATAAAGGACTCAGTAGATTGACATTTTAATAAGTTTTATGATTAAAAATGGTGATAGAAAGTAGACTTAATCTGATTTTTTTCCAATTTTATAGGAAATGAACAATATCTCCACAGCTGCAGAGTACTATAAAGACGTCTTAAAACAAGATAATACTCATGTGGAAGCCATTGCATGCATTGGCAGTAACCATTTTTATTCCGACCAACCTGAGATAGCTCTGCGGTTTTATAGGTATATACACTTGTGGAGAGGGAGGGGGAACTGAATGTGTGGAAAGTAATATAAAGGATTGATTTTTGAAATGCTGATAGCAAAAAAAGAATATTAGGGCCCTGGCATGGGTGGATGATTGAGCATTTGGACAAATATCACCATAAAATCAGCATACCAACTTACATATCTTCTCTGCCAGTAATAATTATATCTCTCTCATAAAAAGCTGTCATCATTACATGTGGAGTATGTACAAGTATCAACAAAAATTATCAGAACTGTTATTATCTGATTTAAAAACCAAGAAATGATCTTTCACAGCATGAGGCAGTTTGAGAACACTGGACCTTACTCTCAGCTCCAGTTGCATTCAGGAGGTAAATGGAATTCCTATTTAGCCCTTTGAAAAATGTAGTCTTTGGAAAACGCCACCTGAAGTCATGAGCAGTTGTGACCACAAAATTCTTTACTTGAATGTGGGCTGGGGTTCTCCCATGTTTTACTGACAGCAGTAAAAATGCAGTGTTAAACAATGCTGCTTGCTTTTCGTTCCAATACAGTTAGAGTGCAAAGGAACCTGACTCATGTTCTTAAGTCTAAGAGCAGATTAAGTCAAGATAAGCACTAGATCTCATTTCTCTTGGACCTGAGCTCTTTTATGCTTTAGGTTCAGAAACTCCTAGTCATGCAGCAGACAGCAGCTCTCTTTTTTTCCTGGCCCTCTTAGCATATCTGGTTGTCCTATAAATATTAATAAACAGAGTTTTTATAAAACATCTTCATGCTAAGAGGCACATTAAACAACATCAATTGAATCAAAATCTGAGTTATGCTTCAAATGTGAGATTAACGCAGATTCACATACTAGATGTAATAGTAGTGATTAGAGCAGTGCTGAAGGACAGGAATCGAGCGAAAAATTGAAGTCTGAAGAGTTATAAAAAGTAACTGCAACAAATTGAAGGTTGAAGAATTGGAAAGAGGGAATGGCAAAGGTCTGCGTACAGCTCTGTCTTACTGTAAAGTCAGGTCATGTGGCACAGTCAAAAAGTCAGAAGTTATCTAATTTACATGACAACTGTTCTGCACAGCTTTGAATCTACTGATGAAAAATACCCTGCACTGCCCTTCATGAGACCTTTACCAAGTGTAAGACTATAATGCTTGGTTATTACACCTTCTCAGAATAGGGAGAAAGGAGAGAACTTTGTCATTTAAAATAGAACTCTTGTTTGAAATTAATTTAAAAAAAAAAATTAAACTAATATTTTCTTTCAATCTAGGCGGCTCCTGCAGATGGGTGTTCATAACTGCCAACTTTTTAACAATCTGGGCCTCTGTTGCTTCTATGCCCAGCAATATGATATGACACTCTCTTCATTTGAACGTGCACTGTTTTTGGCTGAAAATGAGGAAGAAACAGCAGATGTGTGGTACAACTTGGGACACGTGGCTGTGGTGAGAAAAATATTAACAACCTTTCTGAATAAATCTAATTTTTTTCAAAAACTGGAAAAAGATTAACTAGAAAGGAGTCATTGCCCTACTTCGAAAAATGAAACCTGATAGTGGACAGAATAAAGCACAGTACAGATTAAAGGTTTATTTGCATTTCAATAGAGAAGAAGAGGCAAAAGAAAAACATTCTGTACATCTTCACAGAATGCAGCTTACTCCTGCTAAAAGATGCTCCCTGTCCACTATCTTCAGCCTTCCCTTCTTTCGAAAAAAATTGCAACACATACCAGCCCTTGAAGGCCTTTGCTGCAATAGAAGCTCATCTGACAAAAAACTTAATTAAAGATATTTTTCTCTGAGCTGTTATTTGTGTTACATGGAGCATTAGAACGACTCCGTTGTCATAAAAATATGTATTTAGCAACATGTAGCAGACACTAAAGCGCTATGTATGTCATAGTTAAGAAGGCATGTCCTTCTGTCTTACAGGCAGTTACAGAAATATTGTGTAATTATGTGGTGAAGTTTGCTAAATTTCCACACAAATTCGCGTTCATTGTCCATTTTCGCAGATGTTCTTTCAGAAGTTGTGTTAGATTTCTCTTTAGCTGCGTGCCCAGAATAAGGTTACTGAATAAAGTTGTTGGCAGCTTTCTAATATGAGTTGTCTTCAAATGTGGATTGTGATTTAACTTAAGTCAGAAAGAAACTGAACTGTTCAACTTGATTATACTACAGCTAGGATAAGGACATTAATTTATACTGCCTAAAACATTGACATTTGAACCGATGCACATGGTTTTTTTAGTGATAATCACTTTAAATGTTTAACCTGATGCTGTGTCAGTGTTGGTCATAACACTAGAGCATTGAAGGGTAGTCAGCTGCTCTATACAAAGAGATTCATTTCCCTTTAATTTTGTCTTCTAAAGATTAGGCTTCTATGTGATTTTTTTTTCTTTTAATCTGTGTAGAGACAGGAGCAAGATGACTTTTCTGGAGACATCTCTGTTTTTTGTACTGTACTATAGATGGTAACAGATAGTGTAGTCTTTAGATGACACTTTAGTCATCTAAAAGTTAAATGAAGTGAATATCACTTGGAGCATTGAAGTCTGTGCTGGAGAAAAACAATTCTGTCTGGAGGAAGAATAAGAAGCAAATGAGAGAGTCTGGGAAGAAAGCACATATGGTT
This sequence comes from Pampusana beccarii, assembly GCA_013399365.1. Classification (NCBI taxonomy): domain Eukaryota; kingdom Metazoa; phylum Chordata; class Aves; order Columbiformes; family Columbidae; genus Pampusana; species Pampusana beccarii. The sequence continues at coordinate 155,222 of VWYH01006865.1, forward strand.
CTGATCAGCCTGTTTTTATTGTCATTTGTATTCCATGGTAGTGCATATGGGTGAAAAGATACTCCGGACAACGAAACAGATGCATGTAGTTTCCCATCTTTTCACAAATTAAAATACAATCTTACTTTTAGGGGATAGGAGACCTGAATCTGGCTTACCAGTGTTTCAAGCTAACATTAGTCAACAATAACAACTATGCAGAAGCTTACAACAACTTGGCTGTGCTGGAGATGCGAAAAGGTCACATTGAACAGGTTGGTGTTGAATCTCAGCCTAAGCAGAACGCTCCCTTTGGCCCTTTCGTACTTAAGAAATGTATCATTTCCCTGAGGTGGAGGCATCATATGAACACCTAGCTTACTATTGCAGGCTGAAAACACTGGTAACTTTTATGCATGTTCCTGGGTAACCTCCACGTTGTTGTGCCATCTCCCATTAAACTGCTCATTCTGAGACATATTCAAATGGTTCCTCAAAGACAAAAAGGGTTTACAGTGGCTTTGCGATTGTTGAGATCATTTTTCTAAATTGATACCCAAAACAAACCCCATCACTCTGTAATCGTCACTTAAATTACAACTTTGACTATATATTCAGTTGATAAATGTATATATATAAATAAATGTATATATAAAAATGTAAATACTGTACTTTTGTTGGGTGGCAGACAACAGAAATCAGATCAGCTCCTGAAAGATTTTTTTTAACAAGGAGATTGCTTTAGAGTTTTGTCTCAAAGCAGCAGGTTCTTGATAAATACTCTTGCATCTGTAAGCTTGGTGGTTTGTCTTACCTCCTGTGAGTATACTGAGTTGTATTGCACTCGGATGTGTAATTGAGATGCACAGTGGATTAAGTGCATTCATTCTTTATACACATGCAGGGAAAATTAATATGCATTTGTTGGACAGTTTGAACTACTGTGGGTTTGTTTTAATCCTTGTGGGAGCAAGCCTACTTTGCTGGATTCAAGTATACCTGGGAGAGCTACGATACAATATAAAGACTTGTGAATACCTTTTTTAAGAGCAAATTCTCAAAGTTAACTTTTTTTCAGATAACCTTGCAATTACCCTGGAAGAACTGAAATGAACCCAGTACGAGATGTTTCCAGTGACAAATAAACTTTGGGTTTATTTTCAGTTTTGTCATCATTAAATTTACAGACATTTCATTCCCAGGTGGAACTTATATCCAGTTGTGGAGGTTTTGATTGCTAATAATTAGCCCTGCAGAACCTTTCCATTATAATTAATTGTTTCATGTGTGTTTTAGGTTTTAGCTTAAAAGTTTCTGTTTTCTTCTTTTATCATATGAATAATTAAAAATCAGGATCATCATGGCAACACAATCATGCACAGAAGAATAAAAAATATGAAGATATTTTGCTTGGGTTTATTTTATTTCACAATGCTATTTCATAAGTACTATTACATGTACTCAGAGTTGTCAGATTTAGGGAGTGTTATTAAGTTCTTAACTCTGCCTTCCCAAGCAGTTTACAGATACTTTAGTTTTTTCCCCCTAAGTTCTCCATTGTTTAGTGAAAGCATTCACAAGTTGACCTTAATTTTGTATTGGTGTAACTCATACATAGTTGCAAATGGCTTTCTTAGGCCTTATGAATAAAACACAGGATGGTTTCTTCTAAGAATGATGAAAATTGCTTCAGATTCTTGCTACCTTCCCTCACAGATTTCATTGTATTTTTTTTTTCTTTCTCTACACAGGCAAGAGCTTTTCTGCAGACTGCTTCATCTTTAGCACCTCATATGTATGAGCCCCATTTCAATTTTGCAATACTCTCAGAGAAGGTAATACACTATCCTGTTCTTATAATCTAAAAACTGAGCCTTGGTGGGGCAGTTGGCTTTTTATTGTTATTACTGAGAATAACAAAGAGGTAATACAAAAGAATCCAGAGTGCATAAACTCAAGGAAAACTGAAGTTACATTTTTGTTTTAATACCCAGAAGCTTTGTGTGTAAAAATAAATGAATGAAGCCAACTAGCTACAAAGTAACTTTGTAATTTTCCAAATGCCTAGAACATCAACAGTCTATTAACAATTCAGTCTATAGTCTTTACAGTTGTTGGCTTTTTCAGAATATGAAGTGAAATAGTATCATATGGTATATCAGTAATTATAGAAAGTATATCATTTATTCCTCCCATGATCTTGCTGATCTCAAAAGGAAAGTCTGTTCTTCAGGTTTGCAACCTTTGAATTTTGTGTGTTAATAATTTCTTTCATACGGGGAGTCTTGGACACTGAATTAACAGTGTGTTCAACATTGCTGTTAATAAGGAGAAACTTGTACAAGTCCTTACATTTTTCACAAGAAAATTTGCTCCTTTGCCTGTGCCTACACCTTCAAGATTCTGTTATGAGTCTGCATTGTGTGGGCAGCCCAACTCCTACAGATACTAAAGTACATGCGTCAAGGAGAGAACAACCCATTAATTTGTAAGCATATCCTCTCCATTGTGAAACATAAGATGGTTTTGAATAATTGCATTCTGTACTTACTGATTAGGGAGTAAATACTAGTCTGCAAATGTCTTGTTACGTAGCTCTTGCAGAAAGAACTCGCATAGGTTGTGGGAGAAGACAGGTGGCTGTTGATGCAGCGTGGTGATGAAATCCTGAAATGCAGTTTAAGGCCATGGTTTACAAAACATAATTTCTCTGCTCAGGACCCTGGTTTCTTCCCCTTCAGAGAATTCTGCTGCACTGCAGCTCTGTGTTGTTTGATGTACGGGCACCAGAGGCCTCCTGTTTTCCACAGCTGCTTCCTTTCCACCCAGGAGCAGTCACTTTTACTAGATGTGTTCCCTAACATTTGGGTTCTTTTCTGCTGAACCCACTTTCTGAAATGCTCTCCTTACATACACTTTCTCCTTCCAGAAAATGATGGCTATTTAGGAAAAAATAGAGTTCCCTAAGTAGGGAACAATGTGGAAACTTACTTGTAAAAGCAGCAGAGGAGCCTCATCAGTTCCCCAACACTGCTGTGTCTCTCTGCGAGGAAGCAGGAAACCCCACGGAGCTGCAGCTCTTACAGAGGGCTGACTGGTTGTGTTTTGCCTGTATATACAACAGCACTTCTATGGAGTTTAAAAATCTTCCGTTTTTTTATTCCTCCTCACTTCAAGCACTGGACATGATGTACCAAGTCCATTCTCCAAGAAGTCAGGTGGAATTCGATGTAGTTACTGTTTTGAAGCATCTCTCTCATTAAAATCATATTGCTGTCTTTTTCTTCTCATCCCTTGGTGTAAGGGGGGCATAACCCTGAGTACAAAACCTTCCACACTGACTCTGTTTTATTTTTTTACTCTCAGGACCAGCTATGTTTAAACATTTGTGAGCGTCAGAAAAGGACTGCACAGAATACATGATGCAAATACTGCTGTGCTTGGATTTACAAAATTAGTTTGTGTGTTTCTTACAGGTTGGAGATCTTCAAAGGAGTTACGCGTCTGCTAAGAAGTCAGAAGAAGCATTTCCAGGCCATGTTGATACACAACATCTCATCAAACAGTTAAAACAGCACTTTGCTGTGCTCTAATGAGCGTATTTTTATTATGTAAAAACAGTTAGCCAGAGCTAACATCTCGTACATCTTTTTGGGAACACTAGCTCTAAGGAGATAAACTGTACTTAATGCATTCCTGTGGCAAAGCCTGTGTTACTTTGAGTATCTGGAAAGGTTTAGCAGTCCTAATTCATTTGTGTCATCTTAAAACATATCACTTATTAAAATGCAGCTACAACACATGTTGCAACTACATATGTGAGAGATTACAGGAATGGCAGGATGCTGCCAGTAGGACAAATTTGCAATACTTCTCTGGTATATAAGCAAGTAAGTCTCCTTTTCATGTTAATGAACATTTAAAAATATTTTTTTCTGACTTTTCTGCAGAAAAAAAAAAAGTGGTTTTAAATATTCCTGTGTGACAATCTGCCAAGTAACACAGAGTAAGAGTACTTCCTAACTGGTCTTCAAGCTTGGCTTTTGATAGTATACTTTGTTACTGAATGCTGTTTTAAAACTAAAATACCTAAAAAAATTATTCAAATACATATGTAAAACAGAAGTTATTTTATTCCTTGTTGTACGGTATGAATTAAATAAATTCCAGTTTGTATGGTTTGTCTCATTTGCTTATGTAATTAGATCCTTATTGCCGTGAAAAATAGAGTCGGCGATCTTAACGTATTTTGAAAGCGTCCACAGAACTGGTACAAAATAGCATAAATATGTGTGCTCCTCTCTGCCCAGGAGGGAGAGTTTATTCCTGTTCTCAATGAGAGGAAAGGATATTTAGAGGCTTGTGGAGTTCAGTAAGAATAATTGAGAGCTAGGCATTGGTGGTTACCTGTGCTACCACATAAACACTGTTGCTTAATAGATATTTGGATCATCCTAACCACAAGAATATTGCTAATAATAAATAAAAACTTTCTGTCTCATATATCTTTGTGTTCTAACTAAAAGGGAAAAATTTGCATGATTTCACAATTTGACCTTTTTAAAAGACCTTTAAGAAATGTGGGATGTTAAGGCTTTCTGAAACAGTGTATCCTGAAACAGGCCTTTAAAATATTTTCTTTGATATATCCAGGGATTATCTTGGCTTAGGGAGCAACCCTAAACATGCTTATGAATATAATGTCTTTTTACTATGTGTTACTTCCCCACCCTCATCTCCGTATGAGTGTTGTTGGTGAAGGCAGATGCTGGGGAGCTGAGAGCAGCGTGTCCACGGGCTCCGTCACAGAGCAGCCGGTTGGTGACAGAAACGCCATCAGCCGGTGTCACATCACGTTGTGAAATGCAAACGCATTATTGGCTGAACAGAGGTAGCATCTTTAATGGAGATTTTCTTTTCCCACATTGATTCTTTACATTGCTGGAAATGTGTCACAAACTAATTAAGAGAGAACCTTAGTTATCAGTAGTTTTCATTACCTAAATAACACTTTCTGCTAAAAAGGAAAAATGTATAGGGAAGTCCCATCCTTTGATCTACTGTACTTATGTCTTTCCAGTTGACAGCACTTATCTTAGGAAGCTACCAGAAAAGAAAATGTTTGTCTTAGCAGTTTAAACACAGCTCTCGAGAATTTTTGAATGTTGCATTATTAACTCAAAAGTATTTTTTAAATTGCATAGTACACAAGATGATTTCTTCATGAACTGGAACAGAAACTAGTAATACAACTTCAGCTTTTAATCCGGTGTGGCAGCTCAATGTTTCCTCATAGGTGCTTGTAAGATCCCACTTACTGTGATCACTGCTCAAGTTAATGATCTGAATAATTATTTTCAGCAAACAGTACCCCTCTGAACACAGATCTGACATGATTGTTTTTTTAATGCTGGGGGATGTGTGGAGGTTGAAAGGGAGAAGGCTCGTGTGGTGAGGAACCCTTTACACAAGATGCTTGTGTGAATTAATTGTAAAAAACGAAAACAAAAACCACACAAACGTGCAAAGTCCTAAATAAGGACTAAAACCTTTTTAGCTCCCTAATGAGCAGCATCTGCAAGCCTTTCCAAATTTATCTTACATGGTGCATTTTGGTTGCCCCGAAAAGCAGCACCTATTTGTGTTTTTGACCTTTTGTGCCCCAAAGCAAGGGTACAACAGTCATTTTTTGTATGACTAGCACACATAAAAATTGCACCAAATGTGGTAACAAGAACAGTACCACAATGAAACAACAGATGAATGAGCAGGCTGTTTGTCGTTGAAGAATCTTTCGATTTTGTTGTATGTTGATGCAGGCTCCCAGGAACAGATGAATCGTCAGGCCCTGGGGCAAACCGCCTTCAGTTAATTGGGGACGACACAGCACAACACGATGCATCGGAATCTGTATTCATCTCTGCGGTAGGATCATGTTAGGACAGTGTGACCTTAATATTGCAAGCAGCGTTTCTGTGGTATAGAAACAGTTTTTCCCCCAACCTGCAGCACAGCTCCACTATGTCCAGCCAGCATTTATAAAGCCCCTTGTGAGAAGAAAATGAAATACCATTAAAAACCAGCACAAACAATTTTTTAATCCGCAGGGGAGACGGTGTCCACAACGCTGCCTGGAAGGAAGCTCAAAGCAAATTGCTGGGAGATCTTGAAGGTTCTATGTCCCAGCAGGAAAGGTCTGCACAGTTTATGACTGTTACCACCAATCGCAGTCAGTCTTCAGGCCAGGCCTCTTGCTGAGGTCTTTCTGATGGATGAATCCATTTAAAAGTTGCCAGTGGAGGGTTAGGTTATTAACGGATTTTGGTAGTTTTGCAAGATGTTGATAGCCAAGCAACAGCCACAAAACTGTGGCTGAAATTAATCAGAGTTCACATTCAGGGCCTGTGGGTCATACTGGCTGCAAAAAGCGTCCTCAGATGTTGTTGGGCAGGACAGGACCAGTTTGCCATTAGATGCCAGTTCAGTCTATGTAAGAATTCGGAAAACAATGCCATTTTGTTGTTGCTGGTGGTGGCAGTTTTTTTATTTGATTTCTTCATATCTTTGTAGGCTAGAGGGAGAGAGGTTTTGGTCATTCAGCCTGATCTCTGATATATTACACAGGCCAAACATTTTAAGCCAGGAGTTCTTTTCAATGAACCCAGTTTGTGCTTGACTAGCTGCTACCTGCCAGACCACCTGCGAGTTTTGGTACAAAAAAGCAACAGCATTTCCATGAAAGATTTTCTATCCAGTCGCTCTCACGACTGTATGTTTGTCTTCTTTCTGATGGAAGATTTCAAGTTCATTCATGTCCATCTCGCTTCACCTGCCCCCCAACAAGTGGGTACTCGTTGTACCCTCACACCAGCAGCTGAACCATCATGAGGACCTGCCACAGTTGGGTAGGACCATGGCCATTTTGCCTCCTGTAGGCAATACCTACTTTGCCTCTGTCACCAGAGCTGTCGCTGGCACCTGTGCCCATTATTTTTGACAAAATACACTGTTTCGCTACCACAGAGAACGTGAAATACAGAGGTTAGAACCCTTTGCACCAACCCGTTTGTCCAAACTAGAACACGTTTTACTCCGAACAGCAAGAAGTGGTTGCTGTGAAAAACCCACTGGCAGGTACCAGCGCTGCCCCTTCAGCAAGGACAGAACTCAACAGTCTGGCATGCAGGTCAAACACCAGTTCAAGTCCAAGGGAAAAGCAGCTGCCTACTGAGAAGCTAAATAACACAAATAAGAGGCTTTGTGAGACCCCACCCTGCTCCTCACCTACTCCAGAGAAAGTCTCAGAATTGCCATTTTAGCATTCTTGCAGACGAGAAGCATTTTATATTGCACACAGCAATAGAAAACATGGGGCACGAAGCCACGGTGGAATCAAAGAAAGGGCAAGTTTTCCTCAGAGAGCTGGGACAAGAGGCAGCTCGCACAATTTTCTCTGCCTGTTGGAATTTATTTAAAGTTCAGGGCTGCTGCAGACCTCCAGTTCCCGGCAGATGCCCGTGTGTACACACATTGTGACTCGTACCGCTGGGCTCTGCTGCCCGCAGAGTGGTCGTTTACTGATATCCCACCCATCACTGGGAATAAGCAAGCAGATGGTAAACGTAAATGCAAAATGCCCCTTTCTCTGTAAATAAAAGCAAAAGTCTTTGTGCCTTAGGAGGTGAATGAAGCGAAAGCCAAGGCACCCTGATCTTCAAGTCGTAGACAGACTTGTATCTCCAGTCACTCCCCGGTAGCATTTGAATTCCTGTCCTTGTTACTAATTTCCCTATTGATGTTTTCAGAGTTTAGGAGTGCTCAGGCACAGCAAATGCTCAGAAGCATCTGTAAGCAGGTTAAATCTGGGAGATATGTCACCAGATAAAGCAGTTTTTATTACAAAACTATCAAGTAAACGTATCCTGAATTACGCTGAATAACTGGACGATCCGTACATGTGCTATATTTAACTGTTGGTGAGTTACAGCAATTGCTTAGTGCACAGATTCCTCCCTTCTTGTGTTTGGTTTACAAAAGGATCATAAAGGTTTAGCTGAAAAAGACTCCCTAGTAGATGTTGTATCTGTATAAAATGTCAAAAAACAACCAAACAAAAAACCCCCCAAAATAAACAAAAAAAAAAGAGATCCAATCAGTGAGTTTATAGTAAAAAGCTCTCTTTCAAACACACAATGCGTTAAGTTTAATTGTAATGTGAATATATCAGCACATTAAAATGTTGTTTATTTCCCCATCTTCTGCCAGTTAAACTGATTATATTGCTTCAAAGGTAAGTCTTGGAGCCATTAGAAATGGGACGCAAGAAGAAACAGCAGGATGCAAACCTTGCTCAGCACTATGGAAAGGGCAAACTCAGTATGAATCAGAGACTTGGTTCCAGCAAGTAGACCACCCCAGCAATTTAATCTCATTTTTAGCTTATTCAGTTTAAATAACCATAAAGCAATTGCCAAAATTTTACATTTTAGCTTTGGTATTATTTTATGCTACTATCAGTTCCATGTTCTGCCTATAATAATGCCAAGTACATTTAAGGCTATTACACATTAACTAATTAATCCTTATGTACAGGAAATTTAGAACATCCTAACCAAGGGTCATAAAACATCAGTCAAGAGACTTCAGTCTATTTGTACATGAGATACCACAGAAAAGCTAATTTAGGAACATATCCCAAGGCTGGTTTTATTCCTGTGAATTACCATAAGCCAACAGTTCAAGGTTCAGATAAAGCTCCTATACATCTAAAATGTATAGTCACTGGTATTTTTTTAATCGTTAGAACACAAACAGATGCATGTATCTGTCCTGGCTTTTAAGGCTGTTATTGTTGGTTCTTCCAGAGGTGCTGATGTGGGAGGCCCAGCAGAAAAACTTTAAAAGCTTCTGACTTCTGCCTGCAATCCTGCAGTGTCTAAGGGATAGGCTTAAAATGCTGTGTCATTACCAAGCATTTATTTATTACGGTATTAAACGGTAGCTACTTGGATGAACACAAGATTTGAAATTCAACACAAGTCCTGGGAAGGCAGGCTAATACACAGAGGACCACAAGCCATGCCAAGGTCATATACCGAAAACCTCTGCAGCGTAATACAGCGATACCATGAGTACAAATGCGCGAGATACCCACAAGCAGCCCCTGTCTTCAAGTCAGGCAGTGGCCGTAGGCAGTGAAGGAAATAACTCTCCCAGAGCTCCTCAGAGCCCAGTGTAACTGAACACTGGGAAAGGTGGGTGGAACGGGCAAGCCTGTTTTGCACGGGTAGATGATATTTGCAAAATATAGAAAATTAATGGTAAATAAACATTATGTGGCAACTTATAAATGACTTAGGTCATTTATACTTTGCAGCCACAGCTATGATAATCTTTGTTATCTTTATTAGCAGTTGTATATATATTCATCAAACAGATTCATTTTGAAGCAATTACAAGCAAAGCTGAGAAACCTTCAAATGCCTGGCATTATGTGACAAGTCTGATACTGTCTGCCAGAATACAGTATCATCTTTAAAGAAAAAGTTAGACATACTCAGCAATCTCAGCAATACTCAGCAGTGGTTTCAACTCAGCTGAAGCTTCAGATTTCCCCAATGCCTTTAAAAGCAAAACCTCAACACCATCACAATAGATGCCTTTCCTGTTAGATGATAACTTAAACTTGAAACAAAGACTAAGTAACGACTGCTATTTGATTTTGAAGGGGAAGGAGAGTTGTTTCTTGGGATGTCTCATCACTCATGTCACATCATCACCTGTAACTCCATTTCACGTTATCTTGGTGCACCCTACTGTGCTGCAACATAAGCCAATGGAACAATGTAAAGTAACATATGTTGTAAGTGAATTCATTTCTGGCTAAATACCTATCCTACCTGGGCAAACAGAGGTAATTCAGGCACAAATCTCTTGAATGAGGAAGAATAAGAGAAAAGTGGCTTTTTTGGATTGGAAACAATTTTCTGATGTTGTACTAAGATGCACCTCTGGGTCTCTTGGAGATTTTCCCCTGGCAACATAGCTGACTTTTCCAAGATTAAGTTATGTTGCAGCACAATAACATTTATAACCATGTGCAAACCGAAAAACTTTACCCATACAAGTCTACTCAAGCACCCTGAGGAAAAATAAATGCTCTCGTTACCTGGGACTCTAAGATGTACAGACGACAAATTCTCCTTCCCTCTCTGAAAGCCCCACTTTAGCTCAGGTTTAAAACAGCACATCAGGTGGTTTAATAGGCCTCAAATAGTTTGGGGTTTACCATAAATCTGTGAGTCTTTAAGGGGTCCAGAGAGTGCAGGGGAACGTCATGCTGCCACACTGCTGGGAGCAGCGCTGCCCTCGTCTTTGTCACCATGCACATCTGAAGTCAGTGCTAGGCATGGGCAAAACATTCTTCTGTCCTTTCAGGACTTCACATCACGAGACATGCTGACTACAACAATTAGTTTTAGCAGCAGCAAGGGAGCTAGATAGAAGAAAGATGAGTGCTTCTTTCATGCTCTTTCCACACGCATACACAGCAGGTATTCAGTGATTGTGCTTCCCGTCAGTCGATTACACCTGCAGCAGAACAACTTTTTTCATCAATCCTGATTCCAGGGTTCTGTACCAATGTTTTCATCTCTACTTAGGTCATGAAGCGGCTCACATCAGAGAAACAGTAGATATGACAGACCTTCATGGCTGCTGGGAAATGAGAGCACTCCCAGGCTGAGTAAATCTCACTGGACAAGAAGAAACCAGCCACCCCGTGGTGCTCCCCACCGCAGTCAGAGCTGCTCTCTTACAAGGATAAGCTTCGGTATGAGTATAGCACCTCCCGTCAGGTTTTGATAAAGCTTTAAGCAGCTAAACATCCACTTGATGAAAACCTCAGCAGACATCTCAGGATGTTGTTTTAAGGTTTGTCTTACCTTTAAAAGAAAGTTGTTGAGAAGACGTGGGTGCCCCAGGGCTTTGAATGCTCCCAAAGGATGGGGAGCTGCTTGCCACCTCCCTTGGCTGGCACACCTGCCACCAGCGAGGGAATGAAAGGGACCTGTGACACTTTGCTGGGAGTTACAGCCCAGCTTTGCCACTGGAGCAGGCTGGCACATGGCAGCTTATATAATACCTTTAGTTTCTGTGATAAGACTCGCAAAAAATAAGGGTTTATTTCTTAAAAATGAGCTGAAAATATGAATAATTCTGATCTCTGTGAAATCTGTCTCTGGTTCAGACACCTGATATGGGCTACCGAGCAACCTCGGAATCACTAATAAATAGTAAGTGTGGTTTATCCTCTTTTCTTAGTTTTTATGACCTAGTTTAATCTTTTCTCTCAGGATGTGTTCATCCTGCCATGCTGCACTTGCACTGTCCTTGACTTCATGTTCTGTTTCCAGGCAGTTCGGTCTACATGACCCCAAAAGCGTTCCTTTCCTCCTCCAGCTGCTGCCTGCATTCCTCAGACAAGCTTCAGCTCCATCTGCTTGAGCTGTGACCACGCCAGGCCAGCTTTGCCACGCAGCCACCAGTATCTCTGGAAGTGGTTCAGATTTGCCATTTGCTTGGAGAGAAATGCAGAACAGTCCATTTTGGTTGGGCTTGTCAGCTGGATGCTTTGGGTTTGTCCTGTGCACGCATTTGGAAAGAAAACTAAATTTCATTTAATTGATTATGCTGACTAACAGGAATTTAATCCTTTTCCAGCCTGATAAATTGTATTTAATCTGGTGTCCTTTTCCTATGTTCTGGAGGTTTAGGAGAAGATGACAACAGCAGACGTGAGCAGAATTCACTTTCGTTTGTCTCCACCGCCTCCTGCTCTAACACACTGGAAACTGCAAAACGTTTTCAGTCTCTCTCTGCGATTTCTAAAATGTATGGTGACAATAGAGATTGCTTAGAATAATATTCCCCAAGACGTTCACAGCAGCCCTGCTAAATCGCCCCTGCTAAGCACGAGACGTGCTATTTGGACACCCTGCAGACCCCTCTCCTCAGCAGTGCGTGTTCACTCTGCGTTACAGCACTCTGCCACAGCTTTCCATTTTGTGTCCCTACCTGTCACAAACAGAAAGCTGGACTTATCAGTGGCCAGCCAGCCAGCTTCGGATGGCATAGGATGTCCATGGACAAGTACAAGGTTGTGTATTTGTACCCTACACGTTGTCCAAGGGGATCCTGTGCTCCTGCTGTGTGAGCTCACACTGCTGTCATGGGCCCTGCTGTGCTGGACTCAACATGAACGGACCCAGAAAAGGTGAAAGGTCTGCACCAGTAGCCAGAACTCTGCTCATGTAGCGCTGTGTGACAGCAGACAGACAGACACAAGCCAGTGTCAGTCAGGGAGTGCATCACACCAAGAAGCAGTTAAGAACTGTGGAGGAAGTGATGCTGGGGAGATGGGATCTTAGGTGGCACCGTGCTGTGGAGGTGCCGGGGGACAAAGATCGTAGACAGTATTGGAAAGAACTGAGAGAATAAAGGAAGAAAAGGAATGTACTGAAAACAGGACATAGGACTGGCAACTTCACAGGTGGGGTCTTGATAACCACGTCAGGTGTCACCCCCATGAGTCATTTCCATGTTCTGTCAAATGTTTATTTGGCTAAAGGAAGCTGCAGATGCACTGACAGGTACTTTGGGCTCCTGCTAGAGCAATAAGACTTGCTGGATGCCACATGGCAATGAGTTCCCTCTGTCAGGACCTGGTTGGACCGTGGAAGGGATGGAGTGTGCTGGGAGCAGTTACACACGGGCCATGTAGAAGAAGAAGAAACTGTGAGGACCAAACTCCTGGATAATGCTGGAGAAAGGTAAAACAGCAGAGAGATCTGAACAGAAGTCAGGTGATAACATTACTCCATCAAATATCTCCTGGATCAGAGACAGGACTTGAAAGTTTCTTTCTAATTTCAAGTATTGAATGTGTGCTAAATAGCACTGAAGTGGCACTTTTAAAACACTTCGATGTGCCAGAAATGTGTCCCTCAAGAGCATTAATGAGGACACAGCCAACACAGGAGTCTTTCCAGATCTACCCAAAAATCAGCAGCTTCACGTCCCCATCACTTGCACATCCTTCTTAGCTGGCAAAAAGCTAATAGAATAGGGAGCCCTGAAAAGATGGCTGAGACATTATCGTGGTGAAGACTTGCAGTTTAATGGTTTGCTCTCCCATTGCACACACACCCCATCACTCTGCTAGAGTGGGAGGGAAGGGTGACACAGCAGTCACCCCCCCTGGGAGCCCTGACAACCCGCACGAGACCTGGAGACTGGAGCTCCAGTGTCTCATTCGGCTTTTGCAGCCACAGGGCAGCATTTTTCACAGAGCACATTTGTATGTATGATTCAAATAAAAATGTAGGGTTTCCCAGGCTTCTTCCATATCTGGTGAAGCCACAGTGTCTGTTCCATTTTTTATTTGACAGCTCTCCTCACGTTTCCTTACATTTTGCCAGCCAAGGAACATGGATTTCATAACCAGGGTGATCCCGATGAGGGCTTCGGTGTCATCTAGGAGAGGCTGAGTGCCTCAGCTCCTGCTGAGAGCAACAGATGCTGAACATGCTTAGCACTTTTTCTGGTACTCTTAGCACCTTCAGATAACTAGTATCTTTCCATACCAAACTTTTCCTATCATTGCACAGGAGCATGACATATTGTCTCTATGATTTTGTCGTTTTCCCTAGGCTTGGACTGTCTGAAAGAAATGGGAGAGAAAACATCAGTACAGGGCGCAGCTGGCATGGTAGCCTTCAACATGTCAGTGGGATGTAACAAAGGCCTCAGGTGAGCCAGATCATACAATCACAGTCACTGAGCTGCCAGCTGAGGAACGTTCACCCAAACTGCCTGGTACTCCTCAAAAGGGAGTGCAAATATGGCTGAGACCAGTGAGGATACCTCAAAGAGCTGTGTGAGGCTCTCTTGGCAGGTTATAGTCATGCTAATTAAAGGATATTGGGTAGCAATCGCCTGCTGGGATGGCACAAAGTAGTTTCGTTGTTAGAAGAGAGACCTGGAAAGGGGAGCGTCCATGCCCCAGCCCCAGCTGCCGCTCCCAGCTTCAGCACATTGTGCTTTTTCATGCCTTCATTTCCATATGTGCAAAATGAGGCTAACAGAATTGTTGTTGCTATTATTATTATGAATTAATGCATTTTCTATCAGCTGACCCCATTTTTCAACTAGTGCACTGGGTGAGCACTGGTTTTTTTTTGTGCGAACAGTCCACCTTAAGTGATGATGAGGGGCAGCGAGCAGGGGGGTGACAGGACTGAAGTCTTAAAGGATTTTGTCTTTGATTTCCCTCAGTGACTCTCACAAACACTTGGAGAACGAAAGCCGTGCAGGCAGCCGGAGCGCTGCGGGCGTGCTGGGCCCACAGAGCTTCTCCTCCTCTCGGACAAAGGCGGCATCTTCCCTCACCCCCCGTCACCTCCCATTAATGTCAGCAAAGTTCACTTGCTGCAGCTTCTGCAAGTGAAAAGCTAATAAGTTCGTGAGGAGGGAGAATAGGCCGCTTGTTTGTCTAAGATAATGCTAACACCACAAATGGCAAGTTGGGATTCAGAAAATAGCATTTATTTTTAAATCATGCAGGAGGTCCTCTTCATTTTATTTATTCACAGGGCCTGAATCAACAGCTTCCCAGACAAAGACATTTAAAGAGAGCAAACAAAAAGTAGGCTGTTCACCCTGGGCTCCACATGCATATAGAGAAGAAAGAAGAAAATGTCAAATCTGCATAAACCCTGGATGGCTCCCTAATGGGTATAAAAATATCTCATTTGAATAATGTCTTGTAACTACAAAAAAGTTGAGGTAACCTTTTCTTATTTTCAGAAAATATTTTCCTTCTAATCCTAATGTCATTTTTTCATGTGGTAAAAATGCAATAAAAACCCAAACCTGTACATCATTCTGTTGTTCAGGTCTTACATCCATTCTGTTTATTCACAAAAACATGAATGTTTTCTCAACATATTTTTTATTACCAATTAGGGCATACGTAGTCTACTGTTCACTCTGGAAATGCGTAGTGCTTTATGGTAAAATAATTGCTGGTAGAGTCAGAAAACTCCTAACAAGTGATTAATGATGAAGTCTAATAGAGTAAATAAGACTGCTATTCAAAAATGAGAAAAGAAGATAAGGAAAAAGACTATTGCTCTAGAGGCAAACTGCACTGCCTCGGGAACTTCTGCTTTCATAGGGATAAGAGATTTTTGTCAAGATACAAAATAGTTTCATGTCAAATAAATTATTAATATGGCAATTGCTCGTCACAGATTTCCTCTCTTCATGCTCTTTCACAAACATACAGATAAAAGTCAGCTATTCACCAGATTAAGAATATCCCAGTATTCATTAAATCCTCACATAGCCGATTTTATGAGCAATCCTTGCAGCGTATTTATCCCCTAAGTCAGTAGAAGGCTGCAGGACAAGTGCTAACATAATATTTCCTACGAAAAGGATGGCGCTTTGAGGATGGAAACCGAATATTTAGTGCAGATAAAACTCACGATCACAAAATACACAAACCCTCATGAGAACCAGTATTTTCTTTCCTCCATCAGCTGCTAGAGTCCTGGCAGCCTTTCTGCCACTATCCGAATAGCAAATCACCTGTTTTCACCATCTAAATCACATGTCCTGGAGGAAGCCCACCAACCCCAGGAGAAGGTGGGTGCTCATCATGATTGTCCTCTTCCCTGGCACTCTCTGAACTTTCACAGCCCAACGCAGCTTAAATAAAAGCAAATCAAGAAGGAAGCAACAATAATGTGCCAGGAGCTTTATTTTCAGAGATTTTAAATGGAACAGGTTCTTCCTACCTGTCTCTTTACCAAGAAAGCCCAACACTTTCTGGGGAAGTGTTTTAAATGCAGAAATTCATTGCCGCTTTGAAACATGGCTAGATAATAAACAGAATTTTAGAAGGAGGAGAAAAAATATGCACATTTAAAGAATAGAACCAAAAATATGATTTTCTGCCTTCAGGACCTCACTGCTGCTCCCTGTGTGGTGCAGTGAGCAGGTGCAGAAGACACCTTCACCTGGGCAAGGATGGTAATGGAAGGAAATATTTAGATGTGTTGTTTCACAGAGAGATTGTTTCTGCCTGATAAGGAATACAGTCTTAGGATACCACAGGTGCAGTGCAATTTGACTCAGTTTCCAATGAGTAATAAAATAAGGCTGAAAGCTGGGACAAAAGAAACATATCAGTCATTTGCAAACCCAAGCAGCACTGGGGAAAGGACAGCAAGTCACACTCTCCTGGGTTCATGGGGCTCAGGTTCTCTAACCATGCTGTTTCCCAAAATACTGCTTCCCACAGCACTCTCTTCAATGCCATCTACAACAGCGGAAGTAATCTGGGCTGCACAATTGACTTCAGCCCTGATGAAATACCCAGTTGTGTTTCTGTGTAATGTTTTTGTTATCGTCAGCGTGCCAGCAGATGTCATTGCTTTTTTTTTTTTTTTTTTTTTATTTTCCCTGTTTTAAAATTTTTTTGGGTTGTTTTTTTTTTTTTTTTTTTGAATATGCCATGTTAGAAAATTATTTGGGGTGGGATTTTCATTTTCTCATTGGGTTCAGCAGCAGAGGAATGCTTTCCTCACTGTGTGTCAGCAGGTCGGACAAGCACTGCCCTGCTGCCTCCCACCAGCACGTGGCATGATAGTTTCCAGTCCCAGCTCCCCCATCTATGAGTTAAACCTGCATTTGTGAGTTGTAGCAGTTTTTTTCCTCTTCTGTGCAGCATTACGATTTTTCAGGCTTCAATAACAGTGACAGGAGCCCTCAGTGCCCTGTCACAGCATTGCGCTGTGAGATGTCTTTTTGGTGACCCCAGGTTTTGGGATGATGAGTTGAACAGCCCATATCCCATTGAGTTAGGGATGCTGGGCCAGTGACTCAGTGGGCAAACCTGATGGGCCAGACTCCAGCCAAACCCAGGACGGACAGACGGTCCCAGATCCAGGAGCCTAAACCCTGGAAAACCATCCAGGATGCCTGCCCACCTTAGTTACCTGGTGGAGTGCCCTTTGGGAAAAACTCCCTGCTGCTATTCAGGGGGCATCCACATGACTTAGAGCACTTTGCTTCTCAGTGTCTCAGCTCTTTGCTCATAAAAACAATGTGGCATAGTCCCTTCACCTACATGGAGTTGTGAAATTAATTATAAATGTCTTTGAGTTCATTGTCTGAGAGGAGCTATAGGAGTGTGAATGTTATTTTTAATAATGCATAACTAATAATTTATTTAACATTTCTCTGTATTCTTCATCAGGTTCCTGAACCTGACTGCACTTTCCTGATCTGCCTGCAAATTTTCTTGTGAAAGTTGACAATAAGCTGCAAACTTTTTTTTTTTTATACTGAGATACTGTGTCTCAGTCATTACGGTTGTGGCACCTGTTCTGCTAAAAAATAGATATCAAGTTTTAAACAGAATAGGATATGACAAGAAATGAAAAGAATCAAATAGCTACTTTGTGAACATAATCTGTTAAATCCAGTAACTAGAAACAGCCTTATTTCTCTGCAGTGGGTTATTACTGTGATGTAACACATTTACTTCAAGGCCGTGGTGTCTGGATGGAGCTAAATAGAAAGCTTGAACACTGAATGCTGTGCGCTGCACTGTCTGCAGAATCAACCTGTGTTTCCAAATGACAGTAACTATTTAGATAAGACTGAACTATACAAGGGGAAAATATTTTACCAGGTAGAAAAGAAGCAAATAACAATGTATCCTACCTATAATCTGCATTACAGGGTCACATGTCTGAAGTGAAGCAGACAGATATTCGAATATTCGGAGGCTGAGGCATTAGGCACAGCCCAGCCAGGAAAAGCTGCTGGACTTTGCCAAGTCAAGCACAGAAAAGTCCTGAGTCAGCCTCACCTCCACAATCAAGCAACTGCAAATATAAAGCACTTTGGATCTATGTTGTTGTTGATGTTCTGGAGCTTTCTGTCTTTTCGGTAGCAGCAAGAAACATCCTGTGGATTTGGCTTCAAATGAAATCTGAACTTGTTCTCTCGTTGAGGGCAAATGGCAGCACCATGGGAAAACCAAGATACCATTGAGCCTGTGGGCACTACAGCTTGCTGTGCCTGGCACAGAGCAGGGGAAGTGGTGGCCACCCAGGCTTTAAACCCCGGTGAGAAACGTATGTGTCCTTCCTTGGGTGTAGCCTTCCTCACAAAGATGCACTCACTAAGGGCATTCCTGAAGCAAATTCTGCAGCATGCTTGTTGCTGTCACCCTCTCTCCATCCAGGCCACTCACATAGAGACAACTTAGACAACCTCGAGAGCTCCTGAGTCTTTACACTTCTATTTCCACAGAGCAAGGAGGCCAGCTCTTCTTCCTCAGCAATGCTCTAGGTACAGATAGAAAAAAGGGGTGCAACCCGAAGGGCACAACAAAGTCACACCCAAGGGCACCTGACAGCATCTACAACAGCTAAGAAGGAATGGGTTTTAAGCAAAGCAGCGGCAGAGTCCAAGAAGCAATTAGAAAAGGTTTTTGTTATTGGCAGACGTACTCAAACTGATGCTTGCAGGAAGGATGCAAATTGGAGAGGAAGAAACCACAAGCTCTGTCTCACTATCAGTTTGGTCTATATCAAGGACTTCGATGCAGAGGGGCACCTCATCTGGGCTTCAGCCTCCCCACGAATGCATTGGTTAAGGAGTGAAAAAGAACAGGGAGAAGAGGATAAAAGGGAGCACACCAAAAGTTTGCTCAAGATGATGTAAGGAGCAGCTCAAACTCATCATCGAATTCAAAACAAGGTAATAAAACTAGAGAAATAGCAGTCCAGTTTTTGTTTCCTAAGTGAGACTGGTGTAGATAAGGAAAGTAATGGCTGAGGGGTGGCCCTTTTGCCATTTAACCAACCTTTTTGCAGTATGAGTACACTCAGTGCAACGTATTTTAGAGCACACCATCCATTTCTTAACTATTTTTCACTTAAATAACATGGGCATTGTAAAAGGATGCAAGAAATGGTGGAACATACAGTTAATAGCTGGAATTGAGAAGGGAAGTTGAGACTGATATAATAAGGTGGCAGGACCTGAAAAGTATCATATTACAAATAAACTATGTGAAAGGATAACCCTTTTGAAAATGTTTTCTAAGCAAGGCTTTGAAGTTTATAAGTTGTTCAGCACACAACTGCAGTGGGAGAACGATACGCTGGAAAATAAGAAAAGCAAAGCACTGATAAGAGCACTAAAGGTCGCACTGGAGCTCGTTGAAAAGCCACTTTTATTTATTTGCCAGTAGGAAAAAAGCAGCAGACAGTACCCTGTGCAGCCTTTAACTGCAGAGGGATTTTTCTTCTGCTGCCTGGAATCAAGGATGGCATAATTTCTTTCATTAAGTCTCCAATTTAGACAAATGGACTTGCTGTTTCTGCCTCCTCCCCACTCTCCTTTTGGAGGCTGCTGCCACCCCTCTGTATGCTCCCCCTTGCCTTCTCCGGTAACAGGGACTTACGCAGCTCCGGGAGCACTACGCTGTGTCACTACAAGCGATGTAGCCTTTTGCAGCTGGGTCCTGAGCAGCTGTCTTAAAACAAAAAATAGAAAAAAAAACCCTGAACATGAAAGACGAGGAAAAACAGCCTAGCAAACAAATGCAAACAATAAGAAAATGGCAGCTGCTGCCTTAAGAGTATTTTTCTCCCACGTAAGTGTAATCAGATCTGCAACGTTGTGTTCCGTGACAGTCTGCAGCCCCTGGTAACTAAACCCCGGCTCTAACCCGGCCATCGTTCCTGCAGGGGAACGGCAGAGCTGGAGCAAGGGTCAGAAGTTCAGGAGAGGCCGTGCCAGCACGTGGAGGGAGCATGTTTTGGTGGCACACACGGCTCCACACGCTCTTGAAAGGTCACAGCAGCCGCCACACTGAGCACCAGCCCGGGGGGGGAAAGTGGCTGGGCCAGGGAGAGCTGGAGCGCGTGTGAGGAGAGACCGGCTGGGCCTGGGTGGGGAAAGGAGCTGCTGAGAGAGGGGTGGATGTGGAGGAGGGAAAGAGAGGGAAAGAGAAGTAGTACGACACGGACAGCGGGGCTGAGCACACCCTCTGCAAGTTTGCCAACGACATCGAGATGTGTGGCATGGTCAACATGCTGGAGGGAAGGGCTGACATCCAGAGGGACCCTGACAGGCGGGAGAGGTGGGCCTGTGTGATTCGTGAAGTTCAACAAGGCCAAGTGCAAGACCCTGCACATGGGTCAGGGCAACCCCAAGCACAAACACAGCCTGGGCAGAGAATGGATAGAGAGCAGCCCTGAGGAGAAGGACTTGGGGGTGTTGGTTGATGAGAAGCTCAGCATGACCTGACAATGTGCGCTTGCAGGCCAGAAAGTAAACTGTATCCTGGGCTGTGTGAAAAGAAGCATGGCGAGCACGTCAAGGGAGGCGATTCTGCCCCTCTACTCCACTCTCGTGAGACCCCACCTGGAGTCCTGTGTCCAGATCTGGGGCTCCCAGCACAAGAAGGATGTGAATCTGCTGGAGAGAGTCCAGAGGAGTGCCACGAGATGATCAGAGGGCTGGAGCACCTCTCCTGTGAAAAAAAGGTGAGAGAATTGGGGTTGTTCAGCCTGGAGAAGACAAGGCTCCAGGGAGACCTGCTTATAGCCTTCAAGTACCTAAAGANTCCCAGCACAAGAAGGATGTGAATCTGCTGGAGAGAGTCCAGAGGAGTGCCACGAGATGATCAGAGGGCTGGAGCACCTCTCCTGTGAAAAAAAGGTGAGAGAATTGGGGTTGTTCAGCCTGGAGAAGACAAGGCTCCAGGGAGACCTGCTTATAGCCTTCAAGTACCTAAAGGGGGCCTACAAGAAAGCTGGAGAGGGACATTTTACAAGGACATGTAGTGATAGGACAAGAGGTAATGGCTTTAAACTGGAAGAGGGTAGATTTAGATTTGATATAAGGGAGAAATTCTTCCCCATGAGGGTGCTGAGGCACTGGAACAGGTTGCCCAGAGAAGCTGTGGCTGCCCCATCCCTGGGAGTGTTCCAGGCCATGTTTGATGGGGCTTTGAGCAACCTGGTCTGGTGGAAGGTGTCCCTGTCCACGGCAGGGGGTTTGAAATTAGATGAGCTTTAAGGTCCCTTCCAACACAAGCCGTTCTATGATTCTATGATTTTATGAATAATGGTGAAGGAGGATCACTGGCTAGTGATGAGAGATTGGTCTCACACAAGCAGATGTTGCATTTGGCGGCTAAGCAGGAGACAAAAGGCCTGTTTGGTCTCCCAGGTCTGGGAAAAGGTCAGTAACACAGAGATCATCCTATCAACAGTATTGCATTAGTAATTGCTTTCTGTCTGCAGTTATTCTGGAAAGGGAGAAAGAGAGCGTGAGGCAGGGAAGCAAGCTGCATACCAGCTGCTGTGCCAATGGGGAGGGAAGCACTGCTCTCTTCTGTGTTTGTCTTCAGAGAGAAATTCCCTACGCCAATCTGAGTAGCTGTTTAAAAGCTAAGAAACATCCCAGCAGCGGGGCCTGGGCTGTCTGCAGCAACCCAGAGGCTGTGACCTCCGGGAGGCAACCCCAGCTGTGCTGCCTGCCACAGCGACTGTGAATGCTGCTCCAGCGGCCAGGCACTCTTTGTACACGCGCAAAAAAACCTGACAAGAAAAGCTTTTGACACCAGTGATCACGATGGTGGAATAAGGACAACGTGCATTTGGGAATGCACGACCCTCTCCTGCAAAGAGAGAACAGAGAGATGCCTGGTTTTCTTCCACTCCCGTTTCTTGTACTCCCTTACCTCCAAGCAAATGTGGTACAAACCAGAACTGCGAGCCCATGACACTGACTTCACCCCTTCTTCAAGCATTAAGTCTCCAGTATGAGAGACTTAAAGATGAATCAAAGTCTCCACTATGTTGGAATGAATTTCATTCTCATCTTAGGCCTTTTCATTACCTGTGGTAATAAATAATTCTTCTTACTAATACTGGAGAAATAATGAAAAGCAGAATCTCCATTATCTGTATCTAGGAGAAGAAAACGAAGAGTAGTGATCGACCTGATTGATCTGAGTGTTATTGCTTCAGAGCAAGCAGGCTCCATTAGCGCATAATTGCCAATGCTGTGGAAGAGCCCTTGACTCAGCTGAGTCTGGTACTCACTGTGCCAGGTATGGACATCTATTAAGAGAGAGTCTGTGTCCCCATGAGTCATCTAAGTGGATAAAACATTTCAAAAAGGCAGAGAACAAGCAGATCCCTGAGCACCAGGACTAGACAGACCCGATTTCCCAAGGATATTTTTTCTGAGGTGATTTGTTTTGTATAAAAGGTATAAATTCTTGAGTTTTATCTATGATTGGCATGTATAAAAAGACTTTATCACTTGAATCCTCTGCTGTCTGATAGTGAGTGAGATTCCCAGACCAGCTCCTTCCTAGACAATGCACTCAGAGTTGGCCTCCTGCAGAGAACCACCTGTGTTTATAAGAATTGTGAAAACATCATCTCCTTCAGACCATTACCGCTCTGCCAAATGTCACTGAAACTGGAAGGCATAGTGATAGACAGCACAGTCATGCCAAAACTCATTCTCACAGGAAAACAGTAACAATTTTCAGGTGGAACAGAAAACATGATGGCAAGAAATATCACAAGGTTTACTTGGACATCCAATGTGTATAACACCATTACGAAAAAAGCCTTTAAAAAGCCTGGCATCTTATGGCATAGATATCCAAGCAGTTTGTGCAGATCAGGGCTCCAGAAACAGCAGGCAGGATGCTAAACTCTTTCAAGTACAAATCTCTACGTTTGAAGGAAAAAAACCAAACCAAACCAAAACAGAAACCACCCTTCTTCAGGTCTGAAGGAAACTGTTATCCACTAGAAAGTGATCTTTTAATCCTTACTTTTTCCAAGTCCAGAAGAATAACTGTGGAGTTGCTGGAGGTGCAGAAAATACCATACCAGACTAAGCCAGGAGCACTAGAAATTGCTTGGTGATAAGTAATTTCACTTTTAGTCATTTCTGTGGGCTTCTTTTGCAGGAAAGGTGTAGGCTGCACCTGGAAAACAGAACCACTTCCATGATATATTTTGTAATTTGCTACAAATACTCCATAGTAGGCTGTCTAGCGTTTAGTAGCAAACACCGATCGTTTGTGTACCACGTAGTCTAATGCTTGAAAACAGATTTCAAGTTCATGTTATCACTAGATATCACTTTCAGGTTCTAGACATTTCAGTTTTGAGATCAAATTTAGTATTTAAAAATTCTCAAGTGTCACAGTGAGGACCACTGTACAAGTGCTTAAAATAAATTCAGTGGTCTAAGAAAAAGAAGAGAGAAAGAAAAGTCTTTGACTTAATTACAGTGGTACTCGGCAGACCTGCAGCATTGGGCCCGGAGTGTGAGGACAGGTGATGCCTGGTGGTGTCTTCAACGGCAAACTCAGCTGAGAGGAGAAATGAGAAAAACTTTTTAAAGAAGCTTTGAGAAATTAACAGTGAAATGCCCAGAGACAGGTAGGTGTATCCCACACAGCAGGGAAACTCATCTGGGCTTTTCCACACTTGCAGCTTTCACAGTGAGATTTTGGGTACAGTATAAGATATGCCACAACGACTGCATGGTAAATTTTCTTGGCCAATATTAAATATCTAAAGCCAAAGAACATCTACTTTCTGACATTTTTACACCAGGAAGATACCTTTCTTTCTGTTAAACTATTTTGAAGTTTTTGTATGATGAGAATGTTTTAATACCTCTTCCTGTATCTTGGTAATGGTCAGGGGTGCAGCCTTTAGTTCACAGATTCCATGACATTAAAGTCTCAGTGACTTTTTGCATACTTCAATTTCTGTAGCTGTGAAACAGAGCTAAAATATTTGCTTCTGTTTGGAGTTTTAATGGCTTAAAACTGAAAGCACTTGGAGATATTTCAAGCAAGACTTACCAGTATGAAATTTTGATAAAATAAAATAAAATAAATCAAATCCTCAGCTCCCTTTTGTCAACATATCAAATTCAAGCATGAAGCATCAGAAGCAGTTTACCATACTTAAAATAACAATGTGTTTATTAATTTATCCAGAGGGCTAGGTCATGTTCCCACTGGGGAATACATAATCCTTAGCTGTTATTTAGTACCTTTCATCCACAGATGTCAACATACATTACAAATGCTGCAATACCTTTTGTCAATGCAAAACTTTCATTAACACCAGTGGAAGAAGGATTAAGCTCAATATGTTTCCTTGAAATAAATATTTATTAAGAAATTACCTGGTTTGTTCCACCTCACTGTTGTTCAATGGCGAGTGTCATCACAGCCTTCCCTGTTCACCCTTGGGCAGTGACTCATCCTCGCTGTGAAGGAGACAGCTCGCAGGGGCCAGCACTCGTCTCTGTCAGAGGACACTGAGCACTGCAGGAGTGACTGACTGCATTACGCTGCCTGTCTCCTCTGAAAGCAGCCTTCAAAGCAAACAAAAGCACAGACATAAATTAATCACACAATTGTATTAGCAGCCTCAGAACCAGAACACTCAGCTAGTCCTTCACTGAACTCTGCTGTGTTGAAAAGACCTTCAGCTGGATTATGCTCAATCAAAAGCATTAGCACTGGGTTCAGAGTGCTATCCTCTTCCCTCCCACGCGAGCTCTCATTAACGAAACATCCCCACAGAGCTTTTGCTGCGATGGCAAAGTCTGTGAATGCTGGGCTGTGAGGTAGTTTGGGTTACATATGCCTTATTTTAGATCACTATTTGATAGCCAAAAGGCAGCCCAGTGTCCAGGCTGGGGGGGGCGGGCTGATGCTGAGCACCTAACCCAGCAGCACAAGCCCCCTCCCCAGAGCGTCGCCGCTCTGCCAGCACTGGGTGCTGCCACTTCTGCTCAGCAGAGCCTCACGTAGCCCGGAGAACTATCCCCTTACCCTGCCTTGGTGTCAGGATGAGGGTGGCTGGCCCTTGGGCACAATGTTGGGAATTCCCACACAGTACTTTTGCTGCCACTTTTCCCATCTTCTGGATGCAGGACCTGACTGGCTTTACATAGATGGGCTCTGCTGGGGTGCGCTGGGGCTTTGAACCACCTCCAAACAGGATTCCTGCCGCACAGCAGGCTGAGGAGGGACTCCTCTAAGGCAGAAATGTTGAAAAGAGGTGTCAGAAATCCTGTTTTCACCCCCAAATGCAAGCATTTCTCTGTAACCTGAGACTGGTGCCTGTGTAAGCCCAGTATTCAAAGCTCAGTATCCACTTTGGATTTCAACATCTGCTCCATCTTTTTCAGAATGGGCAGCGAACTTGCTCTTTTAAAGCATAGACAATATTAAATTCATCTTTACAGTCTCTAGAAAAACTGGATGGATCTCTCCCCATTCTCCCCTCAGCAACACCATTACTGCTTTGAAATGAGATCAGATTTAAATTTTATTCTGTGCTCAGGACAGCACTTACCTGTGCTAGCTACGCTTGCGTGGTGACTGTGGGATTAAGCTGAAGAGATTCTGATTTCTGATCAAAGTGCAGATGCAAGATAACCATAGAGATGTCCAGCCATGCAATAAGGAAGCTATTTCAGGCACGGGCAGTAGCAGAACACCAAGAACTCTAGTAGCAAGAGCTTACGGGCTTGTGACTTCCGAGTGTGTAGGACATAGGCGATGGTCATGGGCTGTGCTCTTGAACTTGAATGCTGCCTTCATTCTTGTGAGAATACAGGCCTCGGGCTGCAGCTCAGTAATGCAGACTTGAGAAGCTCAGCTCAGTGTGAAGCACAAGGTTGCCTCTCTGAGCCAAAGTGAAGGTGCTACGTAGACTTATTTGAAGGAGTAAGAATTCTGTTTAATAACAGATTTTTTTTTGCAACATCTCTAGTGTGAAAGGGCAACTCATCTCTTCAGTCCTCATGTCACAGGCACGTCTGGTGTCAACCACAGAAGAACGAGATTTCATTCAATTTTACAACTTCCTTTGCACTGCAGATGCTGAAAGTGCAACATAGAATCTACAATTCAAGCAGATGTTCTATCAGTCTATTTATTCAAATACTTTCAATCCCCATTTCAGGGCAATTTCAGCTTAAATAAATATTGACCTAAGCAAGATGGTTTATTTCAGCAGCAGGCTCATCTCTTTAATAGATAAACTGACAACTGGGGCAAGCAAACATAACTCCAGTGAAACTAGCACGGTTGGTTTTACTCATGATAGTCAATGTGGCCTTTGAAAGATTTTAAAGCAATCAGTGTATCTGGGCCTCTGGAGCTTGCCAGCTCTCATTAACCTTGATCAGCAGGCAGGCAGAACTAAGAGGCCCTCATGATTCAACGTGGCAGAGTCTGACCTCTGTGTTTGCCTCCTGTGCAAATTCATGCAGAACAAACTAATGCTTAAATGCTGCATTGCCACCAGAGACAAGGAAATCCAAATACAGCCAATTCTCTCCAGGCTGTTCCCAGAGTCCAAAGCCCAGTCCAGGACCACACACACTGAAAACGCAAAGCCCACTTGAGCCAGAAGCCCTGGATCTGTAGGAAACTTGAGGTCAATGCACATTCATTGATTTCACCAGGAATGCCTGTACGGATCTGGAAGCAAGAGGAATTTCTTATGCTGCCCATGGCACTGTGGGCGTGAAGCTGCTCCCCTGCCCTGGGCCAGCTCGGGTACTTGGCAGTAGCTGCAAGACAGCAGGGATGGGCACTCAGGAGGTGTCAGAGGTTTTGCAAAGGGAAGGAGGGTAGTTGTGGCAGGGAGGGATGAGGACAGATGGAGAGAGTGCCAGCTCCTCACTCACTACTCAGCAGAGAGGGCATGGGGACACGGGGCCTGCGCCTGCACCAATGCTGCCGCCACAACGTGTCCAGAGGAGTCGCTTGAAATGGCTCGTGTCTGGAAACCAGGACTTGTGGCATTTAGGCACCATGAATTATTTAGGAAGCGCAATGAAACAGGCTGTTCTCTGCCGACTGCCGCGGTGGGCGACACCTTATACTGTGGGGCTGGGCTGTGTAACGAGAGGGAACATGCAGTAAGCAGCCCCAGCCAGAAAAGGGTCCTGCAGGTCCTGGCATCTGCCCAGGGAGAAGTGGAGTATGGAAGAATAAAAAGTGACTCTCCATGAGCCAGTCCTTGACTTGCCCTAAAATAAACAGTTCTGCAAGGCTCCTAAATCATACATTAGAAAAGCCACCCTCCCTGACAAAAAAAGGACGTATTTGTCTCCCTTGAATTCTCCACAGTGCTTTTAACATCTAAAAGCCTGAATATATTTTCACAGCTTTTCTTTTGCGAGCAATAAATCTCTCTCTAAAATACGTATAAACACGGAATGGACAGCACTTTTTAGAAAATTATTTTGATGTTTTTATTGTCATTTATGTTTTTCTGCAGCGCATTTCATGTTATTATCATATTAAATTCAGTCCTGTATGAAATTGTGGCATTTTGTATTCACCTCAAGGATGCGCCTGCTAATTTTAAAGCAATACACTGTGTTTTAGTTTTTAATGCTAAACTGACAGCTAAGATTTGCTTTGATCAACTGAATTTTCTGACTGATCGTATTAATGCTCCAGATTGACCTGAAGATTAAGGAAAAATATGTACTTGTAATTATTTCTGGAGCTGTGAAACATCTTTGCTCTTTGCACATTTTTTTCATGTTTTATACAGAAATGCATAAAAATGTTTGGGTTTTTTTTCTAATTAATCATTGTTTAAACTTGCCTGGATGCATTCCAGTGATTCCACTATATGTATTTTAATTATCCAAAATGTCAGAGAAATGATCTTGGAACATAAATAATCTCATTTCTCCTAAATCAATAACATTTTTAAAAAGTATTTATACAACAGTAATGCCAAGGATTCCACACTTGTATTTCATAATACCAGATGCTGTATAAATAACAAGGTAGAATGAGCCCCTAGAGAGAATGATCTTTAAAAGAGAGTTTGTAAGAAGCAGGAGGGATATGGAGTTGGTTTTGAAACTGTGACCTTCCCACTTTCTAACATTCCTCACATTTTCCATCATTAGGCACGTGACTGTAACTCCTGATCAGCTCAGGTTTTGGGGAGAGTGACACCTGCACTGGGAGCCTCTGCAAAGGGAGGAACCTGTGCAGAAAACATACGCAGTCACAGCTGAAAAACGGGACAAGCTGGGTAATGTATTCACAATCTATGGTACAAATAGAAAAAACTGAAGACCACACCTAAATTTTCTGCCTGAAAATGACTGTGGGTGAGCATTTGGCTCGCATTTAGATGCAATAACATGAGCTTTCTTCCTCCTCCTCCTCCTCAGGCAGAAGCTATCAGCCAGTGCTGCTGGTTGTCACCTGTGCTGCCCACAAGTTTCTAGGGGTGACCTCCACGTTATCAGGCTGTCCTTCACCTTTCAGCCCAGGCTGGCATTGCAGCCCCGCGGCGTCCTTGCCCGCAGCCTGGGGAGGTGGTGCTAGTGCTGGTGGCCCGGAGACGGGCAGAGCCTGGGCTCTGTGTCACAGCGGGGACCGGCACTGGGTGCAGGAGGGGGCAAGCGCTGCTCCTGGTGCAGCCCGCTTGCTCCAGCTGAAGGAGGGGGGCAAAAATGTAGATAAAAGCCAACCTTGGGGAGACCTTCCCAAGTCAAATCCAGCCTGGAAGGGAAAGGGACCTTGTATTTACAAAGCAACCACAGACACAAGGGTGATGGTGGCAGCTGCAAGGGGTGCTCTATGTAGCCACAGACAAGAGGCAGGCAAATGAGCCCTAACTGCCCAGAGGCGTTCGTGCTGTCTGCACCATGGCTGGCGGAGGTGGAGCACTCTGTTACTCTTGTACAGAGCTTGGGCACACAGGTTTCTTCTGGGGCTCTCCAAGCTACCAGGGGGATAATGATGAAGCAATTCCAGACTTGCATTGAGCACCTGAGAGCTGCAGGAGACTGACACGCAAGGCCAAAGGAGTGACCGCATGCAAGCCAGCAGGACTGTGGGTGTGATGGGAAGATACTTGACCGAAAAATGACCACTGGCATATAGCTTTGCTCAGTATATGTTGACTGTACATATAAGGCAGCTGAAACATCTGCACAGGGCTAGCAGATGTAACATGGGACCTCTGGGAGATTCCTCAACCTTTGCAAGAGCAGCTAGAGGCCAAAGGGGATCCCCTTGGGCATCACATCTGGCACTGGGTTCCTGACTTTGGGCAATGAGTCCCATGCTGTCTTCAAACTATTGTATAATTTCTTGTTCTTTCTTATTCGGATACCACGTTTTATCCAGAGATGGCTGCAGCCTCATATCAGATGAATCCCAACATGTCATATAGATGAGCATTTGCCAAACCCATCTTCCTCATTTAATTGCAAGCATTCCAATGCATCACTCTGCAAATGGGCATAATCCTATAAGCACTGGCTGCCCTGGGAACAAGGCTCAGGCCCAGCACTGAGCTGGTATCTCCGTTTCATCATCAGAGTCTCCAGTTTCCACAGAAGCTGTTGTTAGAAATATTTGTTTATTGATTATTCTTTTATTTGTCTGACATTCTCAGCACCTTGTAATTATCTCGTGCTCTATTTATTTATTTCATTTCACTTCGGTTGTAAGCATAATTAGCAGCAAAGCTGCTAGCAATACCTGAATGTTTCTGCAGGTATTGGGAAGAATATAATACCCTCATTTTCTAAAGAAATGCTGGCTGCAATGTATCTGCTACTACAGAGTACAATATATAACTTGCCAAGAGCACGAGTGTATATATATATATATATATATTTTTATTTTTTTTTAATTAGTGCTTCTAGCATGGATCAGAGCTGTCATGCCTGACTGACAGATTGTAGCCCACTGCTTTCTGTCAGAGGAAAAGATTGGGCTTCTGGTGTTTATGGTGGACACCACTTTATGTCTTGTCCAAAACTTTTCTCATCCAGGCTTCAAAACATCCAATCTGCAAGAGCAGTCAAGGGTTCAGATATCCTCGTGGCCTGCACACATGGCCAAAAATAGCAGTAGGGTTAGAAAATCTGGTCTACAATGATTAAGAAAAATATTTCAGACCTAACAGCATCTGTAGAGCTACACCACAAATGCAAATAACTTCAACATGAGTTACAGCTCTTTGCATAATAATTACATTTCACACAGAAAAATAAGGGCATGTTTTCCACTGATAACTTTTCAGCAGCTCTTGTAAGATTATTGCGAATTTCCCAAACAGAGGATAAAGTCAGGTGGAGACACAGATCACAACTGATATTCATTAGAACACTTTTCCTCAACTAAGATGTTATTTTGAATGGAATACAGATGTTATTATGGAGACCAGACAATCAGCACAGAGTACATTCAGTTACTGTCTTGAGTGTGCACACATGCTCCTGGTTTCCTGCTTGGAGCAACTGCTGGGGGGCTGACCCCAGCTGGTTCCTCAGACCTGGAGGCTGGTACCAAGGCACTAATTGGTTCAGCAGAGCCCTCAGGGTCCCTTGTTTCACCAGGTGCGTATTTAAGCCTGTAGCTGTTGTCTGTATTAGCAGCCACTATCTTCTCAGATGTGGTCTGAGTTATACACCATGGTGGATGCTGGTGTGTGCTGGTGGCCTTGGGCAGATTCAGCAGCCTTTTCATGTCCTGAGTTTATTGGTTCTTGTGGATTCAACAGTACCATACATCTCCACGGCTTATCAGCTCTTGGGAGGCTTTCACACCTTACCTCTCAGTGTGAAGTTGCCTGTTTTTAGCCTTCTGTTCTCTGGTGACTATTTCTCCATCCATACACAGGGGCACTCACAGAGACCACTCCCACAAGCTCATGCAGAAACGGCTTCTAGGACTTGGTAAGGAAAGCAAGGAGCGGAAAATGCTAGTTCCACCCTCTCTGAAGGCTCCACTGAGGTCTAGAGCCAGACATTCTCAGCTGGATAAGGAATTTCAGGGTGGGTACCTAGCTCAGGAAGTCACGCTACTGCAGTTACAAAGCTTTGGGGCCAAAGCCAACCACCTTGGGCGAGGTGGGGCCTGTCTGCATGTCTCCATCTGTCAGACAGCAAAACTGAGATAGCTGGACAGGGTAAAACTCTCAGAGGGTCCGACATCTCATTACAATGCATGGGTAACTTATCTCACAAGATGCTTATATGGTGTCTTCTTTGGTTTTGACAAACAAGCCTATTTAAATTTGTCAGTGGCTGCAAAGGGCACTGCTCAGAGCCTCTGAGTGGAAGTTTATTAAAGGAACTTAATGCTTCACTCTAACCTAGGCTATTGTATATATTTTTCCCCTGCCTTCATATAATACTTGTAGTTGATCTATAGTGTAGCTACTCATGGTAAGAACCATGTCTGTGTACCTGTCTACAAAGCCCCAGTGTTTTCAGATGCTGGGCAAATGAAGGCTGCCATATTCCAGATGCATGAGGAAGCACAGATTGCCTTCCTCCCATAACCTTGATATTTCCTCAATTTTGCCTGCCTAAAATCAAAATCAGAATCATTCTGTTCTCCTAATTGAAGGAGTATGTTTTGGGATGGAATATAAACTGCATTTCTAGGTCTTTGGTTGGACAACCTTAAAATAACTGTCAGCTTTAGTTCTTTCAGAGACTGGATAGTGTGGGTATTTATAGTAAAACTGATTTGATGGGTTAAGACTGAAACATTAGAATTTATATTACATTTCAAAATATTACTGTACAATTTTGAGATGCTGCCATGGAGACTGCAGCATTCCCCTGCTTTACATGCGCGTTCAGTCACAAGGTCTCCCCGGGCTTTCAGAACAATTCAGTATCCTGGGGGTTTTTACCTTCTTGTTGCAACTTGTCTGTCTGATGGATCGAATAGTTGCAAGTCCCTCTCAGGGGAGCAGAGGTACTTAGCCGTGGCACTACCAGTTTGAACCCAAGCGCTCCTGTTGTTGCTGCTTCTAAACATGGCGAGAAATAAGTCTGGACTCACATGGCCCTTCTGACTCCAGCACAGAACATGGGTACTCAGATACTTAAACAACAGAGATAAGAAGAGCCAGTTCACAAATTTAATAGAGGAAATATTGAGCCTGAGGCTTCACCTTAATCTTCCTTTTAAACCCTCTGACTTGGCCATCAGTGACCCACAGAAGGATGTGCACGTCCAGCTGTCAGCCCACAACCCCCAGGCCAGATACCTCAGTTCCCTTCTGTCTCTCTCCAGCCACAGTCCCCTTCCAGCTTCCCGCTGTGACGCTCCAGTTCATGCTTCAATGCAAAATAGTCATTGTAGCCAACCCAGCAGCCTGACACTAGCTCTCTGGCTGCTTGCTACATCGGTCTTCACTCTGCTCCAGACCTGGTGCTAGTGATTAGGAAAACACCAACATTGTCTCATCACCCCCAGAGCACAAAACCAGGGCTGGCAGCAGGGGTCTGCACCGCAAGTCATACACGCTGCCTAGAAAGGCACACACGTGGGGCCTGAGAACAGCAGGAGCAACTTTTTCTGAATTTTACAGTCTAGCCCACTTTTACCCAAGCCACAGCTCCCTCCCCTAGCCCACACCCACCTGGCAAGATGTGTGGTCTTTCCCAGGGCATGTGGTGGAGTTAGGACACAAAAATGGACCCTTCCTAACAAAGTGTCAAATATGATGAGGAAACAGGCAATTCTACATCCCAACATATGATGTGGTTTTGTGCTTCCCACCTTGAATTTCATTTGACTCCTGTACTGTGCAGTGTGCTTCCTCTTGTTCTTTTATTGCCTGAGCCTTCATTATAGCAGAATGTTATTGATGCAGTTATTCATAAAGTGGCCTCATGAAATCTCTGTCCTGTTACTGTGCTGGTTCCAGTGGGCAGCAGGCATGCAATCTCCTCTCCAATACACTTCAAGAAGCTCAAAGCAAAAGAAGCAAGGCTTGAAATTGAAGCCATCAGGCTACCACACTGGGCAGGCACTGTTTGGGTTGAGATGACAACATCAAGGCTTTTGAAAAAAATAAAGGAATCAAAATATCTTAACCTGGTTACTAGGGGCTTGAATTCTGTGGACAGGCTTGGGGAGGCCACTAGCCTGACCACACAATCTAGTATCTTCACTTGAAGTTCACTAACATCAATGAAGTAAAAAAGGATTTGGATCAGGCCCTGATATTTTTTCCACTTCAACACCCATATTATAATTAGAGAATATTAAATTTTACAGAGTCTGGAAATACCTCCATAATGATCAGGGCAAGTACAATCTTCCCTGCTGCCTATCTGAACAACATTTACCCTTGATTTCTGGCAAGGTCCTACACACCATCAAACAAGAAGACGACATAAAAGAAAAAAATATACAATCTAAAAGTTATTGATCTACAAAACTATAAGATAATCTAAAATAATGAGAGCATGGCTGCAATTCTGCTGGTGACCTTGAAGGTCATTGGCTTAATCACCTAGAGTTCCTTATCTCAAAGACTTTCTCAAACTTTTTATTTTTGGAAGGTGCCCTCTTAGCGCAGTTTTCACAACATTTATTTCCTGCAATGGTTTAACATTATGGTTTTAAAAGCCAGTGCAGAACTCTCAATACCTGTGGACAGCCATGAGGCTTCTGTTTTTATGCTTACCATTTAAATATTGTTGTTGCGGAACAGAACTGCCTCGTTCAGTGGGAATGACCTGGCACATGCTCTAGTATGCTCAGGCTTCTCCGAGTCACTGCTGACAGAACATGACTTTCTGACAGAATGACAGTGGAGATGCCCTCTAAGGAAACCCTTTCCCCAAGGTGGCACAAAGAGAATAATTTTCTATTAAATGCAAATGCTTCAGAGCGTGGGTCACTTGGCTGACTGCAGGTATCAGGGAGGGTTTAGAACTGCAGCAGTTGCTGCCCAGAACTCCAACGTACCTCTCTGCGGTGGGGAGAAGCAGTGCTGTGTCACTTGCACTCAAGGTACATCACGTCATATCGTGTAGCACACGCTGATGTGACCTAATGCACTAGGGAATAGGATCTGTGCCAAGCTGTGGAAAAGAAGGAAAATAGTTTTTCCTTTAAGACCATTTTAACACATTGGATACTGCTGTCATATTGGGCATGTTTCTGAAGGCTTTTGTGGCCATATAAGAATGCATATCTTGTATATATGTGTGCTTTTTTTCCAAATACGAGAACCAGCTAGAAATTACTGCCATGGCACTGGAGATTATCACCTACATTCATAGGATGAGTTGTCCAAAGGCCAGTATTTTTAGTTTTATCTAGAACCCCTAGATTAGAACCGTGCCACCAGAAGAGACCTCATCAATCGCCAGTCGTGAAACACAAGACAGAGAGTGCTCTATGCTCTAATGAGACAACCCCATAACAATCTCTTGTTTCTCTGTCCCTAGCCTATGGATCTGTCAGGGACACGAGATAGGATCCCAGCATTTTCAATTGCATTTTGTGGATGAAGATCCCAGAGGTGGAGGCTCTCGCTGTCTGGGTGTCGTGCATATGTGTTGTTTTTTAACTAGGGCTGCAGAGCAGGCACCTGTAATGTCCTTGAAAAGGGAAAATATGAGTGTGGAATTATGCCCTACTTGTATGATAGCACTTTCTCCAGTATTGTAATATGGAGTACAACTGAATTCTGGAGAGTGCAGAGTACCTGGGCTTCCAGTTTTTGGGGATGTTGTTCCACCGCTGAACCGCAGCTGCACTGTGTACACATTATCTCGTTGACACAGACCTGCGTCATTGCCCCACTGCAATGGGATTTAATAAACCATTTTCAGCAACCATCCACATAACTTCGGTATCATAAACCAAACAAATACCTGAGGAAAAAAATTACCTCTAGCTGGTTCTAGGCAGAAGGAGGAGCACAGTGAGGAGTGTTCAGAGGGTGAATGCGATGTGGTCATGTTCCAAATGCATCCACATGCAACCTGACATGCTCAACATGTAGTGCAGGTCTCAGTCTTTTGGCTTTGACCCCCTTCTAATACAAACAGTGAAAAACAGAACAGCTCCCATCCCCAAACACACACAAGAAAGAGAACAGCTTCTGTTTAGATGAAGTCCATTGAAGCGATGAAATCTTTGCTTCCAGCACAGTAACTCCATAGAGGGGTGGGGAGAGGTCCTTCAGCTGCCAACACACTCTTAGCACTTTAAACAGTTAAGAGGCTCAGCAAATTTCACAAGAAATCAGCTCCAGAGCAGATGCATTTCCTCCCAGAAGACGCTGGCCCAACACCCCTCGTAGCTGATTAGATAAATTTGTTCTGATAGCCCAGAGACAGGAGTAGAAGGGTAACAAAGTGGACAGTGCTGCTTCAGCACTATCCCAACAGCACAAGCACTGTGCCTCACCAAAGCAACTCAAGCAAAATGCATATTTTTTCGAAAAAGGTACAAGGCTCATCCCACATTCTGACTATTAGTCTGCAGGTACTAGAAATTATGCCTATTTACTTAGGCAGAAGAAAGGTTGTGGAATCACTGGAATCTACTGTTACTACTGATAAGTATCAGAAGAATTTGTATCCCAGATATCTCATTGGCAAAAAAAATTAGCCCTGGTATTTCCCTAAGTGCTGTCTTGCAGATGGAAACTGCTGATACTTCTTCCCTTGGACAGTGTCACAAGGCCAGGCAAATCACCAAATGCAGATAGCAGAGGACACGACACCTTTCTTGATTTCCCGCTCAAAAGAAAGCCCTAGGGCATCTAGAGCTACTGCTCCTGCTGAGCTTTTGCTACTGTTCTCAGAGAGTCTAAAAAAACTTTTTGTAGCTTTGAATTATTATCATCAGGAATAAAGTACTGCCTAAAGCTGCAGCTTTATGATGATGGGTACTAGTGATGTACAGAAGTGCTTTCCGCATGCTTCAAGAAAAACAGTAAAACTTACCTTCTCTTCTGAGCAGGGTATAAAGAACATTTGATATTTATTGCTGGAACTTCCATCTACATCAGTGCTTTTTTCCATCATCACCAAAGAGATACAAAGAGACTGTCAAAACATGTGGAAAGCCTTGATCTTTTAGGTGTCAGAGTCAATAATAAATACTGTTCCTTCCTTTCACTGTGCCAGAAACACACTAATGAACCTGACAACAGCTTCAGTCACTGACTTCAAACTGAGAGTCTCAAAAATCATGTCATTTCTAGAAAATTCCAGTAAAACCACTACTGCCTGGCCTATATCCAAGACCATATTCACCACTAGAAATGCATTCAAACTACATATGTTTTCAACATCAGTTTTCTGTAATACACAACGAAAGACAAATGCAATTACTCAGTGTATGTTTGGTATCAACTTTTGTAGACAGCTCTCCATGTTGGTGGAAGCAGCTACAACCATGTTAAGCATTGCCCTGCCAGGAGGAGACAAATAATTTTTAGATCATTGTTTTCTATTCCTTTGCCCATGCTAAATAGCATCACACTTCATCTGGATTGCAAAGGGAAGAGGAAGCTTTTGTGTAGCACCCATAGAACTGCCCAACATGTGCACATCACTGTGCATGTCTTATATATTCAGGACAAGAAAGACATTTTCTCCATGACTTCTAGACATCAGGCAACACGGTCAAAATTGCGTGGTGAAAAAGGAGATCTCTCTGAAGTATAAATACAAACTGGTATGGCTTTTCCAGGTGGGCACATCATGCTCACTGTCCCTGCAGAGCGGAGCAAAGCCACAGTCCCCAGTGCCGGCTGCTCCAGCCCCTAGAGAGCAGGAGAGATGCAAGATGAGTGCAGGCAGCTACTAGTGCAGCTAACGCCTTGCTTCTGCCTTCCTGCAGGGACAGCTTCCCTTAAAACAGCACAGGCAGGATTCTACAATTGGTCCTCTCATAAGACAGTCTTTGAAATAGGAACAATATTTTTCTTAATGTGATTGTATAACATTGTCATGAATTTAATATTCTTGACAGTGAAGTAAGCTTAGCTTTTAAAGTGGGCGCTGTGGTGAATCTTCTTTCCTCCTTTCCACAAAGGCAGGACTGTACACAGTACAGAGAGAAGAAGGTATTTGCTGCTCTTGGCCTTCAGAAATTCAGTGATCAAAAAGGCCTATCCACTCATATAGTCTCGTTTTTCTCCTCCTACAGATAACCACAGCATTCGGATTTGCAAGTATGTCAGGCAAGGCAAGACCAAGAAATGAATTCAGCACTTGCAGTTTTTAGGGTGAAGTCTGATACGTGGCAGAATCCATCCTCTACCACCAGGACTCATATTTAGAAATGTGCATATAAAGTAGAGGCTTACAGGGGCATTAGGATTCTTGGACAATACACATGGCCATCAACATACTGCCAAAAAGTGTGAGCCACCAAGTTGCCATGCTGGTCAGCTCTCTGTCCTGGAACAAGGGTGTAGTCATGAAGACCTAAGTTAATGTCAGTTTTTCCCTAGTTTCTTTCCTTACCTTTTAACAAGTCATTTTCATGTCCTCTACTCAAATAACAGAAATAATTGAATTTGAAGAATCCTACCATAGGTTCTGATTTGCTAAACGAAGCTTATGCAGGGGTGGTTTCAGGCTTACTTTAAAAAATTTGTAACATTGCTTTCTGTGATTCATCCTACTTGCTTTGGAAAGTTGTTTTCAGTTTTTGTGTTGTCGGTTTGGGTTGGGTTTGTGTTGGGGTTTTTTTGTTTGGTTGGTTTGGTTTGGTGTGTTTGTTTTGTTTTCCAGAGGGCATAGTTTTAAGTTTCTTGCATTATTCATCCATAATGTCAGTTGACACTGCTTCAAGACAGGTAAGTAAAGTATAAAAACTAACTGGCATACGAACCATAATGTTTAAGCAGGATCATTTGAGTATGGAGAAGAGCCAGAGATGACATAAGCAGTAAATAGTATGTCTGAGTGTCCCTCACAGGGACCTGAATGACAGTCACAGCATGTTCTGTGTTTAAGGATAAAAATAATATTTTATATGTTTTTCTATCGTTCGTTTCCCGCCCTGTCATT
The DNA here is from genome assembly GCA_013399365.1 of Pampusana beccarii. Classification (NCBI taxonomy): domain Eukaryota; kingdom Metazoa; phylum Chordata; class Aves; order Columbiformes; family Columbidae; genus Pampusana; species Pampusana beccarii. The sequence goes on from VWYH01006865.1 coordinate 193,199, forward strand.
CAGTAACTATTCATGGTTCAAGAGTTCCCTTCCACGACACCTCAGCCTGGCAAACACACTAAGAAATGTGATTCTGAGAGACAAAGCTTTGGTTCGGTCACCAGGGAGCACATAGCTGTTCACGGAACATGAAATTAGCAGTTTGGGTTTCCCAGCTGGTCTGTTACAAAGCAGAGTTGCTGTTTCTCCTAAATCAAATAACAGCTACATACAGAGAAGGGATTAAGTCAATTCAGACCTTGTTTACTGCCTATAATTTCAAAGAATGAAAATTATACAGGATTATATCAAATTTCCTTTCTCCTCACTGGTACCTTAGCAAAAAGTGCTCCCTGTAGGGAACAAGGGAAGAGCTATCAGTCCTTTCTGATGGAGAGGCCAACACTCTTGCTGTCGCTGGACATTCGCATGGCAGGAAGGTAAGTCCTTCCCAATCAGGGGCAGGAACAGCACAGATCGTGATTTTGCTAACTAGAACAGTTTCATTCAGGGCTATCTGATTTGTACCCCTCCTAATTTCTTAACTTGACTCACCCCTGCAGTTTTAGGTGTGGTTCCAGTAGGACTGCTTTCCTTGTCCTTGATATTTCAGATGCCACTACAAAGCTGCTTTTATTTATATTTTTTTAACCACACCTTCAACAGGGCCCATCCCTCGTGGTCTCTAGCATGAACAGCACTTCTCCATGTCTTGCATCTGAAGCATTGGATTCAGTTGCCTAAACATCTACAGACCCTGGAAAACATGTACCACACCATTTCTGCAGTGCCAAATGGAGGCCAGGCGGCATTTCCTAGGAAATGTAAAGTGGCATTAGGAATCTAAATCTAGGGAATGGAATCCTACCCACGGACATACAGATTTATCTGTGACAGTTAAGCTGCACCATCTCTTTGACAGCAGCTAAAGCTTGAAAAGACAAGAACCCAGTGGGAAAGAGTCTTTGAATAGATTAGAAATTTATACATGAAATGGATGTCCTGACATTTCCACCTAATTTATTTCCATTCATGCATATGTCATACCCATATTAAGGCAATTATAGGAACACATAATTGAATAATGAGACTGCAATCACCACAGGAACACTCTTCACTATAATATGCTGACATTTCCTTTATACCTGTTTTTAAACAAGCAAGCTATTTCCTAAATCCAAATGATGGGGTTTGTGGTTTGTTTTATCATTTGTTTGTTGGGTGGTTTTGTTGTTGTTTTTTGTTTATTTATCTGTTTCTGTCAGGAGATGGATTTTCATTTCTAAAAACAAACAAAACATAAATAGAAAAAGAATTGTTAAACACAGCAGAATCATCAGAGAGGATAAAATAAAGCTGAAGCTGAGATTAAGTGGATATAGTGTGAATCTGTGTGTGTGATAAGCCTGTCTCAGGTGTGATGCTGCTCGAAGATGAGCAATGATACATAGATCCAATTAAGTGATTTTTTTTTAGTAACAGGATAACTTAATATACTTTGGTTTAAGTGATAATAGAGATGAACAGTCATTGAAAGGACAAATCTGAAAGTTCACCTTGCATAAATTAGCTAAGAATTTGGACCTTGATCAGGATCTATTCAAATGAAATATTCTAAAGTTCTAATTTTATCTTCAGTCCTATGAATGTAACAGCCATTAATTTCCAGTTATCTGTAGAAAAAGAAATCTTGGCCCAGACTGCATTGCAACAACACTTGGCAAGAACATATCTATGAGTAGGAAAATCACCTGCCTGGATGTTGGTTTTGTTTTCATGGAAGGTTTCTATATTTCATAAGCATTGGATCAGCAGGTGTCCTCTTAATTACAGCATAGCCATACTAAGTCTCCACAGGTGAGAAACCCACCTCAATGGAACCATCTCTGCAAGAATGCTTCTGGAGCAGTGATGACCTTATCAGCATCATTTGGGCCGCAATTTTTATTTCTTTGAAATTAAACTCAAATGCCAAGCACATGATTCTTAACATAGGCTCCACCACTAGTGCATAAAGTGCAGATGGCTTGATCCTTCACACCTTCTACTTACTTTATTAGGAAACCTGGATAGTTAAGAAGAAAGCATTAAAAAGAGCAGTTGGTGAAATCAGGGGAATCTGTGCTTGGCCTCTCACCCAGGGTGGTGAGGATTGATTGCAGCTGAAGCTGCCCAGAAATCCTGAGGAAGGTTGCTGGTAGACACCCAGGAAAGATCACCCTGAGATGGTGCTGAGACAGAGTCAGGGTGCGCACCCAAATATGGCGGCTTGGAAACACTCAGAAGTCCATCAACTGAGAAAGAACAGCAGAATTTCAGCCTCATCTTGAGTTACTATTTAATCTAGCAAATTCCTGGTGAACTTTTAATGATGTATAGGTTGGGTAACAGATAAGACCCCGCGACCTAACGTGCTGAGCAGGCTCACCTTCTTCCTGTACGTACTGGTCCGGAATCTTTAGTCAAGTATGGTTACTGGCCTGGCACCATCTTACTGGAAAACTGTTCCTTAGAAAATCAGGTCAGGATAGAGCTGATCCTTTGATAATACAGAGCTATGCACTTACATGCCTCTTCGTTTCTTTCTCTTCCTTACCCATCAACCATTGCAAGGGGAAAAGGGCATGGCTGCTTCAGAGGGCCAGGACTGTTCATTATCGGCACAAGGCAGAGGTTTCACCTGCTCTAGAATGAGGATGACAAGTGGTCTAGAAGTTGATCCACAACTGCTTCACAAGTTTTCAGCCACGAGTAAACCTGGTAGGTGAATTTCTATGCCCTAACTTAATAGCTCCCGGACCTGTGAGACAGGTCAGGGCTTTAATGCTAGTGGGCTATATCGCAAACAGTAATCCTTTAAAGTTGCTGGAATTGCACATAGTCAAAGCACAAGACTGGCAAGCAGAAGTGCTGTCATTCTCTTCAGGCTTTAGCAAACGAACAAGCGGTATGGCTCCCTTGCTCCCCAGTTTCCCTTCTTTCAGAGTGACAATATCAGCCTACCTTGTAGATAATTTATGAAGATTCAACATTTCCTTTTCATAGAGCAATTTGAAATCCTGTGCTGGTGGATACTAACAAGCCCTCATATATAATACACTTTATTTTAAATCAGAAAACATTATGTGCCTTTCCAGAACTCTCATAGCAACATGATTCATTGAAATCGCTAATAAATTGCATGCATTTTTTATTATTCCAAGTGTCTGAAGTATATTTTTTTCAGTTACATTAAGTTATGCAGTGAAACAGTCAGTAACTGTTACTGCATCCTCATTTTCAGTTTATGATAGGTTTGTAGAGGGATGCAGGGAATAGATATTCCTCATCATTAAAGACTTTGAGACTAATAAGTCTTAACTACTTTTTCAGTATTCCCTCACTGCTAGAATGGGCATTATCAAATGCCTTCCCAAGAGTGGGCCTTGCCTTTTAGATTATTCCTATTAGAGGAGAATACAGATGTTTCCACATCAGGAAACTTACAGTTCATTGGTGGGAAACAGCTGGTGAACCTGAACTGGCATCGCAGTATACATAGCAAATGATGTCAAAAATTAAAATGAATAATCAGGGTCAAATTGCCCTAACCTTGGAGAATGAGTCATAACATATTGCTTCACTTCTCCAAGGATATTTAGAAATGGGTGGGGGTGTCCAATATCAGGAGGAATCACACCTATAGGTTTTCAAAATTAAAGGATTTCAGAAACACAATCCTCAACGTACGGAATCCTCAAAGATGGACAAATACCATTTTGCGCCCTCACAACTAAAACTCTGCCCTTGCAGGTTTAGTTTTCCAATGACCTTTAGGAATTTTTCACCACCGAGATAGAAAGCCCAGGAAGAGCTGGCAGAACCTGCACAGGCGCTGCCAACCACAATCCATTTGTAAGGGCTCCCCTTCCTCTGCCCTTCTCTTACCTCCCAAATTGAAACTGAGAAATGGTCTGACAAGCAGAGCTGCTGAGGCCATTTGTCCTCTTTGTTCCTTTTCCAGGTTTGGGGCTGGGGCGGCAGGGAAGAGGGCTGGCAAGCAGGAGTGTGGGCCTGAGCTGCTGCACCTGAGGGCTGGCAAACCAGGGAGAGCTGCGAGAGGAACGTGATTATCTCCTTATTTGAAGGCATTCTTAGAATGAAGTATATCATTTAGTGAAAAGTATCATTTTTAAGAATTACTCTGACACCTGCATTTTGGTTATGGTCATAGACAATGCATTTTCACGTTTCCTTGCACTGTCCTGAGGATGCTGAAACACAGCTGTATTACAGAAAAGTTCTAGTGGCAAAAGTTTCTATCCCTGAGAAGCAGAGCAGAGGCACACCACAAGCTCTTGGTTTGTGTCTGTCCCTCCTGTGACCTCAGGACATGGGGCTCTCAGGACAGCGCATCCCGTGTTGGGTGAACCGCAGTAGACTTGGGTACTGCAGCAGGGAGAGAGCAAAGCCAGCAAGGCAGGGTGGGTGGCAGATGGTGTGAAGACTCTTACCCACCTCTGCCAATGTCCTGGCAGTCTCGCCTTTCTCATCCCCTCCCCGTGCTCCAAGGATGCTGGCTGTCATTCAGGGGATTGTTCAAGGCAGCAGTTTATCTGATGAGGAGGATTTTTGTTGATGAGCAAAGTTATACTGCAATACTTTTATAGCTGTTTTACAGAGACTTGAAGGAGCCCAAGGCATAAAGGGTATATCACACAACAAAGATAAAAAGAACAAGCCATAAATAAATAAATAAATAAACTAACTAACTAACTAATAAATAAAGAGAAAAAAGAAGCTAAGACGTTTGATTCTCTGTGTCTCCCTGTGATCAGAAGTCCATTGGTACACATGGGTTCTTTAATCTATGTTTAGCAGAAAATGATGGCTCATTATTTCTTTCTACTGTCTTACAACACAGAAGACATTTTAATTTCCTTACATATACATCAGCCACCTTTTATACCTAGACAGTACCTGAAATTGAATTATGCAAAGTGAATTATTCCTGTAATGGCAGGACAATTAATATGTGCAGCTAAGATAGCAAGAAAGAATGCTCTCCTTATAAACCAGTGCTTCATCGTCAGCCACCTTCCTGCTGAGCGGCCTCAGGGCTCACTGAGAATTGAAAGACAGTCTGCTGAGACAAGCATGTGACAATATCTCTACCAAAGAAAGCTCCCGCTCTTCAGGAGTACATCAGAGTGACCCAGAAACAGCAGTTCCCTCTGGCCTACACCCTCTGTATTGTTAATATGGCCAAGAGTGATACAAGAATCACCCGACAATTTGGAGAGATTATTTCATTATTTATGCACAGCTACATCCTGTAGACATCAGTATTGTGTTTAGATACAGCCTTCTCATGGACAGCACCTTGAAGATGTACTTACTGTCTTTGATTCATGATACAGATACTTAATTTGCAAAAAAAACCCAACCTTTGCATATTCAATCTGTCTCACTGCACTCTTTGCATTGCCTTGTCCTACTTGGCTGTATGTCTGAAGTTTGATCTCAGAGAAATACTTTTACCAAGCTAGCAAAAGTATCTGTGGTTCTCTGAAGTCCCCACTGGCTCCTCTGCAGTGCAACAAGATGCAGTGGATATTCAACAGCCTATTGTCTGTAGTGGTTTTCCCCATCTCTCACCTTCCGATGCAAGAACTTCACCAGAAAAGACAACCCATAGTGAATACGAATGTTTCCTTGTTCTTGCTGCAGACTTGGAGTGTGATACTTTTCAGAGAAAATAGTTTCCAGCAAACCGTTTATTTTCCACCTAAAGCAGGCACGGCAATGGAAACAGCTAAGAAATGGCATCTTTGCAATGAAAATAAACTCTCTGCCAAATCAGATGAACGAAGCAGAAGGTGCAAAGCCACTAGTAATATTGGATTTTGTGCAGGTTTCTAGCTAATCTCAAGACATTTTGCTTATTACAACTGTAGCTCCACTTGCTAGGAATGGGTCAGACTTCATACTCCAAGGTCAATACTCTTGGTTATTTATCACTCTGAGAATCGCTGAGTTTTGAATATAAATCCTAGTCTACAGGCAGGTATTTTTGATTAAGGCTATTGAAGTCAAAGGTCATTTGGGGAAACTGTATAAACACTGAACATACATGGACATGATTGATAATTCTACAGCATACACCTTCTTTTCTACCGCACCACATTAAGGCTCTGTGTGGTGGAATCCATGGCCCAAATGCTCCATAGTGGTCTGAGGTCTCTTATTCCTCCAAAAATGTCCATATGTCATTGATTTTTAACTCTAACTGTAGCCGAGGGGCTGAAATATTTCAGTTTAAGTTTTTTGTTATTAATTTTGTAAGCGCAAATTAGGCTGTCACTCACTCAAATCCATCTGGCAATTTGAATATTTGCATTCATTACAGGAAGGAGTGATTACGATTTGTTCCAAATAACGGCTGTTTGAATTAACTGAGATCACAGATAAATGCAGATTTCCTCTACTTCACAGGCCTTAGGGGAGGTTTAAAGTACAGAGGCTGGTTTTGGTGATACTTCCTCTGCACTTAGCAAAAAAGGCGCAGTCTTCTAATGGGCAGATGCCACAAATACTTATTGAAAATTCAGTATCAGCCAAAGGGTGTCTACGCTAGTGTTTAAGTTCAGATCAGGAGGGCACTAAGGGAGTTAACTCCTAATAATATTCACTTCACTGTGCATTGGATCACACCAGAAAGCTCTCTTGGCACACACAACCTGGATTATTGGCAAATTAAACCAAACTGCAAGATCATTAGATGAACCACCAATGGGAACTCAGTTCTCAACACCAATCTAGAAATAGTCTGGAGTGAAACTGCCTGAAAGGTGTATAGTGTGGACAACTGATCCGTAGCATCAGCAATCTTGTTCTAAACATCACTTCTCATGATGCTGCATTATTTGGTATGGCAATCATTGTCTCAAACGCTAGGTTACTGTCATTTGAAAAAGTTTTCACAGAAAAAGCACTAGATAAAATTGGTAGTTGATGTGCTTACCTACCACTGTTTCTCCCTGCCATGATCTCAAGGATAAATTCTACCTACCAAAGTTATAGATAGAAGTTTTTATACTATCATAAAATGTATTAGAGAAAGAAATCCGCACAATTACAGGGTTTCATAATATTTTCCTTTATATTTTTCCCTTCAAGAACAGCTAGCACCTTAAATAGAAAATAATATGAAGATTACTTCATTAGGCATGTTGTCTGAGTAAAGAACCTGTTCTTGTTTTCAGTAGTGCTGGTTCTTAATCATTTCCAATAAGCTATAGCATATTCTGCCCTGATTCCCAAGATAGTAATTATTATTAATAACTTGAAGTATTCAGTGTGTGTTGCTCACAATCACATACACAGCCAGTGGCAGAGCAGAGGAATTTTGACTACAGTATTTCTTGACTGCTTTAACCATAAATGTTGTTTTATAAAACCACTGCCTAATGACAAAAATACATCCCATGTCTTAAAACCTTTACTCAAATTATTCAGCAATTATTGGGGGAAAGCAGACGGCTGATCACATTCAGGCCCAAATCACTCTCTGCCCCATTAGTTTTCTTCCTCTACCCTGCAAAGTCACAGGAGCATTGAGCAGGATTCACTTTTGTCTTGCCAGCACTGCACCGTAACCCACCAGACGGTTGCTTTGGCTCTAGCCTTGCAGTGTCGAGTGCTTGACAAGTCCCGGCCTCTGCAGCACAGGCAGCGTGGCACCGGGTATGAAGCAAGGCGGGTGTAGCAGGAGAGTTCCTCCATTCTCCAAAAGCGGAAAAAAAGGATTATTGCACCACAAAGTACTATTGGATGGGGTAGTGGGATTTATCAATGAATTCCTTACCTGGAAAGTGCTCGTAACCTGAACAAGCAACTCCCAATTCAAAGGCGCTGCTGTGTCACTATCAATTACCTGTGACGCACCATCAGGACAGGCAAAAGCACCTGAGATGCTAAAAGTGGCTAGGTTTTATATGATCTCACATTATCTCTTTACAATTAATTAATAAAATAATAACTCAGACCAGGCAGGGTGCTATATCAGTAACTGGTCTTGATATACTCTTCTTTCTAAATAGGAATGGGTAAGAAATGTTGCCCCCAAATCAGTATCATCTCTACAATGAGTTTTACAGTCAGATATCTGGGCACAATTTCCTTACTACCTAGAACCCAGACTTGGCCCCATTAAACTCAAGAGGCAATTTAGCACCGATTCCAATAAAAGTGCTACAGAATTGCTGACAGCTTCCTCTCTGTTGTTTCTCTCAGTTTGCCTTCTTGCCCTGCAAAGAGCTTTGATTTAGCTGCAGAAAGACAAGTGGTTACCTTGGAAAGCGTGTACATGGGGGAGGGTTTGCCTGTGCAATGCTAAGTATTGCTGCAGAAGCCAGTGCTGACAGCAAGCTACTGCAACCTTCGAGCACTGGGCTTGAAAAAGTCAACTTCACACTCCAATGGAGAGATAATTTGTGTTGCTTAAACAACCTCATCCTTCACTGCTTCACTGCAGGGACTGAGACAAGCGTTTCCATGGTGCAGAACAGCACTGAGCATCCCTCAGTGAAATCGGAAATAAACCCCTCTGCTCTCTGTTGGGCAAGTCCCACTATGCAGCTGCTGGTCCATCAGAATATTGCCTTAGATCTTCAGAGATTACTCTGAAGGGGAATATCTTTTCTGTTTTTTTCTGCAGAACAGTTGGTAATATACGTGGGTCTAACATGTAACTCACTATAACTAATTATATTGTAATTAGTATAACTAATTATACTGATGGGGAAAGTGACAATGATGAAGAGATAAAACAAATGAAAAACGTTTATATTCATGGAAACCCTTCCTATTAACAAACATGATATGTCCCCAGAATCAACACAGGGAAAATATGAGCTTCCTAGATGTTAGTAAAGAATCTACCATCACCTATGTTTCCACAAGCTCTTAGCAACAGCTTCTACACTGCTTCCACAGGGACTAAACAGAAAAATAAAATAGCCCCAAAGGGCCACTGAATCAATGTAACCCATTCTCGATGCTTCAGAAAAAGGAAATTAAAAACCAAAAAACAATAGTTTGATCAAGTGAGCATGAGTAAACATTTTTTCTTCACCACAGCAAATGAACAGTTGCTATCTTAAAAGATGAAAGCTTATATCTTTGTTCTACTTCTCATAAAAGACGTAAAAAATTATTGCTTTGAATACTTTTAAACCTTACAAAGAGGATTTCTTTACTCTTGTACACTACCGAGATTATATATTGTATAGAACAAAGACTTTTTATCACTTTCAAAAGCTCTACATATTAACATAATTGATTTTATGTTCTGTTACGCCTAATCATGATTTTATTAGGTGTAATTGGTTTAAACGGGTAGATATTTTCCTTCTAGTTTGAGCCAAAATTAGCACAAAATAAACTCAAATAAGCAGCTTCCTAAATTTTAATGGTATTATAGACCAGCAAATTGTGAAAAAGTAGACCCTAAAATAGACTCAAATTTTATGAAATACGAATAACCTCAGTGTTCATAATAGAGAAGGAGAAATTTTAGAACCTTAGCAGCTAATGGGTGTTTGAAACGCCAAATTTGACTTTCGTAGTTTGACCCAATCTCCTATTTTAATATAAATGACACAGACCTCTCCACTCACCATGCTGAACCCAGGGAGTAGGGCCTCACCTGGAACTGTGAACACAACAGAATTGTGAACACGGGTAGATCTGCCCGCGCCCCTGCTCAGGTGTGGCACCAGAGAAAGGGCGAGCGACAGTCACCCTTAACGGCACACAAGCTGGGAAGAAAATCCTGATATGGTGGGAACTACAAGAAAAAGGCACGTAAAGAATAGCAGAGAGAGCACAGCTAGCACCTCTGACCAAATTCAGTCCTATTAAATATGCCCTCTGACATTTAAGTTTATAAGCATATCTCATGAGCTAAACAATGTAAAACAAAAGGAAACAAAACAAAATGGGAAAAGCGGTAAGAAAGTGTTCATAGATTTGAAGAATCCTACCACCAAGCCTTGGCAACCTGTTATCCAAAGCACCTTACACTGCTGTGACACACTCAGAAGTGACAAGGACACTTGCACTATAAAAGGACATTCCTATGAGGTCCTTGCTATTGTCTTGGTACACTTAACTTGGCATATCCGTATTGTTACGTAATATTTTCCCATAGCCTAAGACCAACAGTGAATACATGGGTTGGACAGAGTTCAGACAGACATCTGTTTTCCTGCACGAGCTCCTCAAAAAGCCTAAAACTGGGTTGGAGACACATGCACAACTCTGTAATGGCCGAGGCAGGATGATATTTCACATGATCAACTACCATTTGATTCTGGAAACACCTCTGTTGCTTAGACTCTGCCCAAGACTGCTTTGACAGCTCTATGTAAAGGCCTGAGCATTGCTAACATGCATTCCCATAGGTTTATAGGGACAGACCACAAAGATAAAAAGGAAATCCTTTAGCGAGAAACCTTAGAGGACAAGGCTGCTGTGCTCCTCAAGTATCAGTCTGATTAAAAAAAGCACTCAGGGAACAGAACGATGCACTAGGCCCACTATGCCTCAGAGAGCCAGGCTGTGGACAGATGTGCTTTTTCTAGACCTGTTCTGTGTAATATTAACTTACCAAGTGGTAAATCAGAGTCTTCGCCCATGTAATAACCCCACCATCAACACTGCTTGTGAATCTGCCCCTCTGGGAGAATTTTCTTTTTTGAGCATGGTCAGCAAAGACACAGCTTTAAGACGTTCAAGTCCACCAGTGTGCAGGGGAGAAATCACTGCACATGAGGACATTTTACTGTGAATCATGCTCTTTGGGTTGGAGAGTCAAGTAAAGATCAAATAAAGGTCTGAGGCATTTTTCTCCATAGTATTGCGACTGGCTAATTTCCAGAGAGAAATCAACCCTGAGATCTAAGAGACAGACTGAAAGCTTCTCAAAGACAAAATGAAAAGCTACATTCAGCTCCATTTAAAAAAAAATGATACCATTTTAGAAGAAATGCAGAAGAATATAAATCTAGTTGGAATTAAGCTGGGGTCTGACTAAAAGCTGAATTTCTCTTGTAGACTTTGTGGCTTTGTATTTCCATCACCATATTTCATCTACTGCATAAACATATAAATACAGCCTTTAATGCCTGGCCTCAGAAAAGATTTAAAGTTATTCTGGTTTTGAGCAATCTTTTTCAGCACTCTAGATATACAGCATTTGCAGAAGATTTTAAGCACCATCCATTAGACATGCAGTTCCCCAAAGTGTTCTTTTCTTTTTTTTCAAAAGGACTAAGACTTCAGCTGCCTCACAAAACCTTTTCTTTTAGGATTTCTAGTTGAAAATTTTCCTTTTTTATCACAATGATGTCACAGATTAGTGAGGGTGGCCACTTTCTCCCCACCCCCATTATGCAAGATTTTGTTGTATGCGGTTAGGTTCATTTTTCATCTTCTGCTTTCAAAATTAACTCAGCTGTGGATGAAGATATATATCCTATTAGCGCTATCCCTTTGGGGAATGCCTACAACAGCTGCAGCTGCCATTTCATTTCTCCTTAATACCCTTGTGTCCTAGAATACAAATAAAACAAATGTTGGTATCTTGTCCACTGCACACCCCACATTGTATTACTTTAAACACACTGTACAGCTACATAAAATGCCCCTGATAAGACATTGTTACTCACTTGCAAAGAAGCCCTTAGAATAACAGTTTGTGTCTCCATAATCCACCCCGGAATAATGAAACTCCATGCTGAATACCAATAAATGATCCAAGATCTCATAAGCCTTCTTAATTCTGAACAGTGAAATATTAAAATACTGCAGAAACTATGACAGCTGACAGGCGGAGTCATTAGAAAGATGTATGCAAATCCAGCAGCAAATGACACTGCATAAAGTAAAGGGGTTTACAGCTAATGACTTGTGCTGATGCACAGTCCCATATTCCAAGAAGAAAACATCTAATATTTATATTGATGACGAGTAAAACAGTAATATATTCAAATTCAGATATCTTTTGTCCTGCACTGAGCTCAAACTTGGGAGATAGACTTAGAAACCTAATAACAGAGATCTTGGATCTTGCTTATACTCACATTTTGACACACCAGCTTATGTATTTAAAATTCAGCTAAGGATAAGAACCCAACATATCATCAGCCCTGAATTTCCATCTGCAAGTAAAGATACTGTCACTGACTAAAACAAGACAGTGTCTCGTTCCTGTGCAGTCAAGTAGCAAAGAAAAAGGATTTTAGAGTTTTCAGCTGATATAGTTTCATATATTTGCTACTTTCCTCCCTCAGCAGCGGTACAACATACCAAAAGAGGAGCTGATGATAACCAGTGTATTAGCGAGGAATGTAAGGGCACACCCAATGAAGTAGCTTAGACACGACTGCAGGAATGGAGTTCATGGTGCTACATTCCCTCTGCTGCGAGTGGGGACCCAGGACTGGGATTCAAAACCAAGCACTCCCGAAGGGCAAGGATGAGGAGGAAGAACAGCCAAGGCCAGCTGAGAGGCTGGGTTCTGAACCGTGTCCTGCCTGAGGCTGCACAAACCCATCACACACAGAGCCAGGGACCACCCAGCCCTCACGACGACTGCGGCAAGGGTTGCATCTCCATAGCACCTTCGGTCCAAGTGCAATGAATGTTAATTAATTTAGCTTTGTAATACTGAGGGAATGTCATCATCCTCAAACCACAACTAAGGACACCCTGAGAAGGAGAAGTGCTGTTCTAAAATGTGTCCCAAAGTGTGTCCCCCTATCCTCTGACAAAACCAGGAGTGGGGGGCAGTTTTTTGAATTCCCAGTTTTAAAGCTTCAGCAGATACATTGCGCCTATTCCAAAGCGTAGCACAGTGGCTTAAAAAATAAGAGAGAAACAGAGGTCTATTCAATTATCATCCTACTAAAAATGAGTTGTACTCAGATTATAAGGGATTTCAGGATCAAAGTAAAACTGATCCAGAAACCTAGCCACTTTTAATTGCTTTGAGACTGTATTTTTAATTATAATACTCTTTCTCCAAGTATATCTGCATTTTCCTTGAACCTGATTTTAAAAGCATACAGGATAGTTTTATTAGACAGGGATTATGAAGTCAATATTTTGATTAATATGAAATCCATTCAAAACTGCAAGGTAAGACTCCATTAGCATTTCTTTCAACCATTCAGTAACTTGTACCAGGCAAAGTGGCACCATCTGCAGCGTCACTAGCAATTTCAAACATAGGTACCTCCCTGCACCCACCAAATCTGCACAAATTACCTAACAAGGAGAGCTAGTTGTGAGTTAAGATACTCAAATGCTTTAAAAAAAAAAATCCAGAGAACTTTTCTCCCTGAGATTCTATTAATAGTCTTCTCAAAAAAAAAAAAAAAAAAAGTAACTGTAATAATCACTTTTCTTCAGGATTGTATGGCTTGGCAACTTTTACTAGTCATCTCAAACTGATCTGCAAACAGTGGTACTAGAAGTGGTGGTGGTTTCTGCTCATCAGGTGATAAATGGTGAGTATTTCCACGGGTCAGCGCCAGCCCTTGGCAATGGCATTGGCTTGCAGCTGACCTGGGAGCCGGAACCAAGGACGGGAAGGCCGGTGACTGAGAGGGGAACCCAGGGCAGGGCACCGCGCTCATGGCAGGGCCCTACACAAAATGGGAGACCGAAACTAGATTCCTTTTGCCACTCTTGCCGCTGTACCCCTGCCGTTCTCAAAACACGAAGCAGCTGTGCAATCTCGTGATAACCAGCATCTCTCACTTCTCCTCGCCCGTGTCCTTCAGAGCTCTTCCTCCACTATATCTGTTAGCAACTATTCACAAAATTTAGACAACTGACTCCATCACACAGAAAAAGAAGTAAATATAAAATGTCATACAGGAGGTGCGCATATTAATGATAGTTTGGGGTCTTCCAGCTGTCTTAGTTTTATTTGTGTCTTTTAGAATACAAATTGTTCATGGCAAAGATTATTTTAAGTGAATAGCACAGCTTCAGTCATTCCCCAGGCTATCTGTATATCTATAGTGAATGTGCTGGATAGTTTTGATCAGATTTCTATGTCTAGGTCCATAGCACTGCCAGGAGGGTGATGCTGGTGATGATAAAAGATTTTCTAGCCATGGAGCCAGGCTGAGAATCACATTCTAGCCTGGAGATAGTACCTTGAGTCCTAGTTCCAGGAACTTACTAATTATTTATGCAAAGTGAAATGGGTCAGCCAGAAACACTGACACCAGTTCTCCCCAGATCGTTTACCAGCATGAATGAGGAAAACACGAAAACATTGGATTAATCCTACTGAGAAGAACAGAATTGAATCTGAGTGTGCTGGGAGCAATCTGAGTGTGCCCTGGGAGAAAATCTTCACCACGCTGTAGCTAAAAGGGCTTCTGCCTCCAAGATTGCGACTCTAACTCAGCCCCTCTTTCACTCTCACATGCCCACAAAGTGTGTTTTATTGCAGACCCAACAGAACACCCCACGCAGAAATACAACTCTGATTTCAATGTGAAATGGTTCTATCTGAAAATGGTTTTGTACTCCTCACTATTCACAGAATCACAGGATAGTTGGAGGGGACCTCTGGAGATCATCCAGTCCAACCCATCTGCTAGAGCAGGTTCACCCAGAGCAGATCGCACAGGAAGGTGTCCAGGCAGGTTTTGAATGTCTCCAGATAAGGAGACTCCACAACCTCTCTGGGCAGCCTGTCCCAGTGCTCTGGCACCCTCAAAGTAAAGAAATTTCTCCTTGTGTTTAGATGGAGCCTCCTATGCTTCAGTCTGTGCCCATTGCCCCTCGTCCTATCATTGGGCACCACTGAAAAGCATCTGGTCCCATAGTCCTATTTGTTTAGTCCATTTTCAAGGATTTATTTGGTGGCTGAGAAGTAAATAATCACTTGGTCATTCATAATGTAATAAACCTAGAAATAAACCAAAAGGGTTTCATAAAGAGGAATGTAGAAATAATAAATAAATAAATAAATAAATAAATAAATAAATAAATTAAATAAATAAATAAATAAAAACAGAGCTGTTGTCTCCTTATAGCTTACAGAAGATACCAGACATCTGTAAGTAGAGTCCAAAGAAAAAATTTACCCTTTTCAGTAAGTACTTGGAGTCCTCTTCTTTGTAATCTGCTAATGAAGGAACTGTATTTTTCCTTAGTTTTGCAGAGTTCCTCTGGGCATCATAATGACAGATCAATGTCAAGAATATAACCTTCACTTTTACATGAAACGAGGATATGGCATCATTTCCACTACTGGTTTTGCTGATAGTATCCATAATTGGCAAAATGATTTCCAATAGGAACAGAAGGCAGAGAGCTTGCAACGAGAAACATGCAGAATCCACAGATAAAAACAAGAAACGGATGGGTAATGTGTGTGGTAAAATATGCTTGGGTCTCAAGCAAAGATGTATCATGTACTTGAGAAATGACATATGGCACTTGCCTACAACCCTGGTTGGCTAAACGCCCAGTGCAATGTGGATTATATGTAATTGCTTCACACCAGTGAAAAGCCCCTTCTGCATATTATAAACATATTCATATTGGCTCCTCAGTTATTCGACAGGAGATAGTGACAAGGAAAAATAATTTTAGAGAGGAGTACAGTTGGTTACAGTATGATTGGTGCAACATTTTATGCAACATATTACATTGCCTATCTGCACAGCATACCTTGAGACATCCAAATGTTAATAGTTTCTAACCTTATACTCTCCATATAAACATGTGTTATCAAATAAACAGAACTCCCTTCTATATATTGTGCTGGAGTGACTGTTAAATTATTTCTTATTGGATTCAAGATGAGACCCCACAGCATCTAGTACCTGGGCAAGACTGCAGATCAGTCTTCCTCAAATTTTCTTCAGTGTAGGAAAACAAAAATAGCCCAATATAAGTATCTTATTAATTTAAACCAGAGCTGCTGCAGCAAAAAAAGGAAAAACCCTGTTGCTCCCTACTTACTGATTTCTATTTCATTTTCAAAAGTAATCTATTCAGAGTTACTTACGTGGCTGCAGCCACCTGCCAGCCTTGAGCTCAGATCAGAGAACTCCTGTATGTATCTCCCAAGCTAATTATGGGCCAGGCTACATGCTACATGCTCTTGCTTAGGGTATGCTCATTGTATCTTATGTTTTGAAGACTTCCTTCCGTGACTTCTGGGGACATTGTGATGCTTCAGCAGCAGCAGGACACAAGCTCCCAGCTCTGCTTGTTTGCTGAAAAACCCTTCAATCACCTCCTCCCAACACCACCGCTTCCTTACTTACAATTATGCTATTCAGGTCTTACCACCAAGTGCTAGAATTATAGAAACATCTCATTTGAAATGTGCAGACTGCTTGCTTGTAAAACATTTGGCTCTGCCCTTGCAGGAATAAAGCTGCTTTATGCTGTAAATAAGGAGTAGGTTGCAATGTCACATGGTTGCTCATTATCACTACATGAAGCTAGCTATAAAAAAGCACATGCCCCATGAGTTCACTCCTAAATGAATTGGGCTTGATTTCACTGACACTTCTGTTTCCACACTCAACATGTGTGACTGTGAGACACTCAGTGAGACGGCAGGAGGGGAAGGACAGATGTCTGCCACTTCTCTACAGGAACCAATAGCAGGAAGATCCCTGGATTTTCATCCAAATTTCCTCAATTGCTTTCATGAGCTATAACCTCTGATGTTCATTATATATTCACTTACAGCTTTTGCTGCTTGTCTGCTGCTCCTGGTGTACATCTGGGTGTTGTCAGGGTCCATAAATCTGTCTGAGCACTGCCAACTGTTACCCATATGAATTCCAAAACAAGACATCATTAGATTTAGATGTACCAGAAAAAGAATCTGATCCTACTTCCCGAAAAGTCTACCTGGTTTCTGTCATGGATATTGATGAGGAATAGATCACCTTGAGAAGCAAATAACCTTTTTTCTAAACATGTATTTGAAGCCACTTTATTTCCCCTTAGCTATACCCTGTTGTGGGGGGAAAAAAAAAAAAAGGTAGCTAGAACAAAACTGAGTTCAACTGAGTTCTCACTGCTTTGTTGGGAAACGGTTAATTTCCTTAATCCCATCCCACAGACAGAGAAACTGAGGCTCAAAACTGGTCAACTTTTTCATGTGTTTAATTTTTTAAATCTGTCAAGATTTGTTCATGCATTACACACCTGAGACTAGTTCTTTTTTAAATCCTACATCATTTTTTCTTTCAAGATCTTCAGAAATATTTTGAGGTTTTCTCATTAGTTCTTGAACTGAAACAATCTCACAAATGCACCAGTGCATCTGCATCTTGTGAATCCATTTCCAAAATGTCCACGAGTAGCAGGCATTGCACAAAAGATGATAAACAAAACTTTCCATTGATGGACCCAATTTAGCTGATGTCCTAAAACAGTTTACAGATATGGACACGTGAAATGTTCCTTTTTTTTAGAGGTGGGGAAACCGAGGCAGAGATTTTTAAAATTAGTCAAGCAAGCAAAAAATATGGAAGAAAGCCCAGATTTCCTGATTTTCATCCCATTAGTCATTCAATATACTAAATCAGAACAGCCAGACTGAATTCTGATCTGGCTCTTAAATGCTTCTGCTCAGGCAGAAGCAGTTGGAATTTCCAGGCCTTTTTAATAAATTTGAATAAACAAGTAGCATATAAAAAGCCACCTTTTATAGTGATACAGCTAATACTGCTCTCCATTATAGATCACATTTGAGAATTTCTATCAGTATTATGTCAAACGAACAAACAGTAAGAGGATCATTTTAAAGAGTTGCACGCTGTGGTGCAAAGCTTTAAAACCATGATTTACCTCTTTCTCTGTCATGGTCCCAAATTAATAATCTCAGTATTAAGAAATGTTGGCAGATGCTTAATCATATGCATGTATAACATATGGCAGATTGAATGCGCATACAAGTGCACACACACACACGCATGCAAAACTGAGACCTGTGCCAGTTTCCAGATTAAAAACTATCAGTTCAATGAAGACTCACAGTAATACAAAAGCTGCATGTGCCTTGGGTGCTTCCAGATACGTGAGTTCAATAAACATGCTAACCATGTCTTTCATAATGCCATTTTATTTTTCTTTTCCCACTGAATGGAGGGCAGAACAGATGGTTCAGGCAAGTGACTGCTGCTGATTCCAGCTTCACTTGCCATTGAAAGACCCAGCTATCTGAACTTTGTACAAGGACTGTGAGAAATGCAGACGGCTGCTTCCCTGTGCAATGGGCTTATTGGTCCCAGTTTGTGTCAGACCGACGGATGTCTGCTGTTTGATTGCTTTCTTTTTATTAATTCTGTGAACCTGTGCCATTCCAAGAAACAGAACATAATACACAAGACAATACTGAGAGATTTTAATCACAGAGGCTACAAATGTCCAGCTTTCAAATGGATTAATGATAAACACAAAACCTACTTATTGTATCTTTCACCTAGGCACTGTATATTCTAAAAATCTTGGCCAAATTGTAATAAATATAGGGAATGTTAGAAACCTTTTTTTCAAGCCTACCAGTTGTTGCAAGTCTATACAAAACTTTATTTCTTTATGGCAAATTAATGTTTACTATGCAGACAGCAGCTGAACGTAGGCCCTATTAATCTTTTCTAACGCATTTGCTTTTATTGCTGTACAAAAAGCATCTAACTGCTCTATTTTTAAAATTCTGTTAACATAACTCTGGAACATTGTGACAAAATCTAGTAAAAAGAAAAATTGCAACAATAATATGTGATAAAATATCACCAAAAAAAATTGTCAAAAAAAGAGTCAGTTTTCAAGAAGAGGTCTTCCAAAATCAAATCATGAAATCTGAAGCCATAATAGAAATACCTAGAAATTCATGACTTTCAGTCCACAGAAGCAAATTAAAAGCATTTTTTTTTACTTGAATATTGCTGATCTCTTTTATAGCAAGTTACCATGATATAACAGTCAAGTCATGCTCATTTAAGATGAGACAGGAAGTCCGGATGGAGAGAGATCATGGGCCATTACATTTATGCCAGCAAGTTTTAGTATGACTTGGGATAGCGGAGGGAGTGACACACTGTGCAAAGTGAGGCACTTATCTGGAGTCCCAGCTCAGCTGTGTGAACTGTCCAGGCCATCTCAAAAAAGAGCGAAAGGAAATCTTTACAACAGTTTCATCCCCACCTTTGCATGGACCAGAAATCTGATATACAACTTGAAGTGCATGTCAGTCAAATTCAATATTTTTGTTACTGTCCCTTATGAAAAAATTACTTTCCTGCTAGCTCTGAGTGACTCTCAACATCACTGAAGCTCTTGGTTGAACCTATTGTTCCTTCCAGAAAGGCAGAAAGAAGAAAAGATGGAGCTGGTCCACAAACAGCATCGGCTATATGATCCCCTGTTTAGGCTGTTTGTTTCTTTAGTGCCATTTCTAGCTGTGTCTGTGTATGAAATTGTGCTAGCTTTATAAAAATTTTTTAAATGTACCTTGAGTATTTTAACAGAGGTGGTAGGATGTTAGATCACGTATTTATGTATACCAAAATAACCACCATTGTTTGTGTCTAAGCATCACTGAAAATCAGGTGACATTTTTTCCTCTGTGTCCTTGTGATTACAGGAATATGACTATTTGAGTAGGAGGTGTCTTCTGACTGCTGATTTTTTTACACTTACAGCTAAACAGCATCAAAATACAGAAACCAAACTGAAATATCATTGCTGTACTCTACCCCACAAGACTTTGGTGTGATCAAGACCAAGACTCAGATATTGGAAATGCAGATACACGTCTATAAGAGGCTCAAAGCTGCCTGGTAGGACAGCTACGTTCACAGGTCCCAGCTCTCTGACTTCAGAGATGCAGAAAAAATCTCAATAGAAATTTTCTACGCAGCAAAAATGAGCTCTCTTCTGTCAACTTGGCAGCTGTCTAGCAGGCATGGTTGGCCTCCCAAATGACCAGCCAAAGATCAAGACAGTCAATAACTCCAGCTGTTTCCCCACTGTCAGCAATAGCCTGTTGTGTCTCACTGCAGGATGCCCCTCAGGCATTAGAAGTTCAAACTTCCGTGGATGGCACTAATTAAGGAAAAACTCAGCATAAATTAAAGAGCACTAAAGTGAAAAAGGTATGTGAAGGAACCAGCTAGGCTAGGGTGTCAGCATGCGGATGAACAGAGAGTGAATTATGAAATGAGCCATTGATATACATTTTGTGCAGATAGGGAGATCTCTCTGCACGTAAGGCAGGAAAGAGCATTCCCAAATGAGTGTTAGGTTGACCTTTCTGGTACAAAAGAAATAGCAGGTTGCATTTCACATTTTATTAAGAAAAGCCAAGCTGGTGTGCGTTGGAAATGGGACTGAAAGGAAGCACCAGGGTGCAACAACGGCCTGCAGCTCCCCATGGCATGGGGTGCCCCAGGGTGTCAGGGCAGGAGCAGGACATGGGGGCACCAAGGGCAGCCCCAGCCACGAGCACCAGGCACCAGCCTGGGTACGGGCACAGGCCAAGGCCCGGCTGGGCAGGGGGCAAACCCAGCTCAGTGGGGCCCATGGCTGGGCAGGGCTGTGGGGAGCTGGAGACCGGCCCCACTGTGGCATTGCTGGGGCAGAGGCTGACAGCCCCAGGGGGGCTGACATGGGCTGTGGGTAGCATGGGAGAGATCCCAAATTGGGCAGGTTTGGGCTTGTAATGCCAACTAGTGCCCTGGCAAAGAGCTCCTCGTCTGTGTCTGCCTGTTGCTAAATCCTGCAGATGGTGTTGGGGAGCAGGAAGTGCAGCACGGTGTGTGTTTGACTGAGGGTTCAGTCATAAGGACCCCAAATATAGATAATTCAGAGCTTCATCCAAACAACTCCTCTGCCAGGCAAACATACAGTTCAAATCACGGCAAGGATGAAAGCAGCTGAGTTGGAAAATCACAAAGGCCACTGAAATATACAAAACAAGATTTAAGGAGTGGATACTAAATATATAGTTATTATGTAATGTCTACCATATACATTACTTCCTCACAGCAAGGAGATTTCCACCTTGCTGTTAACCTTGTCCAAGGCCAGGACAAACTTACTGTGCTGTAGCTAGTGGATAATTTCAAATTACTTGACTTTAAAATTTAATGAACCACCTACTCTTTCACCATGATAATCGTTTTCCACATATTGCTTATTCACAAAATGTGTATCTAATCCTGACTCTTCACTTCTTATTTACTCTAGTAAATACATCCTCTGTTCTGCACAGGCAGCCCTGTCACCGCGCTTTAAGTCTGGGGACATGGGTAGAAACCTTTGTACAATAATTATGGAAAGTTAGTGGGGTAGAAAGAAATGTTATCAGCCATTATCTCTTGCTCCAGAGGATGTGAGGAGAATATAAATAAATCCAGACACTGCAAATGCTTTGCTGCAAGCTAGGCGATTAAAGTATTTCAGATTCCTGCAAGTCTATTTAAAGCAACTTAAATCTTTTTGATGGCCAGTAGTTCACAGCAGCCTAGCCGCTTGCACAAGCTAAGCTTCCCTCACACGCTGCAGAGTCCACAGGAAAATGGCTTCAGCTGCTGATGAATATTAGTACATATGAGACATTAGGTTACAGATATGTCTTCAGAAAATGTTTTAAGCTACTTTTGTTTACTTTACACATACACAAGCTCCCTTACAAGTCTTAGCCCTGTCTTTTAGGATCATACACATCAACCTTCATTTGTACTGGTAAGACTTCCACATCCACGGCAGCGGCAGGTCAGAAGCTGGTTTTGCAACAGCTTGTGGAGTTGGGGAACAATTAAACTGTCTACTTCCTGGCCAAGAAATACTGCCTAGGATCTGCTGGCAACACTGAAAATACCACATCTACCAGAGCTTGATTGGCCAGCGTATGTGCAGGCTATTTGGAAGGCTATGCTGAGCTTTCACGGGATGCCTGAAGCTCTTCACAGCTGCAGAGAAGTGAACTCAGCTTACACGCTGCCGAGAAAGAAGCCCAGTGTTAGTAAGGGAGGGGAGAGGAAAGGGAGTCATTGGGAGGGAAGAATATTGCTTGCTTGCCTCAGTTTAGCCATGTCTAACAAACCAGTAGAGAAAAAATTAATATCTTACATTTTATAGCACTTTCGCACCACACCCACACACTCCCCAGGATACAGTAGAGACTCTATAACCAGCCTCAAGAAAAATGAGAAATATCATAAGTCATCCATCGCTTGGGATAAATATAAGGAAAAAATTACTATCTTAAAACCAAAAAGCAGACATATAATTGCCTAAAGAAGTCTGGTCAGTAATTGGTTTTATGCAGGAGAACAGCTTCTGCATACTGCTTAGCAGAGGCTAGAGAAGTAGGGGAATTCAAGAAGAGGAACAATCGTGTTAGAGAATGCAGTAGAGGAAGAAACTGATGAGATATCACTCTGGGAAATGCCTAGAAAGCCTAGAAATAAAGTTTTGGGGCCAAGCGCTATTTGAATAACTTGGAACTAGGAGCAAAGACTAATTTATAGAAAGAGTTTTGTAGATATCTTCTGTAAATAAACACAATTGCATCAAAAATATCAGGCTCCAGTATATTGCAAAAATATGATAACTCTGGAGAGCTTTACACTCCCAAATGATTCCAGTGCACTTTATAAATGTGGAAGTGACTTCATCTAACCAAGCGTGTTGCTCCCACAGAGACAGAAGGCAACAGCCCATTTAATAGCTCACAGCACCTTTCCACAGGGCATTAGGTGGTAGGGAAAAATACACTGTGATCCATTGAAATAGCAGGGAAGTAGAGATAAGCAGGACAGAATTACACAGATTAGAAATGGGCCCAGACATCAAGCCAATGGCTCTGTTCTTTGGGAAGGAGAGGTAGAGTCTTTGTGCTCACCTGGAGCCTGTAATTACTGACCTCACCTGGCTTCTGTCAGCACTCTGGGGAACTGGTACTCCACTGATTAGGAAAAAAACCCGCAACATTAGTAAAGTTTTATCAGTATCCTACATTTTCTTTAAGTACATCTTAATCGAATGCTCAACATACCTGACCTTGTTTACCTAGAGATACCTAACAAGAATCCAGGCCCAGCAAGCATACTTCAGTCCACCTAACGCATGTTGAAAGAAGGTAGGAAAAGCCATGTAAACAGTTGTAATTTTGATATGGATAGTGCAGGTTTTTTATCATAGAATCATTTCAGTTGGAGAAGATCCTCAGGATCACCAAGTCAAACCATAACCTAACCTAACTCTAGCTCCAGGAATGGTGACTTCCACCACTTCCTTGGGCAGCCTGTTCCAATGCCTGATAACCCTTCTGTGAAGAACTTCTTCCTAATATCCGATCTAAACATCCCCTGGTGCAACTTGAGGCTATTTCTTCTCATCCTATCACTTGTTACTTGGGAGAAGAGACCAACACCCTCCATGCTACAACCTCCTTTCAGGCAGTTGTAGACAGTGATAAGGTCTCCCCTCAGCCTCCTTTTCTCCAGGCTGAACAGCCCCAGTTCCCTCAGCTGCTCCTCATCAGACTTGTGCTCCAGGCCTCTCACCAGCCTCATCACCCTCCTCTGCACTCTCTCCAGTATTTCAATGTCCTTATGATGAGGGGCCCAAAACTGCACACAGGATTCAAGGTGGGGCCTCACCAGTGCTGAGTACAGTGGCACGATCACTTCTCTGTTGGCCACGCTGTTCCTGATACAAGCCAGGATGCTGTTGGCCTTTTTGGCCACCTGGGCACACTGCTGGCTGGCTCATGTATACTGATTATTATACCGATTTTCAAAGAGAAAAAGAATAATTTTATTCCTTTTTAAATTACATATGAAGCGTGAAAGACAGAGTATTGGGGAGTAACATTTTCCCACAACAAATAAAAATAAGGTATTAGATTTTATTACCACCTTGAACATATCGAGCTGTCAGGTACTATATGTCCCCACTGAGGGAGAGTTTTCAGCATTTTCTTCACAGTGAGGAATATTAGGCCTTCAACAGTGAAAACAATGATTAGCGATTTCCCCCGCAACTACCTGTTCATGTGTTTGAGAGGTTATGTTGCAACAACAAGGAGCACAAAAAGAAGTGTTTTAAAACAGGACAAGCAAGTCCTCCCCTTTCCATTGCTCAGCATTATTCCCTTGAGATTTTTTATCAAAAAACAGAAAAAGCATAGTAGAAAAACCCCTGAATTTCTAACCTATAAACAAGTTTTCTTCCTTGTTTTTGCATTTGTGTCAAAAAGAACTTGAGGACAAAGTATTTTCCACATTCCTATTTCATGTCTCTTTAAATGCTCTCTCAAAATTATTTCAGCTTTGCTGCAGAGAGAATGTAAAGAACAAATTTTTATTCTACACTCATCATTTTCCTTCCTTTCAACTGCAGTTCTTATCAGCTAGTGTTATGCATTAAAAAAAAAAAAAAAGGGCAAATACTTGAAGACATGCTCTGTGGCAAAAAAATCCCACACTGCTTTCCAACATGATCAAGGCTATTCAGCTAATACCAGCTACAAAATAAAAAATCAGCTCTAGAAGTTCTAAAGCGAGCAAAAAACAACCAAGTCACATAATCCTAAGAGGGTTGATTTGTTTTAAGTAACAAAATCCATTTGAAGGCACTTTTTTTTTTTGTTTTCCCTGGGAAATTTAGTGATAACTAAGGAGATTCAAGGTAGATATATAAATCATGAAGGATATTTTGGAGGTCACTTACTATTTCTTGTTCCCTTCTCTGAATACAGCACCAAGCTGAGAGGCAGCAAGGGCAGCAGATTTGAAACTCATTATATGTACTTTTCAAAGTGCAAGTAGACTTTGAAATTTGTAAGCAAGAAAGGAGTACATTTCACAAAATTAAATATCTCTATGCTTAATAGAACTGTTATGGTTTCATTACACACCACTTGCACAGCTGGAGGACTTTATTTTGAGGAGCTCTATGCATGATGAAAAAGATACATCTACGGAGAACTGATGCACTCCAGCCAGGAAGAGACAGAACTCACATTGTTTATGTTTTCTGCAGCTGGTTTTCAATAGCCTGTGGAGACCCATACTCCAATGTTTTTATTAGAAATATTATTGTGTGGCATATTCTGCCCATTGCACTTAATCTAACCACGTCCAAAACACTTGCCTTCATTTTGCTAACCTCCAGTCACAGCCCAGGGACGTCAGAGTACCATCACCATTAGCTGAAAGCGCCCTGTCACCAGGGAGTGGAACCTGTCTGGAGTCTAGAAAGAGCATCTCAGTGTCAGCACAAGGCAGTTTTTGACACAGGCACACAAATGATTTGACAGCATTTCATTAAACACTATTAGCAGCCATAGCTAAACTCTCCTGGAAATAAGCAAGCATAGCTACAAGCAAAGTCAACAGTCTACAAATGCAGAAATTTATCAAGAGCAGTGAGACCTTATATTACTCAAATCAAAAAGGAGCACTACTCACAGAACCAGATAACTCTGACCAGCTTCAGCATGAGCTCTAGATACTGAACTAAAACAAAATTCAGGCACAATGAATGTTTCCATTAATGTACTATTTTCAAAGTGCACATAAACATTCTTTCTCTTTCCTTCAATACCTTACTCTTTATGGCCACACTTCTCTCCTGTTAAGCCTCAACTTAGCTTTCCTTCCTCAATGCATAACCCTGGCAACCAGAGTCTTTCCGCACGCAACCTTGGTATTTGTCTTAAGCCCTTCCAGTGTAATAACTTCTGTATCTTCTTTTATAACTTCTGCATTAGCTAAATATTTTAACACATAGTAGGGTTGGGGTACTATGTAATAAAAAAGACCAAACAATTTGAGGTAACTCAGAAAAGCAAATATATTACAGCCAGAGAAATGCAAAAGATTTCACATTTCTTCCTGCATTTATTTTTTAAAGCTTTTCAAGCTTTTTCTGATTAGCTACAATAATTATTTCAATTGAGATGCCAGCTGTTCTAAGAAACTCAGCTGAGTCCCATCTGGCCTAAACTATAAGGCAGTCTGATATTATCAGCTGCTTTGAGCAGTGAGCTAAGACACAGCTGGTTTGAAATTCAGAACTAAGACACACCAGACCATAAGCTGTGTCAAATGTCAGCCTGCCTCAAGTTCATTTGCAAACACAAGGCAAAGCTGTGTTTGAATTTAAAAAAAAAAAAAAAAAGCTCTCAGAAGTGACAATATCTATCACGAGTCCTGGGATGCCTTGTTGTAGTTGCAAGAAGCTTTGTACCGATCACCACATCGATGCAATTTGCTACCTACCAATCACCACACTGGACTAGCTGAGAACACATCTTCTCTACTACTTCTGTGTTTTCAGAGACACGAGTCACAACACATAAACTCATCTGAGAATTAGCAGAGTTGGACATCATTAACACTTACTGCTCACATCTCAGTCATACAAGTATTTTCAGTTGTTAAGAAAGGTTCATTCTAACTAATGCTAGCAACATGATCTATTCCTTGTGTGGCATATTGTGCAGTTTGGAAGTATTTTTTTTTATCAAACAACTGATTATCCGCCAAAAAAAAAATAATATCCTTTGCTTTGTGGCAGTCATACAGCGTTCCCCTGACAGTCTGAACTATCTGTACAAACCAATATACTCAGTCTGCTCTTCTCAAGTTTCCATGTGGCTATAACCTCACCTAGGTTTGTCACTCTGCACTTGTGATTACATGCCTTTGGCCTGCAGGCAGAACCAACCCAGCCCAGCCTGCTCAGGGGCACCTGCTGCCCGCTCCCATAGATCTCCAGAGCACCCAGCCCTGGGCCCTTGACACCGTCCTGTCCTGCCAAGCTGCACAGCACAACTGCACACATATATCCTGTTTTCTTCTGTCACCCCCAGGACTGAGACAGTGTCAGCAGAGTGAGTCGGTGGCATTCACCTCTCCCCAGACACCAGAAAGAGCCATAGGGGCCACTCTCCCAAGATGACTGGGTCCAGCTGGGTCGCGCAATTCATTTAGAAGAGCTGAGCACTGTGCCTCAGTGTCTGCTGTGAAATCAGAAAAGATGGAAGGATTATTGATGACAGCATAACTGTGCCTGAGCAGGAGAATGAAGACAGCCTGCCAAACGCTAGTGATTTGCTAATGATGCTTATCTACTGTAACCATCACGGAGAACTGGAAGTGGCAGAGTGGAGAGAAGAAAAACCTCAGGGAAATCAGTTTGAAACAAACTTCTGGAGTTGGCCAAACGAGTAGGAAGGCTCTAATATTTGGAAGGCCTTATTACAATTAGAAGTTATCTTGAATAAGACACCAAACCTTAGAGGTGATTTTGCAGGTTTTGGCTGTCTTTAGAGCTATATGTCTTATGCACTATATCTATGAGCAAAATGGTTTGAATTTAAAAGAGGTTTTACAAAGGCGTATAAAACTTAATAGAACTTTTCTAGAAAAGATGTAATTATTAATCAGAATATCGATGAAGGTGGTCTGCAGGAGGATGTCCTTCACACAGCTGGGGACTCAGCACAGCTGGTGGGGCTCCACATACCCAGAGGAAAGCAAACACGCAAACGCTCTGCTGTGCCAAATTCAGACACGGGGTTCACTATGGGTCAGATCCTGTGACTGCTTCATCACTGTGGTGGAGTTCAGCAGCAGAGGGAACCTCCAGAATAGGAATCTAACACAGACTATAACAAGTTATAGTTACAGTCTCTGCAAATCAAGAAATAAAGTATAGCAGGACAGATTTCCAAAGGTAATTCATACGTAAAAATCAGATTTATATCTACTGGGCCCAAGCTCTACTGTTTCCAACAAAACATTTTCCACTATTTTGACAGTTCTCACTGACTGATTTGTTCTTAGTTGGACTTTCTTCACCTGAGAAAATCCACCACTTAGCTAGAAACAAAAAATCTTGAGTTGTCCAGCAAAAGGGTACACAGTTCACCTATAAACCAGGCCTGGCAGATTATCAGGGACAACTAGGGCATATAGAAAAGGTTTTACAGTTCTGCCACCTGGTACCACAGTCCTAATTCTCTGCATTCCCCATGGAAATGGCCTTAGGGCATCATGTTTTTTCCTTGATAGGGACCTTCCACATGCACTTTTATCCTACAGAAGGCAAGAACGGCTTCCTTTGCCAGATCTCTATTATCAGTAAGTCTTTAATAGCATTGCTGTAATGGAGCATTATCTGATTTTCTTGCCATATTAGATATATTCAGACTGTGTTTATTTCCTCTTTCCTTTCTCCTGTTCCCATGGATGTTGCCAGTTTTTGAAACATTATAATTAAAATAGCAGTTGGCTGCAAAAAGTTTGATGAAATCTTATTTTAGTCTTATATGCAGTCTGTCAAAATCCACAGTCTTCTGAAATGGGATTGATTTGCTATGATTTCTTTTTTATAGAATGAAAAAACTCTGCCAGTGTTGAAATATCCTTTTGACATTTTTGGAATAGAATATAGCACTGTTCAATATTGAAACAACAGCAGGTTATCCCTCTGTAGAGGAGAGATAAGAGGTATTGTAAATGCTCAATATCAAGGACATCAAAAGCTTGCTAATTACCTAAAAATCAAAAATTAATTGTTTAAAAATGGAAACACAAATGCTCACTGAACATTACTTAAAGAGATTTGCAGATAACATCAGAAAATCTGAGGCATAAAATGTGCTGCAACCAGCAAAGGACATAAAAGGCAGTGAGAAAAGCTTTTATAAATACATTCAGGATAAAAGATGAAGAGCATTGCTCTGGTCTTAAGCAGGAATGGGTGAAAAATGTATGAAGGGATGTAAAAGGACAAAACGTTCAGTGCCTGAGCCTTCATAAGAAGTGTAGCTGTGACCAGATTCTTAAGACATTTCAGTGATCTGGAACACCAGCTGCAATTAGGAGAGGACAGACAGCAAATATTTAGCTGAGACACGTGTGCATGATAACAGAGCCTGCTGAAATTCACCTTAGAAGATTAAGAAATAATTGAAACAACCTGAACTACTTAGAGGACACACAGAGGATGGATGAGAACAACTATAGCGCTCTTCTGCAGAAAGGGAAAAGGAGAAGCTGGAGAATTGTAAGCTAGTCAGCTTAAGTTTAATACCTGGAAAGATACCGTAACAAAATAGGAAACAATCTGTGTATAAGCATCTAGAGACATAAACATGATAAGAAACAGCCAGCTTGTATTTGTCAAAATAAAATATGTTAAACTAAGCTAACTTCTTTCCAAATGAATGATTTGGCTTTTCAGAGTAACTTGCGTTTTTGGGTGGAGGAAGGTAGTAGAGGAAATGGATGTTCAGTTCAGTGAAGTTTTTCAGTTCCGGACAACCTTCTCCACAAGCAAACTCAGGGAATGTGGCCTCCATTATATCACCATAAAATAAGGCTGTCAGTGCAAAGAATAGTCAATAGTACTCTCATTCCGGTACGAAATTGTGCCAGCTTTTGAAATACTGAAATCCTTTGCAGCATGGAGCTTCTGTTCTCAGCACACCCGTCACGGGACGGGGCGATTTCTAGCCGGCGGTGAGAGCAGCCCTGTCCAGAGAAAGCATGTCAGACCATACCAGCGCTTCTCCCAGGACAAACTGGTGGAGCTGGAGGCAGATGGTTGGTCTGGAAGCACTAAAACCACTCTGCGGGACAGCAGCCACTAAGCCAGGTCTCTGCCTATGCGGCGTGACCTACACTGTCGGGGACGGGGGAAGTGGCCATAGGATCTGGCACAACCGAGTTCCAGCGACCCTGACACACTGACTGTCAGCCACTGACAATGCAATTAGCAGTTTTATCTCCATCCACAAGCCAAAGTATTCCTTGGAAATGGTGGTTACTCTTGCACTGCGAGCACTGCAGCGTCTGACTATGCTTGAGTTTCTCTTCCCTGCTACTCTTTGCCCCCAACATCCCATGACTTTGGCAGGTGGAAAATATGCCTCTGTCAGGGGCCACCTCAAAAAGCACCTTGTTCAGCACGTCAGTAGAAAGCAAAGAGACAAATACCTGTCTTACATTCTTAAGATAATGCAGAAAAATCAATTTGGTTGTACCAGCCCTGTGATGAATGTCTGGTAGTACTAAGTCCCAGATGGGAAAGGCACATGCCCATATAAATTAATTCAGTTGGTCTTTACTGTTTATAATCTAAAGTATCTACAAGTTTATCAAAATATTCAATGATTCAAGGATTGTACAATAATATATTTATACTAATTCACAGTGACTGAATTGATACTTTCAGGTCATTAACTATGACTCCTAAATTTTTAGATATATGAAACTCCCATAAAAGACATTATGGGACGAATGATGGGGTTTTTAGAATGCACAACATGCATTATTTTACACATGTACATTTGTTCACAAAGAGTATCAATAAGTTACTTATTAATATATTCCTAAGTTACTGATCTTCATCAACTGAGATATACGAACTGAGCAATTAACTGAGCAACTGAGGCACACATCCAGTCCCCTATAGCAACTTTAGCTGTCAGGCTGCCATAGGTAATTGGATCACAGTGGATTGGATCACATGTGCCTAAGCCCTGTATTACATCTAGATGTAGTCCACTGTATTTTTATACATATTTCCTAAACTTTTCTAGCTTCTATATTAATATATAATAATAATTTTTTACTAACAAAAGCAGTAAGACTGTTCATTTTCTTGTCTGTAAAAACAGGAGATCACGTAATAGGGTCTATTCCTACCATGAAGTAAAAAGACTTCTTTAATAATAAATATTCTGTGACAAAAATGTTTCTTTTTCTATCAGCTTTCCTATGGGTCATTTTCTTACAATAAGCAAGGTCAGGGACTCAGGGACAGCTACTAGACCGTGCAAGACTAATCTCTCCCTCAGGAGAGTTTCAAATTATAACTCACCTTATCTGATTTAAGTTCAAGTAGAAACTGATCTATAGGTTCTGCTTGCAGCCTTTATGGTGTCACAGAAATGAGGTTATTAGCAAGAGTCACCTAAGGGCTTGTCTACAGGGGACACTCAAAGAAAAGGGTAAGATTTCTTCCAAAGGCAAACAGTACGAAAGCAGAATGCCTGTAATAAACAACCAATTAAGACCAAAATGTAAGGGTAGATAGTTGCCCCATGTCAAACAGCAAGTGTTACGACATCTTTGGCTTCTTAGACTCCTACTCTCAGCTCGATAAGGGTGGTGAGCAGGGAAAGGAGGAATCTGAATCGTCATCGTAAGTCCAAACTACAGCCTGTATTCACTACCTTTGAGTCATCAGAAAGGCGTTTTACCGTGTTTCTGCATCCCACAGTAAAGTGGTGGCACTTACATTAGCATAACAACCTTATATAAAATACCATTTGTTCTGTGGGACTTGGGAGGGAAAGATGAGTAATGACAAGAGTCTCAAATTGCCATGCCATGTCAGCATCCAGCCAAAGCCATTCTTAGCTAGAAAGGAACTGTGGTAGAATCATACAACCACAGAATAAGAGGCAGCAGCTCAGGCAGAAAGAAATTAAAAAGCAGTCCAGAGGTAAAGAGGAAAGGGGAAAGAAGCCTTTGGTTCTGTCCACCTCCAGCATTCTGAAGAAATGTTCTCCTGTGTCACCTCCTTCATTCTTTGGTAGCAATGACATGAATGCTAACATAAAAAAGTTTGCGAGTGTTTGTATTACAGGTTATGTTGATAAAGGAGGCAAGTAGCTTTTTTTCCACCATGCTGTGTACGGATTGAATGTCAAGGTAACAGGGAGATGCTGCCCCTGAGGCACTACAGAGTTCAGTACTGTCAATACCACTGCTGAGACCTCATTTGGGATGACTTGCAGCTCAGAAACTTGCTAGTGTGAATGTGTGCCTGATCTCTGGATTCAACAGACTCACCAGACTCATCAGTCATTCCCCTGTACCACTCATTTCTTTGTCCACCTGGCCTCATCTGCCTCTTGTGAGTGACTACAATTTCAATTAATTTTTCATCAACTTTCGGACAGGAGGGCCACTGGGCTACTCTTTTCAATATTGCATGGTCCTGCCATTTGCCAATTTGTGTGGAGCAATCCACTATTAGGAATTTAATTATAATAACCTCAAGGACAGTGTTTCGAATAGTTCTGCTGAACTAAATAGTCAACTGGCATTTTAAAGCTTAACTGTTAATAGTTTTATTGTCACAGGTAATAATTTGCAATGCAGCTAAAAATCAGTGTAATTATATCCTTCACTGATTTTTCAATAGCTAAGCCTTATCAAGGTAATAGCTCTGATCACCCTCACTCTTTGCATTAGCTGGCATACTGCATTGTTATTGTGTTTTGGAAGCCTCAGGAAAAAGGAAAACCTTGTTTTGACAAACATCTCCCGGTGTCTGTATAGTTTCCTTTTCCCTGTTTTCTCACCTTCACTCTTTGCTATCACAAAGCTCTTTGGTGCTAACTACAACACACCAAAAACCTCATGTTTCTTTCAGGACAAGAACTACTGGCTGGCATTAGAAAACAGCCTGTTAGAAGATATAGAACAAAATAAAGTCTGAATTTCAGCCTGTAGGATCAGAAAAGGGAGACAAAGAAACGTTTTGAGGGACTTTGGGGAGTTTTTTTGGGCACACCTAAAAATTTGAGGAAGTCGAGACGCAACAGGAAGTAAAGCATGAATGTTGTGGATGGAAATATAATGAATATATTAATTAAGAATCATACAATAATCTGTTTACCCAGAAAACAACAGTGTAAATTATTAAGTAACTTTTGTTTGAGATTTTTAGGAATCCAAGCAATAAGTTTTGTGCAGCTTTGACAAAACCACATATCAGAAATTCAGGGCATGGGATAACCAAAGATGAGCACTCTGTCTACAACAGAACTTAGTAACTTTTTCCGCTCTGATGTTCTGGGCTAAAAAGTGGTAACTTCAACTTACCCTTAAAAATCAAGCTTATGCAGAACTTAAGCTGTAATTTCTTTTCTTTGTCTTGTGCTTCGCCAACATTCAGTGCCAATACAGTTCCTTCTGTCCATACAATTTATGCATAGGGACTGATGGGCTTCTCACTGAGAGCCAAATGCTGAACTCCTTGCTTAGCATCTAGCCAACATTTCCTCAGGATGAAGTCAGTGGAAGTTCTGAGGTAGGTATGAGTAAAACACCGAGTGAGGATGCTGCCACAAAGCATGAAATATAAGTAAATCGACATTGCTTTCATTTTAATGAAATACACTGAACCAAGAAGCACAGATGAATGAAGTAGATCTCAAATTCCAGTGACTCAGTCCCACTGGACTTCCATTTTGCCTGCTCAGTTACTTAAATTCAATTGCCATTAAACATTTGATGCTGATATCCTTTTGACTTAAGTAAATATGGCATAATTTTTGTGAGACAAAACAATATAGATGTCACTGTAATCTTATTTTAGGCTTTTATTTTTAACTTATGCTCTTCAGGCTGTGGTGTGCAACTGTATTTACAAGTTTGGGGATTGTTGATAGCAGGAGAATATAGTTTGTTCAGGAAGGTTTATTAAAAAGCAGCTTTGGTAAATCATTTAGCAGAGCATTGAGGATTAAGCAAAATACTCAGCCTGAATCCACACAGTCTGCAAATTTCATGTTTATAGAGGTCCCTGTATTGCCCAGACATTTAGCAAACCGTTTTAGTCACTAATTGTTCAGCTGCATTACATCTTCACCTAGATTCTCTTTCTTAGCCAAAAGGAAATCAAACCCCTAAGGAAGTGAAAGGCCAAGCTGAATATTAAATTACATTGGAAATGCTGGAGTAGAAAAAAAAAACTGAAAAAGTATCACAGGAAGATCTCTCTATTTTGGGGGAGGGGCTTTCTTTTTCTTTTTTTTTTTNGCCTGCCAGAGTGTGTTGAAAAAACATATATAAGAGCTTTTGAGGTGGGATAAAGGAACAAAGAGATATAAATTAAAGACCGGCTTTTAAAAAGCAAATTAGAACAGTGAGAGATAAATGCAAATGAAGGGTCACAGCAGCATGAAGCCAAGAGAGCAAGGATGTGTGGGGAGCCCAGGGAAGATAGAGGAATGGATAAAAGACATGCCGGATCAGAGGCTTGAGCAGCCACAGCAGCATCACGGAGGGCGGGATGAGATACGGGCTCCTGTCAGCGGTGGTTTAGAAGTATTAGGTTTGCCTGAACCACTCTGACATTTCCTCAGATGTGTTTATCAACTCTGTCTGAGGGCAGCTGGCCCCTGGCACTCCGCAGCTCTGAGGGGAGGAGCAGGAATTGATTCTTCATGATTGATGTTGCTGTGCTTGAGTGCATCACTAATTCCTCTGCACAGCTGCACAGCGAGTTCCCCCCATCCCTGACGCACAGCTGGGACACAGCCTGTCTGCACTATGTGGGGCTGTGCACTGAAGAGCCCCAGTTTATGAGGGACACCTGTAATACTCCAGCAGGCTGTTTGTTCATGAGCTGGCTGGAGGGGAATTGAGCAGACATGCTGTCGTGCTGAGCAAGCTGTGCAGAATGGGGCAGAGAGATGAAAATCACAGTGAAGACTCAGCATTAAAAATCCCTGATTCTAATGTCAAAGGTTTATCTGCACAGTTTTCTACCAGGTCCAGACTTGGCCCTCTGCTGGGACTCCTTCTCTGCTGCTCAGAACTTGGAATGTGGGCTATTTGTGTTAGCACTTTAATTATAATAACCTCACAGGCAATGTTTTGAAAAGCTTCACTGAACTAATTGGCTGACTGACATTTTTGAGCTAAACAAACAGCAGTGGTGCTGCAGCGTATCACAGCTAGCAAACTGTGTCCACTTACACCTCTGTTGCTGTGCTCGCTTAGCACTCAAGCTCTGTGTCAAACACTAACTCATCACCCACAGGGCCACATTTTGGGCTTCTCCCTGGCTCAGATCTGGAACAAGCAAATCGCTTCACCAGGTGGGAAGCACAAGCCCAGAAGGACCAGCTGGGGCTCCCAGGCTGCGTGTTGGACTCAGTGAGCAAAAGCTTCCAAAAAACAGCCAGAAGATCCAGTTAAAGCGAAGCATCAGAGGCTCGGTTTGGGCTGAAAATGCCAGCCCGGGATGCTGGACACTGACTTGGATGTCAAGCTCCTGAACTCCAGGTTGCCTCACCTTCCCAGATATCCGTACCTGATGTGGAAAAGTTACAGCTCACTCATGTATCTCAGCACTTCTGAGAATCACATCGGTGGCAACACAAAAGTTGCCACAGAACCTTCGAAATATGGTCTGATTTTGGAAAACAAAGCTGATGTGTTTCCCCTCTGAGTACACAGAGCAGGCAGCAGAGACACACTGCTCAGCCCAGCACCCAGCAGAAATGTTTTCAGCAGGCAAACAGGTGATTTTAGAACAGTCATGACAGCACTTTCCAGTTTTGTTCCCACTATCCCGCTGGTAAGGAGCCTGTAGTTACTACACAGTTACTTATAACATCTGAACAAGGGTTTTTTTTCACAATAATTCCAGCCTGGCTAATTAAAAAAATCCTGTAGACACAAATGGCCTATCTTTGCACTCTGCTGGCACACACACTCATCTGATTGCCCTGGAGATCCGCTGCACATGCACTGTGATTGTCATTTTTAAAGTTTTATACTGAATAATGGCTGCTATTATTCATTGAAAGAGGACCCAAATACACAAGCATTTCCATCAGACTCATGAAAGAACAGATCTGCTGAGCCAAGGAAATGCATTTAATATAAGTAAAAAGATAAAAATCATAGGAAAAAAACCTTTCTGTTCAAAATATAAAAGAAGCAGGGAGAGCTTGCTCATACCTCTTCTTAGCAGCCTGCCAGCTGCAAGAGTACATTACCAAAGGGCTCTCTCCACCAGAAAGCAAAACTCTTGCCAATTCACTAAAACCATTTACAGTTTAACTGAGTAATGATCAAAAAGCAGTGAACAATCTATAATACAAGTAACACCCAGAATCACAGCTGGATTCAAATACTATTGCTTCTTCGCCAATCCAAGATTTAAAAAAAAAATCTTACATATTGAAGATTATCTAGTTTTAGTCTTCCAACTATCAGTAGTATTCATGGAAGTCCAGTTCTGTAAGTACAGTAGATACTCTTAACATAGTCAATTCCTGAGGATTTTTTTCATCTAGCTTCTAGAATAAAACAAGTTACAAGTGGTAACTGCAAGTAACTTGCTGCAAATTAAACATGTACATCCCAAGTTCTTACACAGATAATTCTAAAATGACAAGTCCAAACAAAATGTGATACATTACTCAATGCTTAAAAACATTATAAATAGCTAAGGAATTTCTAATCTACAAGGAAGGCCTCTCAAGGATTACACTTCAGCGTCTTAAATGTAAGCTTTCTGATGTTATTTGTTTTAAAAAAACACACAGTGCTTTCAGTGTAAATTAAGTGTAGAAACTCTAGATCCTTGTCTTGAGGAAGCCTCCACAGGATGTGGTTGTGTGTCTCTTTATTGCATAGTTCAACTGTGTGGCTTTTCACTTCTAAAAAAATATTAGCACGTTGGCAGAGACAGCTGTCTCTATACAGCTGCTACATACAGTGAGAAATACTCATCCTTGGGGGTTTGCTCTTCATTAATTTCTACGACAAATGGCTTTTGGTGTGGATTAAAGTTCTTGCTGTGGTGATGCGACCAACAGTACCAGTCCTCTGAAGGGAACGAGCAGACAGAGCTGTAGCCTCTGTTCAGGTGGGAATGTACTGTGATTTGAGACTGTTTACATGTGGAGGCACCTCAGTCATTAGCAAGTCTCATGGACAGAGCAGAGGGATTTTCAGCAATCGCATTCCTGTCCAAAAATAGTCTGTAACTTGGTGACCAAAAGGAACAACTCTGTTTATTCTAAGAAGAAATGAATGTGCTTTACTTGCAAGAAGCCAACGCACAGGGTCTGTCTGAGAATTAATCAGACATATGCGGATGGGCAGTCAGACACATGCAGCATTAGTGTTTTG
Organism: Pampusana beccarii; assembly: GCA_013399365.1. Lineage (NCBI taxonomy): Eukaryota > Metazoa > Chordata > Aves > Columbiformes > Columbidae > Pampusana > Pampusana beccarii. The sequence goes on from VWYH01006865.1 coordinate 230,188, forward strand.
CCTGCCCTGTTGCCCGCAGAACAGCCTCCTTGCTTTGAACAGAGGTTGACACAGATGATACCAGCCTTATTTTATAGTAAAAGTTATCCATTTACAGTCTTTTGATTAATTTATGTTCATATTAAGGTAAGCTGGAATGGGATAAATCTAGAGAACCAGTCCTAGAGAAGCAGGATGGAAAGTTGAATTATTTTTTTTATTTTTGCTAATACTTTGAGGTCACATTTCTAAATTTTATTTAAGCTTCACCTTGTTCCTAAGACTAGTTCTATTTGCATACTAATTTTTGGACACCTGAAAGCCAGAAATATTCTAATAATCTGAAGAGTGCATTGAGTTTAATGATGTCAGCAGGGATTTTTTTGTCTACTTATAAAATATATACACAGATTCTAAATGAACAGTGCTTCATACTGCCTAAACTCAAGCTCTCTTGCTCTTTTTCATCCATTCTCAAGTCATAATAAATCACACACACAAGATTTTTAAAGGACCCTTCCCTCTACTGGTCTATGCATTTCATAATATTCAAACATACTGCATTATGCCTATATTCTGTACTGTCAGGACCTGGTGTTCCCATCATAAACTACATGGAAAAAAGGTCGTATTTTATCTGAGGCAACATCTCCCTACTGGATTGCGCCATCCAAACCTATAGACAGACATCAATATTAAAATATAAGCAAGGTTAGTATCACATACTATACAGTTAGTTAAATATCTTGGGGAGCTGCAATAAGACATCTCTGTTTGTTTCTCTTCTCTTCTTCAAGTGTTAGGAAAGACCCCTTGAAAATACAAAAACCATTATTTTTCATTAAAACACAACTGTCACTCTCCTGGCAAACACTGCAGGATTTAATTCAACTGCACTTTCTCATTATCAAAGAGGGCCCTGTTCTTTTTAAGCCTCCTTATTCATACGGTAACATCACAGTAAATACCACACATACTAGAAACCAAATGGGTTCATTAGTTGTCCCTCCATCCATAGCTAACTGGCTCAGAAATAGGGTCTTTTGCCAGGAATACCAGTAAGCACAGATTTACCTGATGTCACTCCCCTGTGAAGATTGCCCTGTATCATCAAAGTCCTAATGCATTGAGCTCCCACTTCATCTGGGGATGCATTTGGCCTGCATCTGGTCTTCAACAGCAGTATTTTAATTCCTTTCTTTTAAAAGGGAGAGATTTCTTGACAGAGTAAAGGGGGAAAGGACACAGATCGATCCAGAGGTCAGGATATGCCAGACTGGATCACTATTATAGCTGGTAATTGTGCTGTTCAGGCTCCTTTCTACCCACCATCAAACAACTCTTGCAAATTCGGTAGTGGCACCCTATGAAAGGAACTCTACAGAAAGTAACAAGACCATTAAACTTGTAAAAATAACTGGTCAGGCATCAAAGTGCGGAACATTCTGGAAGAGCCTGACTAGGAGCATGATAGCTTGTCACACACAAGGAACTTTGTGTTGTTTTAGCAACCAGAAGAACAGAATTTAAAGAGAAATGTCTTACTAAAAATAGTATCTCTAGAAGACAAACATTTGTCTTTTTGGTGTTACTGTTAACACCTTAGGTTATTACATTTTCACTGTTCATTGAAGGCTTTCTTGATGGCTGTATTCACATCAGGAGAGGAAAAAAAGGTCTCAACTTTCAGTTTTTGGCTTTACCTCACTGGCACAAATCCAAAGTCATCAAACTTTAAGGACTTGTAGAAAGTCCAGAAGCACAAGTCAGAATTTGTTTAGTTCTTCTCTGACTAAAGAGATGGAAACATTCTTTATTAATTTTAGGTTTTGAAAGTGTTTGGAGTTTGGTGGGAGAGGTTGTTTGGGTTTTTAGAAATGTATCATGTTTTGACAGCATCTGTACAATATTAAAGCATGTGGTATATTGAGAGTTTCTATTTCATTTTTCCTCTGATGGCTAAACCAGTTTCACGGTCATTGACTTTGATTCCCTATTTCCACTGTTAGAAATGGTATCACACTGCAATAAGCCATGCTTAGATATGTCAATTTTTGTTACATATCTGGAAAGAAAAAGAAGACAACAGCCTCTTCTTCTGTAAGGCCTCCTGATGTTGAACTGCGCAGGATGGGTATAAATTTCCTGGAAAAAACATAACAAAGAGAAATATCTCTGACATGAGGTCAGAACGCCTTGCAGTGATGGCAGGGTATCTGTGTTGCCAGACACACTGGTAATTCTCAGGGGCTCCCTAGCAGTCCAAAATGAAAACACAATCAGTACTGTCCAGGACCCTCATCACAGTTTGGAGAAAAAAAACACAAAGACATTTTTAAATGATACCACCAATGACACTATCACTGGGCCTCGTGAAGGTCACCTCAACTTTTTTGAGCAAAGCTTTGACATGTTTCTCATTAACAAGAAATAGAGTGCAGATGACATCACTTGTAAAACAGAGGAAATGTTGGGGTTACTCCTTGGCTGGGATGGGGGAATGGTATAATATACAGGTGTCCCGTGGGGGGCTGGAGAATGCAGGGAAATTCAGCTTGGAGTCACAGAATCACAGAATGTTAGGGATTGGAAGGGACCTTGAAACATCATCTAGTCCAGTCCCCCCGCCAGAGCAGAACACCCAGATGAGGTTACACAGGAAGGTGTCCAGNTGGCTCCATCCTTGTGACACTCACCCTTTACATATTTATAAACAGTAATGAGGTCACCCCTCAGTTTCCTCCAAACTAAAGAGACCCAGCTCCCTCAGCCTTTCTTCATAAGGGAGATGCTCCACTCCCTTCATCATCTTTGTTGCCCTACGCTGGACTCTCTCCAGCAGTTCCCTGTCCTTCTGGAACTGAGGGGCCCAGAACTGGACACGATATTCCAGGTGCGGTCTCGCCCTGGGCACGCCTCCTGCTTTCCACTCCGCGTGTGCACGAACCCCGGGCGCAGGGCCGTGGCACCGCTTGTTGCTGCCGCTGGCGGGACGGGCGGTGCCTGCCCAGGCCCGGGGCGGTGCCGCCGGCGTGAGCAGCCCAGCCCAGCCCAGCCCAGCCCAGCCGGGGGTCAGCGCAGCCCCACTGACCAGGGGCCCGGGGTTGCTGCGGGGTCAGCTGTGGCAGCCAGTCACGCAGCTGCCGTGTGCGACGTGACAGCAGTGCCACTGTGACAGGCTCTGCTCTGGAGTCTGCTGCTGTAAAACAGGCCCTGTCAAAAATGAAAATTCAATCGCATCAGCAGAGCTCGGAATTAAAGGCAACACGCAGCGAATCGCCCGGCCCGCCGGACGTGCCGCACTCCCGGCGCTGCATGGAGGACTGACCGGCCGGCCGCAGCCGCGGCTGCTGCGCCCCGAGTCTCCGCAGCAGCCACGTCCCGCGCAGCGCCTGCGGGGCATGATCCGGCCCCTCACAGCCCCGCGGCTGAGGGGAGCTCGGACACATTTTAGGAGGCGAAAGGAGGAGCGTGGCCCCTTGTCCTTTCCCTCGCTCCGGCCTCCTCTCCGTTGTGCGGGCTGGAACCGACAGCTCCCGCTCCCCGCTCCGTTCCCGGCTGCTCCAGCGGACCCGGGTGAGCGGCGAGCCCCGCGGACCCGAGCCCAGCCCCGGGCAGCGAGCGGCCCCGCGGCGGAGCGGGCGCTCCCCCTGGCGGCCCCCACCGGCATCGGCCGCGCCCCGCCCCGCTCCTTCCGGCGGCGCCGGGGCTCCGTGAGGGGCCCGTGAAATGTCGGCGCGGTTGGGGTCTGGGCCTGGGTGGGCGGGCTCCCACTCGCGCTCCCGAACTGCTGTAGCAGCACACGGGTCAGCCCGCCCGCGTGCCAGGCGGCAGCTGACATACACAGCTCCGGCCCAGGGCAGCAGCTGAACCCCGCTCCTGTGATTTTCGTGGGTGTGGGGAAGCCAAGTGCCACATGCGTGATCTTCCTTTCCACGGCCAAAGTGTCACCGTCCCGCCCCCTGGACACAGACACCGATCGCACGGGGCTGTTCCAGGCCCAGCTGCAGTGGCAGCTTGTGCACCTTCATTCTGGATGATCCTGCAAGAGACTGAACAAACTGCACAGCCTTTCCACGCGTGACCGCTTCTGAGATCACCTGTGGCATCCCAGAGACCTGATCATGCTCTGGTTGATCATGGCAAAACCCTGCTCCCTGCCAGCACTGCACCCGGCCCTTGGCCAGAGCCCCTGCAGAGAACAGGTGCTCTCAAGGCATGTGTTTTGATTGCTGAACCAAGGAACTGGCTGGCATGTCGGTCATCTGGTAACACTGACATTGGGACCGAGCACTGTTTTGCTGGGTGGGATTGCAAGGCAATGCTGCAAATGAGGAGTCATTCCAAGCAAACTGTTATGTGCAAGAACCTCAAAGCACAACAAATTCAAATGTTATTTTGGGCCTCGTGGCAGAGCAGGACTCCTGCCACAAGGATAGCCTGTCAGGCCCTGCTGCTCTCACCACAGCAATGGTGACTCGCACAGCCCCGTGCATCACCACAGCTTTGATTTACTGTCAGCAGAGAAAGGAGGCTGCAGAGAAGCTGTGATAGTGGCCGGGAGGGTGGAACATGGGCTGCAGTGCCACACCACAGCCCACGCGTCTTTCGTGACACATCAAGCCGCAGCCTCCGGCACCTGCTGGCCTGTTCAGCAGCTCTGCCACGGTTTGAGCCCCTGGCAGCATCTGAGCTGCAGGTGTTGTCTTCTCCCTTTGCAAAGTGTATGTGATAATGTCTCTGCTTGATGTCGGTAGCAATTGCTGTGGTGGTTGCAGTGCTAAGTGCAGTGCATAAACTAAGTGACTTGCTCACAAGATTTCTGAAAAAAACCCCACAAATGTATATTTTTAAAGTGTGATGCTCAAGAGGATTTATGTGGAGGTTTCTAGCTCTTTCTATAACCTACAAGNGCCGCTGGCGGCGCTTCCAGCCGGGCCCCGCCGCGGCGGCCTGGGGCGCGACCGGGCCGCGGGAGGAACGTTCCCTGATCCAGAAATGTAACTGGGGGGAAATGCACACGCTCAGTCAAAAAAAAAAACNAATTATTACACCTCCTCTGTCCAGCCTCCAGCACAGAAATAAAACCAACAGCTCAGCTTTCCTGACAAGCTGTGAAGCGTCAGATAATCCTGTCCAGTTTATTCTCCACTCAGGGGCAATTTGTTCCTTTTAAACCCCTTAACAGCATTTTGCCAAACTCCCATCAGGGAAATTGTGATGTGAGCTGTACAAATATTTACTCAGCCATCCCCACGCTGCTTCCCAAAGAATTTATTGTTCCTCTCCAGCCCTGCCAAACATCACCACGAGTTAATTCGGTGACCTGTATTATTAACACTCTGTTTTTACCTAAAGTGTTTGTTTCCAAAGCGTTTCCCTTAACAACAAGCCCGCGAGGCAATAGTCCGCCACCACCATATCCCAAAATATCTCGCTACTCAGTGTCAGTCAGGGGCACTGACACCTAAAAAGAGCGTCAAGGCCCCAGCGAGGATCGAACTCGCGACCCCTGGTTTACAAGACCAGTGCTCTAACCACTGAGCTATGGAGCCGCCGCTCCGGTATGGCTCCGGCTGTGTGTAACGGCCCGGCGGAGCCTTTCCCGCCGCCCCCTGCCGGGTTTCCCTCCCGCCGCCGGCCGCCTGCGCCCCCGGCCCTAGCGGGAAGGGCTCGGCCCAGGGAGCGGCGCCGCGGCCGCCGCCGGGAGGAGCCCGCGGCCCGCCGGAGGGAGCCCTC